>QEPC01007512.1:4895619-5111171 GCA_003113815.1 Sphenodon punctatus | reverse complement strand
TTTGAATCGGCTGAAGCCGCCTATGGGAGGCGTGTGCTGCAAGGGGTCCTAGACCCCCAGTAAGCGCCCAGGTTCCCTCCCTAGAACATTCATTACTGCTTTGGTACCTCCCTCCGTCCGAATGACTGGACGAGAGGGCATAGAAAGTAGAATTGGGTCCCTTACCTTGGGAATTCTCTTTCTATGTCCCTCGAGGGAGGTCATTCGGCCCACCCGGGTTCTCCCTGGGCGCTATACAGTTTCATTCAGTTGGTTGTTCTCCCCAAAAGGGGGGGACACTGTTAATGTTGTGTTCAGTTTTACAGTTGAGAAGTTCGTTCCTCGGCTGTTTACTCCTGGGAAGGCGGGGGAGCGCTCTCCCCACGCATGCCCAGCAAAGTGCTTTGCTGCCTCCTAGTGGCCAGATGGAGATCGCTCCCTCCTTCTTATTGACCTCCCTCGAGGGACATAGAAAGAGAATTCCCAAGGTAAGGGACCCAATTCTACTTTTCATGAGCCTTTAAGTTCTGGATTCATAGGGCCAGGGACCTCACATTGTCCTTAGAAATGATGAGCGTCCTAGTAACATGAATACAACTGGTCTATGCCTTCATGGCAGATGTCGCTACTGGCATCCTGTGCTGGGCAACCAGGGCAGCAGTCTTCAATGTGTCGGCTTGAAGGCGCCTGTGGTTGTGATCCTGGAAAGGAGACACCACTGCAAAGAACACTTGTGTGTGTGTGTGTGTGTGTGTGTTTTTTTCCAGGGATCAAAGCTGTACGGTGTGTCTTGGACAAGGTCCTGGCAGACGCGTCAGACGAGACAAAAAAGCAAACCTTCCAAAGTGTTTTTCGAGCAAGATAGCCCGTTTGTCCCTACAACACGAGCTATGCGACCGGAGGAACTAGGAGACAATAGTATTCAAACAGAAATATCCAGGATGGGGCAGGTCCAGGTGGAACAAGCAAAGGAGCTCACGGAACCAACCTTGATCTTAGCCGGTCCAAGCAAGACGCATGACTTTGAGTGCTTGCCCCACAGGAAACCCACACCCCCTAGGGGACAGGCCGTTCCTGTTCACAGACAAGTGCTGCAGGGCAAGCAAAAATGTGTGGGTGCTCCAAATCATTCAATGAGTGTATGCAATTGAATTTTCTCAGTTCCCCTCAAAATCTTTCTTCATGTCCCCTGTATCCAAGAAAAGAGAAAAGCACAAAGCCATGCTGAAGGAAATATCCAGGTTAAGGGACTTTAGAACCATAGAAACGGTGCCTCCAAAGGAGGAAGGAAAAGGCCTGTAATCCCTCCTATTCCTCGTACCCACTGGACGAATGGAGGGCGGTTCTGGACTTAAAGAAACTCAAATTCAGAATGGAGACCCTCCAATTCATCAGGGCAGCGATCTTGGAGAACAAATGTATGACTGCCCTGGATCTAAAGGAGGCGCATCTCCATGTCCCTATATGCCAGTCACAGAAAGTGGCTGCACTTCAGTTATGCTAAGCAGCATTGGCAATATATGACCCTCCCCTTCAGGCTAGCCACACCACCCTGGATGTTCCTGGTCCTGCTGATTGTGAACCTGAGATCAGAAGGGATTCAAATTCACCCTTACTTGGATGGTCTACTAATCAGGTCACCTTCGATGGCACAAGCAGGGAAGGATCAGGACAGGACATTATCCTACCTACAGGAGCATGGGTTCCTCATATATTTCAAGAGGAGCCATCTGACCCTTACCCAGTACCTAGAACATCTGGGAGTAATCCTAGATGCATGGCAACACAGGATATTTGTGACTGCTCAAAGATGGCACAAACTGATAGAACTGATTGACGTGGTCCGGGAATCAGACAGATGCAAATTGAAGATGCTAGCGAGCCTCTTGGGGCTCATGGTCCCCTGCATTTAGCTCTTCCAATGGGCCAGGTTCCACTCAAGGCCCCTACAACAGCTTCAGGCCCCATTCCAGGATCAGCTTACCCAGGGACAAAACCCATGGATTCCAGTGTCTGTCAGTCAGGGACTCCCTGCAATGGTGGATGAACCCACGGTGTTTCCAGGAGGGCTCTCCCATGGTGAAGCCAAGCAGGTTGATTCTGACAACCGATGCCAGCCTCTGTGGTTGGGGAGCACATTTGGCAGAGAAGTCAGTACAAGGTCAGATTTATTTATTTATTTATTTATTTATTTAATAGATTTTTATACCGCCCCATCCTGCAATGCAGCTCGGGGCGGTTAACAACAATAAAAACAATTTAAAATCTTTAAAATACAAATATAAATACAAATATAAAACATATAAAACAGGGCAACATATAATCATGAGTAAGTATAAAGGTGGGGGATTAAAAAATCACCCCCCCCCTCCCTCCCTCCCAAAGGCCTGGGCAAACAGCCAGGTCTTACAGTTTCGCCGAAATGTCAAAAGGCTTGGGGCCAGGCGATGGTCGGCATGGGAATGCAAACATCATGTAAACTGGATAGAGGAACTCAGGACAGTATATCTGGCATTGCGGAATCTCGAGGCGGTAAAGAGACACCATGTTCACGTTTATGCAGACAGCATAGCGGCAAAGGCGTATATCAACCACCAGGGGGGCTCCCACTCCCTAACTCTGGACCTCCAAGTGACCTTGCTGATGAAATGGGTGGAAGCCAATCTGGCATCATTTTTGACCACCTACATCCAGGGCAAGGTGAACACTCAAGCGGATTGGTTGAGTCGCCAGACAGTGGACCCCGTAGAGTGGTCCCTCTGCAATGAAGCCTTTGACAGGATAGCATGCAGGTTGGCCGTCCAGTGATAGACTTGTTCGCATCCAGATACTACGCAAAGGTCTCAGAGTACATGTCCAGGGGTCAAGACCAAAGAGCAGTTGCCATGGACTCATTGAATTGGATCTGGCCACAAGGCCTAGTATATGCCTTTCCACTGTTCCCACTGATAGCCAGGAGATTGGCAAAAATCTGGCTGGAGCAGTGCTGATGACCCCCTATTGGCCACAGAGACCGTGGTTTGCGGACTTTCAAGTAATGAGCGTGGAGCGGCCACTCCGTCTCCCAGTATCAAGTAAACTTCCTGACCCAGGAATCTCTACAGTACGAGAACTCAGGCTGAAATTGACAGCAAGGAGGATGAGCAGAGAGCTTTAGAAAGTCTTGGCTATTCTCTGGAAGTGCTGAACGCACTGCTTCAATTTAGACGTCTGTTTAGTAGACATCTATCAGGGCACTTGGAAAGTTTTTGTGGGATGTTGTACTCGCAGGAAGATCAGGCCACTTGGGCAAAAGTTAAGCACATTGTATATTTCTTACAAAAAGTTTTGTCACAGGGATTGAAACCTATACACAGGGACCCGAGTTGACTGTACCAACAAATCTTAAATTCTGCAACCAGTGAAGCCAAATTATGCAAATTCACCGTGAGCATTAATATTTGCATTAGTAACTTGATTTTCATAACTGCATGCTGGGAAGCAAATTTGCGGTAGGTTTGACATAGAATCACAACTTTGCTAATCAAACACAACTCAAATCCTCTGGAATTTCAGCACCTCCCTCACGCAAACATAGGGCCTTCAGACTCCACCCACCCACAATTCATCTCCCAGAGGCCTATTTACCCTCGGGTCATGGTCAGGATTGTCTGATTCTGCGAGGATTCTGGGAGGATTGGCTGATTCTGGGAGGATTGGCTGATTCTGCGAAAATCACTGCAAATTGCAGCAATGCAGTCAACTCGGGTCCCTGCCTATACATCTGCCCCAGGGGGCCTCCTGTGTGAGGTGCTGCAGGATTTCGTCTTGTCCCCTCTTGTTTAATGTGTATATGAAGCTTCTGGGGGATGTTATGCACAGCTGTGGGGGTGGGGTGGGGTCCGTTTTCATCAATATGCAGATGATACCCAGCTGCATTTGTATTTTTCATCAGACCCAGGTCTTGCTGTCACAGTGTTTGGCAGCTGTGGGGGACTGGATGAGGCGGAGGCGGTTGAAGCTCAATTCCGACAAGATGGAGGTGATGCTGGTGGGTGGGGCCAAAGATCTGAGGGAGGAGGCTGCCCCCATTATTAGGGGCATCTGTCCTCTATTGGTTCCATCTGTGCGGCGTTTGGGGGTGCTCTTGGATCAATAGCTGCGTCTGGCTCTCCAGGTGCAACTGGATTTAATGCTTGATGCATATTATATTTGACTTTTTTATGTTATATTTTGTTAAATTACATTTGAATTTATAACAATTCCCTTTACATTATTGTTTCTGTTGTCAGTGTCGCTACTCAGGAGATTGCATTTTTCATTGACATCCCTAGTGTTGTATGGTTTCTGTTGTTAGGATTTTGGTAGCCACATTTAGCCCCCTGAATGCATTGTTAGCATCTTGGATCTTCCTACTGTTCTTGTTTTAATTAACTGAGTGTGTTTGCAGCTCCCAAGGAGAAGTATATAATTTATATACAAAAGCTTTCTTGTGTTCTAAGAAGATAGAATGAATGAATAGGACATAGATGAGAATAGGGTGTAGACTGCCTTTATCAAGCTTGTCCAACATCCCAACTGCCATGGACTGAATCGCCCTATAGCAATTAACTGTTGGGCTGGATTGCACAAAAATCTCCTTTTAGAATATAGCGTAATCCTAAGGCTGTGGGATGGATACAGACCATGGGACCACCAATTGGGTAGCCCTGATGTACATCATTGATCTACTGTATAATCTGGGCAAGTGACTGCCGCTCTGAGCCTTGGTTTCCTTGTATGTAAAATGGAGATGGTACCCATCTCTATAATTGCATCTTGAGATGGAAAAGGGCTGTATTGGTGCAACCCCCAAGCTTAGAGGACCCACTACTGCTTCCCCTTAATATATTTTTTCTCTCCTTTAACTTCCCCTTTTAAATTGATTTTAGGTTATTTTATTAATTTAGTGACCTAACATCATTTGGCCGAGGGGGGATTCTATATAAATACAGTTATTACTACTAGTTTAAAAATGTACATACTACATTGAGAATGTAGGTAATTGTGGCATGGCTAAACCTGGAATGAAAGTCCTGGAAGTATACCACAGTGTATAACTGCTTCTCCGCTATTGCTGCATAAAGTGAATGTTTCCACTGAAGGCCTCTGTGACAGAGTACTGTGTGTGTACAGCAGAACTCAGTGTACTGTGTTTCATATTCTTCTTCAGATTGCCATGGGGATCCCCCTTCACAGAATCAAGGATATCCGTGTGATGTATGGTGCATCTCCCTGGGGAGATGGTCCCATTGACTTTGACAACTCTGCCCACGTTCCCTGTCCACGGGGCCATGTGATAGCTGCTCGCATCACCAGTGAGAATCCAGATGAGGTAAATGCTTCACTTAGTATTCCAGTTATTTCTATATGTTTAGCATTTATTTGTCACAGACTATGACCATATACAGCAGTCATCAGCAGGGATCAGACCCAGGAATTTTCGAGCCAAAATACACAGACAGGCTAAGGGGAGAACTGTGAACAAAAATTAAGATTTACCCAGCCTAGGACTAATTGATATATGGAGACATAGTTGCATACACGAAGCCAGTGTATTACATACAAAACATTTCCCTCCCAAGGACCAGTTTTTGAATGATTACAAGCTTTGAGGGCTGCATAGAAGTTGCTTGTACCTCTGAGTGTGCTTAAGGGATGCACTCAGGCAGTTGAGGGTCCAGATCATAGATCTGTGCCATGGATCTTGCCCCTATCCATGTGTGCATTCCCTCATCTCTGCTTTCTTACTCTGAGCTTAGTCTTTCAGTGCTTGGGGGTAGGAACAGGATTCAGGGGTCAGATCCAGGAACTAGAAAGAAGCCACATAAAATCTAGCTGTGGGTCACATTTGGCCCTAGACTTAAGGTTCCCTATCCTTGACCTAATGTGTCTCTTCAGCACAAGATTCCTCTGTCCCATTCTAACTGTTGTAAAAAGTGCCTCAAGATATTAAAACCCTTATTTCTTTTGCTGTTGCATGCAAAATAGGCCAAGCATGTGCCTACTAATGGTTAAGGAATTAGTAACCATAAGTGGTTGATAAATTGTTGTTCTGTCTCTTCCCAAAGACTGCATACTACTCCCTGGAACTATGCTTGGGCATTGGTTTGGTACTGACTCTGTCAGTTTTGATTTGCTACATCACTTCCTGTAGCACTTAAATTTTTCCCATGAGTCTAGCATTCAGGATGGACTCAGCTTGACTCTGCCTTACTGTGTAACCATGTAGGGTGGTATTGCTAATGACATGGTCCTGATTATTTCATTATCCTTTGGTTTCCACAGCTATCAGTAAAACTGACCGACGTATGCAGGTTAGTCTGGAGTGTTTGCTTTTCCTGTTGGATGTGCAACAATCTAATGTACCTTTTTTTTTTTTTTTTTTTGCAGGGTTTTAAGCCCAGTTCTGGAACGGTTCAAGAGCTGAATTTTCGCAGCAATAAGAATGTCTGGGGCTATTTCAGTGTCGCTGCTGCGGGGGGACTTCATGAATTTGCTGACTCTCAATTTGGTCACTGCTTCTCCTGGGGAGAAAACCGTGAAGAAGCCATTTCGTAAGTAATCAGAAAAATGGCCAGGGTGTGGAAATGGTTCAGTGCAGAAAGCATTCTGCTCCAACTCAACATGTCCAAAACTGAGCTCTCTGTCTCTTCTCCCAAGTCACTATTAACAGCAAATAGACACAGGAGGAAGTAACAGTATAGGTTCTTATGTTCTTTCCTTGACTTCCTCCTGTGTATGTTGCTGTTAATAGCCATAGACATCTCCCTATAAACCAGAGGTGGGGAGCCTTTTCTTTTTGGGGGCCACTTTGAGAATTAGTACATGTTCCGAGGGCCACATAAAAATTGGTAGTGGAGTGCTTAAGGTCGTACTCGGGAAGAGAGGAGTCCAGATCATGGATCTGTGCCATGGATCTGTCCCCTATCTTTGTGTGAATGCCATCATCTCTCTTCCCTTACCCTGAGCTCAGTGCGTGGGGGTAGGAATTGGATCCAGGAGCTAGATCCAAGAACTGGAAAAAGTCCACATAAAATTAGCCATGGGCTGCATTTGCCCCCTGGGCCTGAAGTTCCCCACTCCTGTTTTAGACCAAGCTTGCAACCTTGTTGTCCTGTTAAATTCCACACTCACTCCGATACCAGCTATTGCTAAATCATATTAGTTCTTTTCCTACTACCATTTTCATGTCAAAAATTGGATTCTTCCTTTCCATCTATAAAGCTAAAATGCTTGTTTCATCTCCTGCTTTCACTGAAGCCTCCTTCTTCTCTCTCCTCTGTGCTCTCAGCTCTTCTTAATCCTTCCAATATGCCATGGACAGAACCCTTTTCCTTGTCTATCAACTGTACTCTGACCCTCTCCTTTTCAAAACCCACCAGTGGCTTCATCTTGCCTTCTGCATAAAGTTCAGTCGTCTTGCTCCTCTTCTCTGGTGTCTGAGCAGTTTGCCATCCTTGAAGATTCCATTAGTGCCTGTTGTGTCTTGCTTCCTTCCTTCCACCAGGTCTCCTGTCTCACTTCATCCTTTGCTTTCTTCTCCCACGCTTCTCTCTGTGCCTGTTTCCACAATGCCCATAGGCCAGGGCTCAAGACATCTAATCACTCTGTTCAAATTTGTGTTAAAAACTTGCTCTGAAAAGGACATTAATGTTAACTGCTTAGCAGTGACGCTGCCATGGGGGTTCCATTTGCAATGCTTTCCTCTCAGAGGAAGTCCTCCAGAGCTTGGCTCAATCAGGTCCTGTGACAAAAACATCTTGTGCGCCATTCATTTCATTTGGTGCCTTAATTGTTCTCTCAGTCCAGATTAAAGTTATTGGGGCAAGGACTGTATTCTCCTCTGCTTTGAGTATGATGTAGGTGTTTGATATTAATATTAATATTAGCCTGGTTTCCTAGGAAAAGGTTTGTGTAATAACTTTTAATCCTCCAGGCTGATTTCAACCACATGTGGCAGAGAGGCAGAAGGCCAAAAGATAAATAGGAACCTGAAAATTTTGTGGCTGAAAAATCCCATTATTTATAGTGAGCATTGTCCTCCCTTAAGGAGCCAGACGTTGTTAGGTTGCTGTATGGAATTACTTGTTAATAATAATAACTAATAGTATAAGGCACTAATTTAGTGGGAGGCTGAAGGCAACTGAAGCTAGCTGACTTATTTCTCTTGACTGATTGATTGACTTATTTCTCTGTTATTCTGGTACACCCTAGTGTAGGTTGTAGGAAGCTAAAATTGCCTCATTCCTTGACCCATCCCTGTGTAGGATCTTACTCTTGAGCACTCTTGCACTGTTCATAGAATTATTAATAATTTCTATAGCATTTTCAGTGTTCAAAGTGTTTTATAATCCTTATTTAGTTCACCCTCATAACAGCTCTATGAGGTAGATAGTGTGGTGTAGTGGATAAGGTGCTGGAGTTGGACCTGGGAGACCAGAGTTCAAATCTCACCCCAGCCGATGAACTCACTGGGTGGCCTTGGATAAGTTGCAACCTCTCAGCCTCAGTTCCCCATCTGTAAAATGGGAATATGTGTGTGTCTGTCTTTTTCCTGTGTTCCCCTCATTCTTGTCCATCTTAGATTGTAATCCTGCTGAGCAGGGCAGGGACCTTTCTCCTCTTAGCGCTGTAGAAATGATTAGTAGTAGTAGTAGGTCATTATTATTCCCATTTTACAGAAGGGGAAGTGAGGTTGAGAGAGAGTGACTTGCCAAGACCACCCTGCTTAATGGGGTGGGCTTGAGCAATTTATCTAACCCCCACTTGCTTTTCCAGCTGACTCAATGTTTTTCTGTGCGGACATCAACTTGTGGTGACTGTCTAAATAAGCAGGGCGTTCATCTATACAAAGAGACTCATTCTAGGAATTCTCTTCTCTTTCAGGAACATGGTGGTGGCTCTGAAGGAGCTGTCCATCCGGGGTGACTTCCGAACCACTGTTGAGTACTTGATTAAGCTGCTGGAGACGGAAAGCTTCCAACAAAACCGCATTGACACTGGCTGGTTGGACAAGCTCATTGCTGAGAAAGTGCAGGTGCAACTGGTTCCTACACTGGACTATAAAACAATTGAGAGGTGGAGGGATTGTGATGGAAGGATTGAGTTATTGAGGAATAAAACTTTTCATTACCTTGAAAAAGCATGGTACTTGCTGCCCACAGAGCATAGAAATTTAGCAATAATACGAATAGGCCTCATAAAACTCTTGGTTAGACCTTAGTAAACGCATGTCAAATTCGTTGTCTTCCCTAGTTGTAGTAGTAGTATTGCACAGCAATGTGCCTGGCGCTGAACAATAATAAATTAGGAATAGGACCCTGCCCCCCAGGAGCTTACAATCTAGGATGAATGTGGTGGTGGTGGTGGTAGGGGGCCTGAGAAGTCACAGTGCATGTGCTTAGCTTAATGAGGGAGAAGGGGAGCCCCAGTGAGGAGCGAAGAAAAGCCTGATGGTAGAGGTGGGCTTTTAGAAGGGATTTGGAGGTTAGAGGGGAGGAAAATCGTGGTTAGAACCCAGCAAGATTAAAAGTCAACCGTAGCTTTTAAACTACTTCTGATGTGCAGCGCACAGTCAGTTCTAGCTAGGCAGCCTCCCAGCTCTTTAAGCTGTTCAAAACATTTGGCGCGTGATCTGAGGAGTTCACGGATCCCGGAATTGCAGCCATGGAGATGCATGCCGAGAACTTCCTTGTGTTCACTATGGTGCTCCAGGTCGTCCTTTCCTCTGCTGAGTAGAACCTGCAAGTGATCCAAGAGATCCAAGTCTTCGGCTGTCACTGGTGTGATGTGATGTTAAGGCACAGAAAGGCTCTAGCTTGATCTCTGGACAGGACAGTTGGGGCTACTACCCCATGGAGGTGGTGCCTACCTCTGGTGACAGTGGACTGCACTGGGGAGGATCGAAACTGCAAGGTGAGTTGATGTGCGCAGAGAGGTACCTGTCAGGAGGTGCAACTTCAATCCCCCACGTCCTGCGCAGTGCTGTATCCACCGAGAGGCTTGTCTGGGTGAAAAGAGAAAAGCACAGACTGGGGTGAGAACGTGCTGTCCACGTGGAGAGACACCGAATGGGTTGCAAACTTCAGGATGCCCCATCACCTCGTCCTCCAGATAGCCAATATTCTCAGGCCATGACTGGTGAAACGGAGCACGGTGTTGTGGTTGCCCATCCCTGTGGAGAAGTGCATTGCCATTCCTATCTAGCAGCTCACCGTTCCAGACTCCTGCTGCTCTATTGTCCAGCAATTTGCCATTGGAACCTCCATGGTGGGCACCATGCTCATGGAGGTCTGCACAGCGATTGTGGAAGTGCTGCTGGCTGGGTAGTGCAGTTGGATGACCCCATGGAGGTAATGGAGGGGTTTTGGTGGGAGGGGTTCTCGTACTGTATAGGAGCAATCAGTGGGGGGCCATATCTCCATCATCTGCCCACCGCATAGCAAGGACATCTACCTGAACCAGAAGGGGGTTTTCTCCATGGCTGTTCAGGCCGTAGTGGACCACTGTGCCCGATTCGTAGATGTGCTGGTTGGGTGGTCCAGGAAGACCCATGACGCCTGCATCTTCGTCAGTCCTCCTTGTTTGGTCGCATGTACAGAGGAGACTTTGGACCCTCCACTGAATCATACATTGAGGCTCATGAGACCTTTTCTCAGGGACTCTACCTACTCCCTAAAGCCTTGGCTGATCAAGGTATTCAGTGTTGCCTGCACCCTGGAGCAAAGGTACTTTAACCGGCAGCTCAGCACCACCTGCTCTGTTGTGGGAAAGGGCTTTTGGGCTTTTAAAGCAGTGCTGGAGATCAGTAGCTGCTAGGATTTATTTCCAGCTAGAGACTGCTTCACTGCTAAGTACTGCTGCCTGGGTTCTCCAGAACATCTGCAAGACTGATGGGGCTGCATTGGAGAAACACCCCACCCCTCTCCAGTTAGCTCCAGTGAGCCAGTGTCCTTGTTCCAGGACCAGCTGAACCAAGTGGAATAGCGCATAGCTGGAGATATCCGGGATGCCTTTGCCAGCACATCAAACACAATGCTAGCCAAAACACCCACCATCAGTGACCATTCAGTGAGCATCGGTGAACTGTTTTCAATAATCTTTATGTGCTATCAATAAAGCCTTTAAAAATATTTCCTGTGTCTCACTGTTTTTCTCTGGCCCATCCGGCTTCCCCCCCAGCACTGCGATGGCATACTTCCCCTCCTTGGCCCCCTCGCCCATGCGATTTCCCGCCAGGTGGCCGTTTCCTGTGCATTCCCTGTTGGCATTCACAGGTTAGCTGGCTGCACATTCTCAGGCTATCTGGCTCTGGAAGTGACAATAGGAAGTGCAAAAGCACAGGCGTGCAGCTGGCTATTCTGCGTCTGGTCCGCATCTGACCTTTGCCTGTGGCTTTCCCACAGTAGTTCCCTTTGCACCTGGGACCTCACCCCACTCTAAAGTGTAAGTGCAGAGGACTCCCCACCTCCCCATTTCCAGTCCACCTGCCACATCCCCTTCCCTTCCAACCCCCAGCCCCAGAGAGGGTTAGTGTCATTCTCCACGTCCACCCCACACCCAATTCCCCCCTCCCACCCCTGACCCAGAAGAAGCACGGAAAGAATGGATTATGAACTTTATTAATCTGTATTTACATTAAGAAACTTTAAATATAGAACTTAGAAATATCGAACTGTTTAAATATCAAATTGTTTCTTTTTCTGTAGGCTCCTTTTGGGGGCAGCTTGGCATGCATACTTGGGTGGCCGGACTGACGGGAGGGACATCTTCCCAATCCTCCTCCTCCTGCAAATCCGGCTATAGAGGAGTGTTTGCAGGAAGCATACAGGACTGGTGGGGAGGGAATCGTTCCTGGTCCAGGAGCTTTTACCTGGCATGAGTGCAGTTCGGAGATTGGGTTCTTTCCCTGTGGGGTGGAGTATGGGAGGAACCAGGGCAGGCAGGTTCCATGTAGGGGGGCATGCCGCATGAACAGCCGATGGGGATTAGGAAATGGCACCTGTTCCTGAGCAACAGTGCTTGCAGTCACAGCAGCAACATGCTCGAGCAGGGAGCTCTGGATCTGGATGAATTGGGACAGGCTGTTTTGCATCTGTGCCCACATCTCGCTCATCTCCTTGCTCACCTTCTTGATCATGCTGCCTGACTGCTCAAACTGCTGCCAGAGGCAGGCCCAATGCCAGGTCTTCCGCTGCTGGTCCAGATGGCCCTTGGTAGCAAAGGCCTTGCATTCTGTAACATTCTGCTGCATCAGCTATCTATGTTCGCAGGCAATGCCATTAATGGCATCACGGGTCTTGCCCACCTGCCACATGGTCTCTCCAAGCAGCTTCCTTGCCAAATCTTGCTTGTGCTGCCAGTTGCAGTCCCGCGGGTTCTGATTCTGCTGGATTCTTGTGGCAGGGTGTTCCATCCACACCCATTGCACTAGCAGACCTGTCGCAAGAAAAGAAGGGAAGCCGTTAGTTCAGACCACTTTCCCACCCTGGTGTTTCAGGCCCTGTATCCCCAGCTGCCATTTGGGCTTCCCACCCCCTGCCAACCTGCCATGGTGTCTTGCCACCCACTTCCCATGCCTATCATTCCCGTCTGGTGGAGTATTTTCCCAACCATTTACCTGTCACTCCTCCATGTTCTCCTGGCCACCTGTCAACACAGTAAACAATAACAAACATAATGAGATAACAATAAATGAATGCCTTTACTGTGTAACTGTATAAACACACAAATCCCCCCCCCCCCAGGTGCTTTAATTTACCATTCTCTGCCTCTGCCACCACCTTTATAAAGGTGGAACCCGGGTCCTACATGCCGGCTCCTTAAACAAGGACTGGCTCTCAAGCTCGTTTGCTTTCATGATTACTGTTATTGTTGCACCACTGCAAACTAAGCGTGGTTCTGCCTTAGAAGAAAAGGGATGCTGAGAATGTGGAGGCTCTTTTATTTGATAGCCTGGGGGTATGGAAGAGCCAAAGAAAATGCAGTTGTAATGGATTTTTCTTCATCATATCCCTTTAGGCTGAGAGGCCTGATACCATGTTAGGGGTGGTGTGCGGAGCTCTTCATGTGGCTGATGTGAGTTTCCGGAACAGTGTCTCAAACTTCCTGCACTCTCTGGAAAGGTAAGATTGGTCCTTAAAGAACTCAGAGTGGTTGAACTGGGGCCTTTGTGCAGCAATTTTGCTTTAAAGAGATGTTAACTTGAATGCATCCCAGGTAGAGATTAATGTGTGATTGCATGTGGCTATTCAGTGCTTAGTCTATTACCTAATAGATAAATGTCCTGCGTGTCCTAAAAACGCTTGCTGGCATCTTCAGGAAAGTGTTCAGCGTTGGAATGGATCACAAAAGCCAAGGGTAACATTTTCAGATGCCCCTAAGGCCAAGTATTGATCCTATGTTGTTAAAAGTTAATGAGAGCTTTTGTCATGGATGTCAAGGGTTACAGGATCAAACCCATAAGAGCTTAAGTCCAGTTGGCTTTCACAGGGGCATAGCTGGGTTGGGATGATCCATCGTGCAGATGAGGTAATAGGGAGCATTCCAGGGTCACCAGGGCAGGGGGAAGCAAGGATCACCATGGAGCGAGGAGCAGAATCTGCTAGGGTCACTGGACTGCTAGGCAGGGTGGGGAGACCAGAGTCACTGGTGTGGGGGCTATCAGGGCATGGGGCTGAGAGAAGCAGGGGCTGCTGAGGGAGAGTGGGTAGGCTGGGGTAGCCAGGGTAGTGGATGGGCAGTCAGACGGAGCCTGGCAGACTCGTCCAAGTATTCGGCAGGTGGGCATAGGTGGGCCATCCACCTGCTCAGCGCTCCTTTGGGCTGTCATGTCCTGCCCCCTCCATCCCCTCAAACTGTGGGCACTTGGGGGTGAAGGCAGAAACAGACAATACAACTGCAGCAGAGTTCATGCCCCCCACTCTCCCAGGCTCGTGGGCCCCAGTGCAGCTGCACTATTCTAGCTACACCCCTGGGCTTTTAGTGAGACTTAAGCCCTTTCTAAATCATGAACGTTTTGCCTTGCATCTCTACAGGGATATCCTCTGCGGGCATAGCCACGGGGGCAGGGGTGGATCTGTGACTTGAGTTCCATTTGTTTTGTGGATAAAACCACTTTTCACTGTAGCTAAAAAAGGCAGCAAGTGAGAATTCTACCAACAAGGACACCGTGTTCTCCTTTGGTAGTAGTTGGAAAATGCAATCAACACTACTGAGAGCCACCAATGCTTGGTGGTAGGATGGAGAGTAATAGGTCTTTGAGGAACTGAGATTTCTCAGGGCGGGGGGTCTCTAACTGAGGGACATGAGGATAATTATAATGAGGGTCCCCTCCAGATTTCCTCCCCCTGCATTTGTGAGAGTGGGGCTTATGTGAGTCAAGGGGATCTAACATTCCTCAAAATGTTTGGCACAAAGTTATGCCACCGCTGAGGGATATGTGTTCTATAGGTGGGTGGCTGTCCTGTGCAGTGTTGAGCTTCCATGCATTGCACCCTGTTTGGCCGCAGCCTGAAGAACCCCCTAGTGCCATTCAGAGAATCTGAAAAGTAAGTCAACCATCTCCCATCTTTTCAGAGGTCAAGTCCTGCCTGCTCATACACTGCTGAACACAGTGGATGTGGAGCTTATCTATGAAGGAAAGAAGTACGTGCTGAAGGTACAGTGCATGGGAACCAGATTTGTGTTCTTGGGCTCAAGGAGTCTCATCTCTGTGTGTTGCTTAGTGCTGCTCTTTTCATTGCGTAGTGTTGTGTACTGAACAGACAAGCTGAGGTGGAAATATTATCTGTATTGAGGGAGAATAAAAGGGATACGGGAGGGTTGAAAGAGACTTTCTTTCACTGCAGCATATTCAGAGACCTTGCTGACTTACCTTTCCCCTTTTAGTACGCCAGCCAACATACAAAACGTCCCATATAAAATGAGATACTGGCATTGGCGTGTTAAAAGCAGGCACCCGTGCCAGATCAATTTTACATTGGGTGACAAAGAAGATGTGGGTGGATGCCATCCTCATGTGACCTTGAGGGTCATTTTTGGGAAAATTGTCACAGCTCTGAAAGTAATCACCCGATTTGGACATACTATGCACCAAAATGCAACCTTTGTTCCTTCTGCTTGTGAGAATGTAGGTAGTTACTCCAGTGTAACTCCTCTAGAATAATAACCCCAATTCCAGCATGCTTGTGAGAACACTACCTGAAATGCCTTAGCTCCAAGACCCCCTTCCAGTGTAGTGTCCCTGCTGCACTTTTTCGTTGTATCATCCTGGTAGTGAACTCCTGCCACATTTTTCCATTGCATTTCCATTTCCTGTTACATTAAATATTTCTGTAGCAAGAGCTCACTGTGAAAATGGGGAGTGTTTTATTTATGAATTCCCTATACCAAAACAATCAAATTTGGCGTAGGTATAATTTCTATAGACAAAGAATTCCTTGCACATTGCGCCCAGCAACATAGTACCTATGCTATCATGCGTCCTTCACATGCTACTCCTTCTTCTGCACGCGTAGGTGACACGGCAATCTCCTAATTCCTATGTTGTCATCATGAATGGCTCTTGTGTGGAGGTCGATGTTCACCGACTGAGCGATGGCGGTCTACTGTTATCCTACGATGGCAGTAGCTACACCACTTACATGAAGGAGGAAGTGGACAGGTAGTACACACTGCTCTAAGCATCACTTTATAGTCATTCATAAAAATGATTTCATTCATACCAAGATGGTGTTGTAGTGTCTCATGCTCTGAGGCATCCACTGGCTGTCGTGAAAGTCAAGAATTAACTTGTGGAAGTAGTTGCCAGAGGATGTAATGAAGGCCGGTAGTGTACCTCGGTTTAAACAAGGACTGGATATATTCTTGGAAGATAGGTCCATAAATGGCTATTAGTTAAGTAGGTCGGGGACACAACCTCTGACTGTTGAGAGCCGGAAGTGAACTGCAGGGACCCCTCCCATTGGAAGGTGCTATAGAAATATAATGTTGTTGTATCTTTTCTCCTCCTAGCTCTGCATCCTCCTCCTGCTGGGTAGCTCTACCCAGAGGAGTTGGCATTATGTGGTGATTTGGTGAAGGTTTTCCCATCAGTTTGCTTTGTATTACAACAGATCTAATTTCCAGTATCATTGATCTGTGTAGGCTTTGCCAGACTGGATCTCATCTAGACTCTTTGGATCGGGCTTGTTGCTTCCAAAAACGGCTAATAACCAGTGATTCAGAAGAAGCCAACTGTGCCATGTTTTACACATGTAGAAGGGTGCAGATGGCAATTCTTTCTTGACACCACCACTCTGTGTTGATCCAGATACCCAGACCTTAGTTCATAGAACCACATTAGTAAACTTAGAAGAACTGCTGAGTTGTCTTCTAATCTGAATGGAGGTGGAGTTTAGTGAATTTGTCTTTCCTGCGCATTCCAGTGTGGCAACTTATCATGTTCCATTCTAGGTACCGCATCACCATCGGCAACAAGACATGTGTGTTTGAGAAAGAGAACGATCCATCTATTCTCCGCTCCCCCTCGGCTGGGAAGCTTATCCAATACGTGGTGGAGGATGGGGGACATGTGTTTGCCAGCCAGTGTTACGCTGAAATCGAGGTAAAGCTCAGCTGAGCAGCATAGCTGGTTGCAGAGGCTCACTTCACCCACTAATAGATTTGTTGAAGTATTTATTCACTACCTACAGTTGAGTAAATTATAAAGAAAATCCAGATAATCTGAGACAACCTGCTGCTATGTCTTTCATGTTTTTTTGAATGCATCTGGAACTATAAGTTGGGATTTTACAGCTGTTCAGCACTGAGCACATTGTAGGCACTATATCAATAATAATAATTATAATAATAATTATTATTATTAATAATAGTTCTTCTTTGAATGGGGCTCCATCCACTCACACCAATGGGACTATGCCTGAGCAGATCAGCTTTGGGAACCTTCTAGAAGTAGTTCTTCAGCCAAACTCTATGGCCCCCTCCCCTCACATCTTGCACCATTGGTGGACTCCTCGTGAGACTATAAATAGATGGGGCAGAGCGTGGTACGCCTCGGTTCCTTCCAATGGCCACAGCAATCGGTAGTTAGGGATTACCTCCTTTGGCTTACCTCCGAAAACCATTTTTAGCAATTTATGTCTCCATTTTTTCTTTTATATAGTGTTTCTATTTACCTTTATATAAAAAAAAAAAAAAAGAGAGAGAAGAAAGTTCTTTATTCTTCATATCCACTCAGAGGGATCAGCTCCAAGAGCTGTATCTGCCAGTAAGAAAGGAGCGTCTAAAAATGCAACACCTGCCTGACCTCCATCCCCATCATAGATTCACATAACCAGTGCCTTGTATTGCCTCGCTGAGGCTCATAAACCCTTGGGCTGCATCTCTTGTGTGGGTCTCTCTGATAGACCTATTAAAGAAGAAAGATGTGCCTCCAGTTCATGCTAACTAAAAAGTCACTTTTTTTTTTTTTTTGACATTTATATCCCACCCCTCCTGAGTCACTTGAGACAACTCATCTGGCACTGGATCACTGTTGGATCCAGAGCAGGGTCCTGTCAGTACTGACATCACTCTGCCATACCTTGCACCAAGAGCAGCCTCCCCATTGGCACAAGAGAAGCTTAAGGTCATTGTCTCATTTCCAGTTCTAACAAGACCAGAAAAGGCAAGAAAATTTTTGAAAGTCACATCGACCAAAAAAGGAGAGAGAGAAATCACCTGAAGAGGAAACATCTTCTTTTAAGAAACATAAAAAGAAAACTGATCCCCCCTGAAACTCTAGCCCACATGAGGACAGTCTCTGTTTCAATTCAGGGGTCACCACAAGCTCCAATATTGATCCCTGCTACTCCTTCCAGTACCCCAAAAGGATCCCACATGGAGTCTCCTATTTTTTTAACATCATTTCTTTTATTTGAATACAGAGGAATCTGTACATGACATGCCCCACTGGACCCATCATTGCCTCGCTGGACTCCCCACTAAAGAGGGAAAGAAGCAACTGGCACATAGCTCACAACCAACTTACATTTCACCTTATGGAGCCCACTCTGCACTGTATCTCTAGCTTGGCTGAAAGAGCAGGTGCCGTGAGCTCATTGGATGCACTGCCATCACTGAGGTACCAACCTCTATGGGATCCGCTCTACCAGCCTCTGTACTGACGGCTTTATCCTCCTCACCCACTCTCAAAACTTGGAGGAATAACCTCCTCCGCATCTTGGGAGGGTGCCGGCGCTTACTCTGTTGCCTGAACCTATCATGAGTACTGGAGTTTTTACTTAGGCATGGGAGTCGCAAGCTCTACTCATGCAGCTCGCTACAGCTTTGAAATTTGTCCTGGGAACATCAAAGTCAGTTGTGCACCCCGCAAACATAACCATAGACTCTTCAGTAGCAGCAAGTATGGTAACTCAAGTATTAGTTGTGCAGCTTTCAGTTTCCTCCATACCAGCCACAGCCTTGATACCAACAATGTCTCTGGCCCCATCACATCTCTCTAAGCACTGCCAATCTTGACTAAAGTCTCGTTCTGTCGGTACCATGTATAGTAGTTACATCCTTTTTGCTACGGTAGCTAGTCCCCTTTACACCTTTGATTAAGACCAAAGCACATATGGAAGATCAGTAGCCTCCAGTGGGAGTAGTCACTCCCAAAAAAGAAATCACCTCATTCAAAGTCACACTTCAAGTTTTCATAAGGACACATCAACATCTTCCATGGACACATCAAATGCTAACTCTACAGAATCTGAAGATTTAGCATCCTCTTTCTTTGATAACATTTCTGAACTGGTCCAGACCACTACTTCAGAAGATCATAAGAGATTCTAATCTCTCATTCATAAAAATGTTGACTGCCCTCACTCTAAAAAATGGTTCCTGTTAAGGAAGAAGAGGATGGCCCCATTTATAAAGTTTTACATAAACATGCACCTACCAATGCAACACTGCCACTGTCTAAAAAATGTATGGAAAAATTCCAGAGCACACTGGAAAACTCCTTCCTCAACATTACCAATAGACTAAACTCTCAACTAAGTGCATTTTATTCCGTACCACCAGAGGACCATGAAATGTTTATAAAGCATTCAGCACCTAATTTGATGGTCATTAAGCTTCTAATCTACAGAGAGATGACAAAGTAGGTGAGCTGAGATGTCTCCAGTGGACAGGGAAGGTCATAAAACAGATATATTTGGCAGACATACCTTCTCATCTGCCACTATGATTTTATGAGCATGCAACTATATGTCTGCTATGTTGACTTACCATGATCTCCTACGGGAAAAGTTGACACCTATCCTGCAACAGCTCCCATCAGAAGCTAAACAAGAAGTAAATATAATACAGGCAGAAGGCCTATATCTGGCTGAGTCGCAATTAACAACAGCGGGTAAAAACAAACTTGCAGGAGAGGGGGCAGCTGCCTGGCCTGGGGCAGAAAACTATGACCACCATTCCCTGGGTTGGGGAGGGGCACCAAGCAAATGTGTGGACCTGTGTTGGGCTGGAGTGGCCCATGTGGGTGACTCTTGGCCTGGGATGCGCCTCAGCAATTTTCCCGAGGCCCATCCCGGGCCAGCCACCTGCCTGCCATGGGGCAGTCCTGGGCCAACATCTGGCAGCGTGGGAACAGATGAGCGAGTGAGTCCCGGGCAACAGCAGGCCACTATCACATGTCTGTTTTTACCTATTGACATGTATCGCTGACTCTGCTGCATGGGCAATAGCAAATGGCATCGCCATCAGGAGGCATGCATGATTGTGCTCCACAGCATTAGCCTTCCAAAACAGAAACCAAATTGAAAACCGACCTTTTGATGAAAAAGGCTTGTTTACATCTAATATAGATGAAGTCCTCGCTAAAATCAAGAGCACTAGAACAACAGTTATGGCCTTAGGTCTAACTTACACATCCAAAAGAAGCTACAACACCACTCCTTCTTATACATCTGGAATATACTCTGCAGGGTATGCACAAAAAACTTGTGACTGAGGCCACTTTCTCACATTACCCAGGAGATGGAGAACTTCTGTGAGGGTAGTCACAGCTGTATTCTCTTGGGAATTAGCACACATAGGAATGCACTATTCCACTTTCATGTTGCGAGAACACCTGTGATTGTAAAAGCTACATTGGAGGACCCGGTCATGTGTGAGTGTTCTCGCGGAATTGTGTATTCCTACATATGCTAATTCCCGTGAGAATACAGCCACAATGGCCCTTCCCTCCCTCCTGTGTAAGATGAAAAAGTGACCTGGTTCTTGAGATCGTATACGGAGGATATGCCATCCAGTTCCAATCTTTCCTAGCCCTAAACTCTTTTCCCTGTCCCTCTTTAGGGACTCCCTTCACAAGGCTAATTTTATCAGAAGAGGTACAAACTCTTTTGAGTAAAGGAACCATAAAGGAAATTCCTAAAGAGTTTAGGGAGAAAGGGTTTTACTTTAGATACTTTTTAGGCCCCAAACAAGATGGTGGCCATAGACCCATACTAGACTTTAAGGTACCTCAGTAAATTTATTCAACTTTTTAAGTTCAGGATGGTAACACTGGCAAGCATTTTACCCTGTTTGCATAGGGGAGTATGGTTCACAGCTCTTGATTTACAAGGTGCCTATTTCCATATTAACATTTGCCCTTCACATACAAAATATTTGAGATTTGTATACAGTGATAATCACTATCAATATATGATACTCACTTTTGGACTATGCAGAGCCCCTAGAGTCTTTGCAAAGTGTCATTCTCCTGTAGCAGCCTACCTTAGAAAGAGGGGCATTATTGTATTTTCCTTTTTAGATGATTGGTTAATAGTATTGAGGACTAACCAAAAACTTTGCCAAGACTTAGTTTACAATGAATCTTCAACAACAATTGAGATTCCTCATCAATTTTAAGAAATCTCTTCTAACACCATCCCAATCCATTTGATTTTATAAGTGCAGAACTAAACTCAGTAGAACAAAGAACTTTCTTACCATACCACAGATTCCAGTCAAGTTGATCAGCTGTAAACACTCTCATGCACGATCCTTCTGAGTAGGTTTTTTCCCTACAAATCCTTGGACACGTGACCTCTATACGGTCTTTGTCATGCATGCAAAACTGCACATAAGACCACTTCAACACTGGCTGGCTCTCCTCTATTTGCCCTCCCGAGACCTACTTACAATGTATGTAACTATATTGCCTTTTGTTCTCCGAATGCTTCATTGGTTGCCTAACTATGAAAAAAACGGTACCAGTTCGGTATAAATAAGGACTTACTGGCATTGATAATGCATGTGCACACAGACAACTAAGCCAAAGTAAGATTGGGTAATTCTGGAAAATTATCCAATCCAATTCCGGTTTGGAGAGGTGTTAGACAAGAATGCGTTCTAGCTTCTTTATTATTCAATTATTATTCAATTTGCATTTAAGTGATCTTATTGGAAAAATGTCAATTGAGGACTGCCATCCACCTAAGATTAAAAATAGGGCACTTCTGGCATTGATGTATGCCGATGATATAGTACTGATGGCACAGACCAGGAAGGGTCTACAAGCTCAGTTGAATAATGTGTGGGAATATTGTAAGGAGAATGAACTTGTGGTCAACTATAAAAAGTCTAAAATTATGGTTTTGAGGGAAGGAAAGCGTAAATATCCATGGAACGTGAATGGGAACAAGCTTCTACAGGTAGACTCTTACGTCTACCTCGGTGTGACGTTTACCATGAATGGCTCATGGATAAGGCATAAGCAACAGATTGTGTTCAAATCAAATGCAACTGCAAAAGGTATACTAAGGCTTGCAGCAAGATTGGATGGGATTAAGCTTTCATCGATCTTGAATGTATATAAGGCAAAGGTGCAAGCTCTTCTATCCTATGGAACTGAGATAATTCCGTCTGCAAACTTTGACACCTTGGAGGTAATCCAAAACAAGTTCCTGAGAAGTCTTTTGAGGGTATCTCAAGGTATCCCTGCTCAGTAGTTAGGGCTGAGACAGGTATACTTCTTGTCTAATGTATTGGAAAATAGGCCTGCCTTAGATTCTGGACCAAGCTCTGTAATTCCAAAAGGGCAGCTCTCTCTTCTCTATGCTTGGAGGAGGAATTAGAATGTAAGCATGCTCCTTTTTATCCATGACTATCCAAAATGTCAACACATTTACATAAGCTAGGGCTGACATTTGCATGCTTTTGGGGTCTTACCACCATGCAACAGAAAAATATGATAACCACTAGAGCAGCGGATATAGCAAGACAGGAGGATCTGGCAGCATTGACTACCTGGAAGGTAGACCCTATGTATCATCTATTCAAATGGCAGCATAGGTATAAGCCTTTTTTGGATGCCCTGAATGAGCCGGCATTACGTAGGGCATTCCTACAGCTGAGATTTCAGTTGTTTAATTCAGCGGTCTTGCAAGGCCGATATAGCGGCAAGCCTTACAGAGTACGGTTTTGTCCTTGTAAAAATTTGGAGGTGGAAGATCTCCAGCATTTTTTATTTTTTTGTTCTCTGTACGACAATATAAGACAGAGCTGGTTAGAACCATTATGGAAAGGGAAAGAGTATCTTTCAGCGCAACGTAAAATAGTATTATTGCTGTCTGCACAAGAGGAGGGTAATATGAGGGCAATAGCGTCATTTGCCTTAATAGCTGGAAAGATTTGAGAAAATGTAGGGACTTAAATCTTATGTTACCCCATTGATTTTACTTTTCATGCCTTGTTGTATGTATTTTATCTTGCATTTTATTGAAAATTATTTGTTGAAATTTTTTGGATTTAAAATTGTGGCCATGGCGAAAACTAGAGCCTAATAAACATTCATTCATTCATTCATTCATTCATTCATTGGTGGCCTTGAGAGGAAAACCTCTTACGGGGCATGCCCTTCCTCCCATCTTCCCCAGAGATTATAATTACTACCAGTGTTTCTGTTTCAGGATGGGGGTGTTCATTGCAATGGCATGAATATCAATGTAGCCTGTGGAATGCTTGGAAGTATACATTCCACATCAGTCTTTTAGAATTGAGAGCTATCAGATTAGCCCTAAAAGCCTTACTTCCTCGCAATCAAGCGAAAACAATACAGCTGGCCATGGACAGAATCACAGCGATGTGGTACATAAAATCAGGGGGTTATCTGATCATCCCGACTTTGCAGGAAAGCTATGAAACGGTGGGATTGGGCGATAGTCCATGGTGTCCACCTTTACAGCTACTTGCGTAGCAACAGAAACAAACTATGTAGCAGACAACCTCAGCAAACACGCTATACAACAACATGAGTGGATGCTTAAAAAGTTAGTAGCTCAGTGGATTTTCAGTCTTTGGGGACAACCAAAGAGAGATCTTTTTGCAACTCTCAAAGATACCCAGTGTACTTAGTTCTGCACCAGAGCAAACCACAAAGCAGCCTCAATAAGCAATGTATGTCTAATCTACTTGGGAAGGGATTTCATGTACCCTTTTCCCACACTCCCATTAATCCCCAGAGTTCTGCAAAAGATATATCAAGACCTTGCCACCTGCATCCTCATAGCCCCAGAATGGCCAAGACAACCTTGGTTAATTGTTACTCGACATGTCAATAAAACTACTCCCAGCCACACACAATCTTTTGTCCCAGGACAACGGGAACATACTTCACCCGAGCATCTCTTTGCTGCATCTAATAGCATAGCTGACATCTCTCTGACTCTAGAGGACTTGTCTGAGTTACCCTTGAATGTTCTGCATATCCTCAGGCATGCTCAAAAGACTTCAACAAAAAACGTATGCGGACAAATGGAAAAGGTTCACCCTTTGGGCATCCGAACAGTACATACAACCCAACGCAGCCTATATACTAGATATACTCACCTACCTGGTATATCTGAAGTCTCAGGGTCTGGCTCCATCCCCTTTAAAAGTGCATTTGGCAGCTCTCTCTGCTTACCACAGTCCCATTGATAAGAGACTATTTTTTCCCCACCCAATCCTAAAAAGATTTTTAAAGGATCTTTTTATTTTATATCCCTCTGTAAGAAATTCTTGTTCTCCATAGGATTTAGGCTTAATACCCCTGCGTGGGAGTGAACCCTAGCAATGTATATTTATAATGTTGTACGCCGCCTCGAATCTTCGGAGAGAGGTGGGATATAAATTAAAATGCGATGCGATACTATCAAGACTCATTTTACCCCCTTTTGATCCTCTGGCCACTTGTTTGTTCCATTATTTTTCTCTGAAAGTGGCCATGTCAGTAGCTCTTACCTCTGCTAGACAAGTGGGAGAAACAGCAATTTTGTGAATAGCCCTTCCCACCTCCACTCTCCGTATCTCATATTTTACAGAGATAAAGTAGTCCTGCAACGTCCTTCCTCATTTAAACCTAAAGTAGTATCACATTTTGACAAACAGAAATGTCTTTGCATTCTTTTGATATTTTGGATTGAAATATCATATTTCATTCCACAATAGATATTTTTGGAAGTAGATATTTTTGGAATGAAAAATAATTTTCACTGAAAAAATAGCACCCCCCCCCCCCCCCAAAAAAAAAAATAGAAAATAGAAAACAGAAAATTTTTGGTTCTTCCAGAATTTTTCAACTCTAAAAACCCAAGCAATTTTTTTTACTGCTTTACTTTTTGCTTTTCTGAAACTTCATGACAAACCACGAATTATATTTTTGAAAGTTTGTGACTGGGGTAGAAAAAAGAAAAGCTCCTCCAGACTGAATGAAATGGATGTGCCAGGTTTGTGACCGTATCGTTTTGCTGCAGGTGATGAAGATGGTGATGACACTAACAGCAGCAGAATCAGGTTGCATCCACTATGTGAAACGTACTGGGGCAGCGCTGGACCCTGGCTGTGTGATTGCCAAGCTGCAGCTGGATGACCCCAGCAGAGTTCAACTGGTAAGAATTTATTGCAGAGAGGCATTGCCTTCCACTTCCTTGAGATTGCTACATGCCTTGAGCGTCACAAGGTAGCATCAGTTGCAATGAGGGAATTATCATGAGTCCTAAAATGTCTGAGAGATTACAACGCAGCCCCTGAGGCTAGCAGGTGGCACCCTCTTGCGAGTGCCAACTACCTATGAAGTTGTTACGAGGACACACGGGTGGTTGGGTGGGGCGTTCTCGGTTGCTACCCCACAATTATGGAACTCCCTCCTCTTGGAGGTCAGCCTAACCCCCAATCCTGCTCGTCTTCGGGAGGAGATGTAAGATCTTTCTGTTTGACTAGGCATTTGGCAGACAGGAATAGGGTTGGGTAGGGGGGCTTGGGGAAGAGTATTGATGGCAGTAGGTGCAGATAAAGGAAGGGGTGAGTGGGTGGTTGGGGGGGTATTGGGGTTTTAAGAAATTTTAATGTGTTTTATTGTACTTCATATTTTTAATGTTGTAACCCGCCCTGAGTCTATAGCGAAGGGTTGTGTGTGTGTGTGTGTGTGTGTGTGTGTGTGAGAGAGAGAGAAAATGTGAAAAATAAATAAAATCATCCCTAGGACGACTTTGTCTTCAAGTATATGGCTTAGGAAGTGAAGCCCTACACTGAATCGTTGTCGGATTATCGTTATCATCATCATTATCTCTATTGCGCTTTGTGTTCATAGTTTATAATCCTAATCTAGTTCCTCCTATGAAGGAGTTCATTATTATTCCCATTGTACAAATGGAAAACTGAAGCTGAGATAGTGACTTGGCCAAGACCACCCAGTCAGTTCATGGGTAAGATGGGATTTGAATTGTGGGGATGGGGTGACTGTTTAAAAGAAAAAGAAGCTGTTTCGTTCAGGGTGAAGGTTACAATAAATTGCAGTTGCTGTTGGAGTGTCCCAGGATGCCTGTCCTGGGGAACTTTAATGTGTACGGTGGTGACAGCTCTGGGGGTCCGGCATTTGTGTTCCTAGAAGTGATGGCATCTCTGAGTTTTACCCAGAGCATCCAGGAAAGCACCCACAGTGCTGTCCAGGGACCTGACCTTGTTTTTGAGCTGTGCTTTCCAGTTTTGGATGTTTGCATCACCCTGTTGGGTGGTCTGATCATCACCCTGTGTGTGTGTTAGAGCGGATGCTGCCCTACATGACCAACAGTACCATAGCCGATCGATCGTTGTACGGCCATGGAGATTGATGAATGGGGTGGATTTCAACCTCATTATTAGTGCTGGAGTTAATACATCTTCCCCTTCTAACCAGGGGGTTGACAGGCTCACTGACAGCTATTTTCAGCTGTTAGAAGGGGATCCTCGATTCCCTGGCTTCTCGCCACACCCTGGTTGTCTTGACAGTCTGTAGACTACTGTGGTATAACAGTACCCTGGCAGACATAAAGAGACTGGGAGGTAGATTGGACGGAGAGGAGATGCTTGAGGAGCAACCTGGAGACCTATCTTCGGCTGTATACAGAGTTTATGCGACTGTACAGAAGGGCTATTATTGAGGCCCAAGTGCTTGTACTTGTCTTCGGTCATAGACGCTGCTTGGAACAGATTGACACAACTATTTTGGGTGGTGTGCAGCCTGGTGAATCCAGACAGTTTCAACCTATCTACAGTTTCTTCAGTAGAGCACTATGAGGAATTTTCTGTGTTCTTTGTGGAGAAGAGAGGGACTCTAGGTGGGACTCCTTTTGATGTGGAGAGCTGTGGAGTCCATAGGGACTGTATTTCCTTGGTTGGCGAGGAAGTCTGTGCACTGTTGGGATCATTGAGACCCACTATGTGTGCCTCCGACCCATACCAGTCTTGGATTGTTGAACGTGAGAACCAGGGCCGACCTTACGATATGCGGGGCCCAGGGTGGGGAAGAAAGGTGGGGTCCTTGCAGCCGGCGGGCCTAGGGGCGCTCCCCGGCCTGGTCTGGGGGCGGCGCACTGCCTGGGCTCGGGGATGGGCGGAGGGGCACTCCCCTCCGCCCATCCCCAAGCCTGAGTGGCCATTGGATCATTTACCTGATCTGCCGTTGCCGGCATGGGCCCTGCACCGGGCTTGGAGCCTCAGGCGAGGCGAGCACCAAGTCAACAGATTAAATCTGCTTCCACGCTGCCTGCTTCTGCTGCCCCCCCTTCACTGCCTGTCACAGTCGCGGCCAGGGGAAATGAGGGAGAGAGGCAGAGGCTCCGCCTCTCCCTCACTCCGTGGGTGCCCCCCCCCGCCTGTCAGTCTCTCGGCCAGGGGAAATGAGGGAGAGGCCTCTGCCTCTCCCACACTCCTGCTGGCCCCCTCCGCTGCCTGTCAGTTGGAGTCGGCCCAGAGGCCCCACGCTCAGGGGGCCCAGCTCCTGGCTACTGTCAGGCCGGGAGCTGGAGACCCCAAGTGCGGAGCCTCCCCAAGAGCGGGGTCGAGCTGCCCCGCGGTAGGGCCGGCCCTGGTGAGAACCGAGATGGTGGTACCTTTATTGACAGGCATTGTTAACACCTCCTTTAGGGAGGGGAGGGTGACAGCTGCCCTCAAATGTGCAGAGGTCTTCCCTCTCCTCAAGAAACTGTTTCTTTATGTTGGAGTGCTTTCCAGTTATCGTCCGGTCTCCAGTCTGCCTTTCTTAGGAAGGTGATTGAGAAGGCTGTGACTACAGAGACACCTGGACTTCAATAATATTTTGGGGATATTCCAACGGGTTCAGGCCTTCTCACGGGGTAGAGATGGCACTTGTCAGGGTGATGAATGATCTGACGATTTTAGATCGAGGACAGCTGGCCATTCTAGTCATGCTGGCCTTACAACAGCATTTCATACAATTGACCATGGGTTGCTGCTTCAGCGGCTGAGAGACATTGCTGGTGTGACGGGAGCTGCCAGTCAGTGGTTTCAGTCACACCTGGAAGGGAGGAGTCAGTTGGTGGTGATGGATGGATATGCATCATCCCCAAGGGGAATGAATTGTGGTGTCCCTCAAGGTTTTATTCTTTCATCCATGTTGTTCAACTTGTACATGCAGACCTCCGACTAAATTGGACAGCTGTGTTACGGTTAGATGGATTGACTCTTGTGCCGTAGAATATTTGATTATAAATATGTATGTACCTCCAGAAAATGCGTCTTGATATTCTGATGAAGTTTGGCTTAAGTTTAATAAGGACCTTGAACTCTTGATAGATTCATCTCCTGAAGCCATTTTGCTGGTGATTGGAGATTTAAATGCTAGAACAGGAATACAACTGGACGCCTGCCTAGTTATAAGTATGTTAAGCGCCCTGGAAATCCCTATGAGAGCCTCTAAAGATCTAGTAATTAATAAATTAGGAGCTAAATTGAAGGAAATTCTAGACAGTCATAATTTGATTATATATAATGGGAGGACAGAAATGGATTTAGATGGTGAGTTCACCTATGAGTCTCAGCAGGGCTCCAGTGTGATAGACTATTTTATCATTTCTCCCTTTTGTTTTGGACTCCTTAATAATTTTTCTGTATTAGCTAGGCCAGAAAGTAGTCACAACCCTTTAAACTTTAATATTGAGAATTCACTGTTGGTAGATGGGCAAGATCGTGGAAGGCCTTATGATGCCTCTAGGAATGGAAAAAATGCACCTCAGATGGACAGCTGGTTTACCAGTCAAAATCTTTGGCATTCTGAAGATCTGACTAACCTCAAGGAGGAAGCTTTTAATACTACCTCTTCTGTTGATGCAGAAATTAAATTAGAGATGATCCTCAGTTCATTGGAGGGTTTGGTAGCTAGACCTACTTGAGTAGTATCGGTCTCCTCAGCTGGGAGAGTCAATCAAGGTTGCTTTGACTGGGAGTGCAAGCAGGCTAAGACAGATTTGTTACGACTTAAGAGAAGATGGCGCGCTCAAAGAATACATCCCAACTGGGAAGCATTTATCATAGCGAGAAAGACGTTTTGAGAATGAAGAGACCTTCAAATACCCCATGTTTTTGTCATCAATTAAGGTTTTTAAGGCGAAGGTGCTCGCTCAGCTTCTGTACGGGGCAGAGATTTGCTTTGCAGGTTATACAAGAGACATTGAAGTGGTACAGGACAAATTTCTTCAAGGCGTTCTGTGGGCCCCTGCATCTACCCCAATATCGTTTTTGCGTTTAGAAACAGGCTTTTATTCTGTAGAGACATTGGTGAAACAAAGAGCAGTGAGCTATTGGTGTAAGATCTGTAAAACGAACCCTTCACGTCTCCCATTTTAAGTGCTTGTTAGAGCAAATTAAACATCAGGGGAATAGGTCCTATTTGTGGTGGAAGGAAATTTCTGTACTACTTTCTAGAAGTGGCTACTCCCCAAATTATTGTATGACTCTAGGTACTGGCCCTCTTTTGGCTGGTATTAAGCAAAGGCTATTGGATATCTTCGTCCAAGAGGAGATGGCAAGAGTAGCAGCAATCAAAATAGCTCCTTGGTACTCAAAAAATTAAACTAGATTCAGCCTTGGAACCTTACCTGACTTTCTTGCAAGAGTTCGAACTGCGCAGAGCGTTTACATTAGCGTGTTTTCAGTTGTTTGACTCTGCTGCTACCCAAGGGAGGGCGGCAGGGGTTGAATACTGTAAAAGAGTTTGCCCTTGCTATTTAGCTGAGATAGGAACACTAGAGCATGTACTGATCAACTGTCCTCTCTATACTGAATTGCAATTGTGCTGGGTGGCTCAGTTGCCAGAGTTTAATTTATCTTTTACTGTATACTAAAAGATTTGTCGCCTGTTGGCTACAAAAGATCATGCAGTTATAAAAGCTGTTTCATGGTTTTTCTTCTTGACCTTTAGAAGGCGGTGGGCTTTGTCGTAAAACTGAGTATCAAACTATACTCCTATTTATTTCATTGATAACTCTCTGAATGGCTGATTCAGGTCCTTTGCCTAACCTATCTCTTCTTCCTGGGGAGATGAAATATATTTTGTAGTACTCTCTCATATTGTGGCAGTAGGAGAGTTTTAAAATTTGTTTTATGTTTGAGAATTTAGGAAATATCCTTGTTTTCTATTGCATTTTATTTGCCCTTTTGGATTTTATTTATAATTTGCTGATATTGTGATGGCAGATTGCTATAGACAATAAATCATCATCATCATCATCATCACATGCAGACCTTTAGGGATGTCATGGTTAGGCATGGGATTGAGTATCATCAGAATGTTTGATGATACACAACTGTGTATCTCCTGCCCCGTGAGCCTGCCAACTTGGCCTCTGCCTTGGAGGAATGCCTGAATGACATAGCCACCTGGATCCGTCGGAGCTACCTCGTGCTCAATCCGGGTAAGACTGAGGTAATGTTGGTGGGAAAGGGCAGCCAGTATGAGGATGCCCTTGCCTCACTTGAGCCTCTGAATGTGGATGGAGTCGGTGGAGGTAGTGGGCCAGGTAAAGAACTTGGGCATCATTTTCAACCATGCTCTGTCCATGACAGCCCAGGTATCAGACATGGTTTGGAAGTGCTTTTTTCATCTACGCAATTTGTGTAAGTTAAGCCCTTATGTATCCCAGGCTGAGCTTGCCACAGGAACTCATGCCCTGGTGAGTACAAGGCTTGACTTTTGTAACCCCTTCTTCTACGGGCTGCCAGCAGTGCTTATCTGTCACTTGCAGCTTGTTCAGAATGTGGCAGTGCGGCTGCATTACTGGTCATATTGCGCATGCCCTACTTTCTCTGCATTGGCTGCTTGTGGGGTGACGGATTGAGTTTAAGATCGCGCTGCTGGTTTTTAGGGCCCTGAACGGTTTAGGCCCTGGCTATATTCAAGATCTACTTTTGGAATCTCACACTGATGGGTGTCTGTGCTCAGGAACCACCCGTTGTTTGGGGGTTCTGCCGTCCTGCTTTAAGTCAGCAGCTGATCGGACCTTTGCTGCGGCGGGCCCCCCAGTGTGGAACTCACTCACTCCGGATCTCCGTCTCAGTTCCTCCCTCCTTACCTTTAAAAAGCACCTGAAAATGTATTTATTCTCCAGGTGCTTTTAGAATCCCCTGATAGTTCCCTCAATGTACTTTGTCCCCCCACTTTTCTCCATTTTTAAATTTTTTAATAATTGTTTTAAATTGTTTTTAACTTTTTGTGAAGTGCTCCAAGTGCCATTTAACACAGGGGGGCAGTATATAAATAAAGTTGTTGTTGCTAAATTCATAGCAAACTGTTCTCCTGTGGGAGTGGAGGTTTTTCTATAATCAGTACAGTAGCTGCCAGGCTCACGTGAAGCTTTTGATATTTCTGGTTCCAGACAGTGAATTCAGTTGGAACACGTGTTAGGAAGAGGCTAGAGGTGAGGAGGATTGTCTTAAGGGTATAGAAGGCAGGTAGCTGTTTGGATACATTGCTGACCTCCTCTCCTGTGAGCCTAATGCAATAGGTATCTGGGTCTCTAAGGGAAATATAGCAAAGGAGATGTAATTCTGCTTGCTGGTGCCAGTGTGGTAAACTAGCAGGCATTTTACTTTTTAACATTTGCTCTCTTTCCAGGCTGATCTGCACACAGGCGCCTTGCCACAGATTCAGAGCACGGCGCTCCGAGGCGAGAAACTCCATCGTGTCTTTCATTATGTTCTCGATAACCTGGTCAATGTGATGAATGGATACTGTCTGCCTGAGCCCTTCTTTGGCAGCAAGGTACCAATGGTTTCTTGCTACCACCTCTTTCCTCACTGGATAGTCAAAATCAGTTTTGTTGCAGGGCTAGTGCCATCTAGTGGTTATGGAGGGAACTATGAATCAGGACTCTTGGATTCTCTGTCCATCCCTGTCACTGTCTCACTCTGTTAGCTTTAATTGCCTTTTCCGGTTCCCTCTCCCCAGAAGGTTGGTGGAAGTGTTTATTTGTGCCATTGAGGGAGAGCTGATTACTCGGGAGCAAGGGAGAGAAACATGGGCTGTCAGATTGTTGCCTGAGTCTATTGCTTTGTAAGTGCGAGCTGCTCCTACTCTGGGGGCAGAGAAGCAAGACAGATGGCTTTCAGACAGCTACTTGCAACTTAGAGGCAGCACAGAGAAGTGAAAAAGAGATGGTTATGTAGCTTTCCCCAGTCATGTAGATCTTCTCCTCTGATCTGTCGTTGGCTCCTGCTTTAGTATATTTTGTTGCACCTTCGGCAGTGACAGAGGGGCAATTAGATTGGGTCATATTGTAATGGATTTGTAAGGTGAATGGAATTGATTTGGGAGATTGGGAGGGTGAATGGGATCTGGGTACAGCCATAACCCTGCGATGAGCTTGGGGAATATGAGCTTGGGGGGGGGGGGGTAAATGAGGGTGAGGGAGGATACGCCCCTGGGTGGGAGGTGGGGGAAGTGGGTAATGGGTGGGAACTCCCATATTTGAGAGGCATGAGCATGGGAGTGGGTAGGGGGGCTAGATTTTGGAGTTTCAATCTGTATTTGTATTGAATTTTGTGTGATATAAGGTGGGGAAGATTTTTTTAGGAGAAGAGCGGCATATAAATAGAAAATAATCATAATCCTAGGTACTACTGTCTTACAACGAAAATTAATCTGAGACCAGCCCTTCTCTTCCTTCCTTCTTGACTCTTGTTTTTTTTTTCTCTGCCTTGTCTGCAGGTGAAAGACTGGGTTGAACGGTTAATGAAGACTCTGAGAGACCCCTCTTTGCCTCTCCTGGAGCTTCAGGACATCATGACCAGCGTTTCTGGGCGTATCCCGCCCAATGTAGAGAAATCCATCAAGAAGGAGATGGCCCAGTACGCCAGCAACATTACGTCAGTGTTGTGTCAGTTTCCCAGTCAGCAGGTAATAACCAGCATGGTCATTCTGGAAAGAAAAATCAAGGAGAATAATTTTTTTTAGGTTAAGGTGATTTATCTGGAGAGAAACATGAGGTGTGAAAGATAAGGAAATTCACCCCTGGAAAATTGTTGTTAGGGAGAGCTTTGTATGCGACAACTCCTAACTTGCATACATGTGGATACAAGGGGAACAGTGGGTGCTGGGCACTACACAAATTATCGGGCTTATTTCAAGGATTACAAGGTGAGACTCTGTGTCTTATGTTATGCAGATGATCAGACTAAATGGCCGTAACTTTTTAGATCTCAAAACAATCAAGGCGGATCAGTTATTTACATTGCCAAAGCAGTGTACAAGGGAAATAGCGAATAGGAATCAGGCTGTGCGAACCAGTTCTGGCATTAAGGTTTTCAGCCGCTGACTAGGCTTTCAGAGACGATCCTTTCATACAATCTTGACCAGTATGATAGACTACTTTTGAGTTTATTTCCCTTCTGAAATATCATCTGGAGATCACACAATGGTTTAGCACAGATCATCTTCTCCTGTGATTCCTTTCTTCCTTGGATCCTTGTGGTCTGTAGGGCTCAAGTACTATGTGATTGCCTCTTCCCTTTCTTGCTTAGATTGCCAACATCCTGGACAGCCATGCGGCCACCCTGAATCGCAAATCTGAGCGCGAAGTCTTCTTTATGAACACGCAGAGCGTTGTGCAGCTGGTGCAAAGGTGAGCTCTCATATCCCCTCTCCTTTTGTGACTCTTTAGGGTAGGCCTTGAATAAAATATTGTTGTGAGCCAACTAGAGTTGTCAAACCTAAAATCTGAACAGCTTGAGATCAATCTTTGTCCATTTGCCATTTCTGGTTCTCCATCTACTTGTGTGGCCCCCATGGTACCAGCCATGGTTATCTGTCTGTTAATGTGAAGCAAAGATGGACAAATGGCTTTGTTCTTTGCTTTAGAGGAAATTGGATGGAACTCTTGTATCCTGGTAGCAAGCCCATTTTGTCCACTCTTAAGCAGCTGATGTCTCCCTATCCATTGCACAGCTCTAAAAACGGAAGGATTTTAAAAGCCACTGGGCAGTGATTTCAACTCAAAATGTCACAGTCAATCGGAGCTGTGTGAAAGGGACTATGCCCATCCCCCGATACTCAGTAAAGGCAGAATAGTCAAGCTGGTTTGAAAGCACAAGTCTCCAATACAAACCAGTGGAACTTGTGACTTTTAGGGCTTGTCTTTATTGAAGTTGGTTATAAATTTACCCATATTATTGTTTATTGTCATGTAGTGTTATTTGTGATGGCCATGTGGCCAACTAATAATAAACTATACTACTACCCATATTAAATTGAATGTTAATTGTTAAGACGCTTTTAAGTTAGACTGGAAAGTTAAACTTAATCCAATTCCCAGAAAATCGAAGACACTCCCAGTGACAGACTGGCCCCGCCTTCTCTGTTGCTGCAGGTATAGGAGTGGTATTCGAGGCCATATGAAGGCTGTAGTGATGGATCTGCTTCGACAGTATCTAAAAGTGGAGACTCAGTTCCAGCATGGTAAGTCACTGTTGCCTCAGGATTTCGAATTCTTCTAGGACTCCAGAGACCAGCTCAGCGTGGCTCCTTGCAGCGTGACCTATAGTAGGCTTACTTTTGGAACTGATTCTATGATCCAGAAGACTCCCAGTTTGAGGCTTCATTCACACAAGATGTTTAGTATGTTAAAAAACCCTTCCCTCCACTTTATTTATTTACTGTGAGAAAAGGTGAGGTTGCAGGATACTCTGGATGTAATGCGCATTAATTCCCAAAGTGTTTAGCTGGCGAGCAAGGTTTAATGATGGATCTAAATCCATCACACACATTTCTTGTAATGTGTGAAGGGATTAATCCACCTATCAGTCTTCCGTAAGTGCTGGAGGAAGCTATAGATGTGATTTTTTTCCCCTCGGAGGATGAATCCCCCACTGCCTGCCTGACAATGCATTGTTGACAAGAAAAAAAGAAAAAAAACACAGAACAGTGGGATACCTATTAGCAGCCTCAGCAGTACACCCAGTCACTTTTGAAGGTGTGGACATAACATGGGAACAATTAAAATACTCCTGCAAAAGAGAATGCAGATTCAGAAGACAGAATGCAGATCAAGCCTCATGTGGAACATGCATCATGCACAATGCAACATGATATCTGGCCACCAGGTGGCAAATTACACCAATAGGTTAAGTCAATTCCAGTGTCCTGCTGTGATTCAACAGACACAGCATCCTCTTGAAGGTTAAAGCTGAAACTTGATATGATGCAGAGTTAAGGCACAGAGGCAGCGCTAAGAAAAACTGAGGTCCCAGTATTACGATATGGTTCACAGCACACAAGATTCATTCAGGTGGAGTGCTGCTTGCTCACTCTGGGGTCAGAGGTGGAGCTGTTCTCCTCTATGTTCTTGTTCATTTTGGACCCACTGTGCTTGCTTTGTTCTTGGTATTCATAATGAACCATAATTAAAGGTTTTATCCCCACCACTACCCATCTTCCCTCTGAAGATAGAAGCGACAGTGCAGCTAATTAGCTCTTTAAACTGGTCATTCTAACATGCATTTCTGACTTGTTTTATTTCCTGACCTATGACCGCTTGGTCATTTGGAAACTGGGGGAAATTAGCCACAGTCAGCTCATCTATTGTAAGGACAACTGGCAGCTGGTGAATAATCATGCAATACTTAGTGGCAATCTCTTCAGTGAGAAAACACAAAGCTATAAGAAATTCATGGATTCATTTGCAAATGACTGTATAGTAGCAAACATTTCAATGTCCTTCTATTAAAATCAATCGGCAGTTCTTTGCATGGATTTCAAGGACCAAATGTTTAAACATGTCCCTTGCAGTACTGTTACATTTCACTGGATGGCAGTAAAACGCTGCTGGCATTGAGACACCAGCTAACAGAAAATGCTTTATCTTGGTCTCTTCTAGTCTTCTCCCTACCTGCCTCTCTTCATGCTCCTAACCTTTTGGTGCTGCAGATTCATTTCTCCCCCTGCCTCCGGCTAATCCTCCGTACTGGTAGCTTTGCGGGTGGCCGCCGGGAGGCAGAAGAAGAAAATCGCTCTTGCGCATGCACGGCAGAGCTAACCCCTCACTTCCTCAGTCTGTCTTCTGCCTTCGGGCCGTCGGGAGTGCATTGCTATCTCTCCACTCTTCAGCCTTTTCTTTTTATCTTTTTGATGCTTGTCATTCCCCGCTACGACACGCGGGAGAGCTCGCCCACCCCACAGACGCTACATTTTACATTTTTGGTCAGACAGGTGAGCAGGCGGGGCCATAGAGGCAGTGCTTTCCCGCTCGGGGCCGCACAGACAGGCCGGGCCGGTTCCCGGGCACAGCACAGTGCCCGGGAACGGGGGATCCGAGAGGGGTTTTCAATTATTATTATTTTTTTTGCTCACTGACCTCCTCGGAGGCAAAAGGACTCACCAGCCACCCCCCTGCCAGGGAACAGCTCCGCGACGCGGGAGCGGGTTCCGGCTGTGAGCACAAAACCCGGAGGCGGCATGGAGCCAGCCGGGGAAACTACAGCACAGGAACAGGCAGCCTCTACTCGGGAAGACTCTCAGGTATTGATGTCTTCCATGGCTGCCACGATGGGGAAAATTGTCCAGTTGTTGGACAGGCTTTGTGAGTTACAAACTCAAGGGGCCCCTAAACTCCCCTCCCCCAAGTCATCAGGGCGACGTGGGAAAAGCTCCCAGAAAGGCAGGCAAAAAAGGGCCAGAGCTCCACAAGGGGGCGCCAGAACTCTGCTCCAAGTCTCTTCCCACTCCTCTGAGGAGAATTCAGCAGGGGAACAGCCAAGGAAGCGCAGGGATCAGTCCCACACGCTTCTAACCTCAGACTCGGAATTTGATCTAGCACAGGAGTCTTTTGAGGCTGAGGGCTCCACTCACCAGGACCCCCCGACCCCAGGGAGCGAGACAGACAGTTCCCCCTAGCATACAGTGGAGGACCTGCTTTTTCAAGTGGCTAAAACCTTGCAGCTCAAGGAAAGGCCAGTAAAAAGGGATTCCTCAGACTCCCAAGAGGAGGAGGAAAGGGACTTACATCCCTTCCCTGCACGGGAGGGAGTCAGGGATGCCCCTCGATAAAGTCTTCGAAAAGTTGATCCTTGAGGAATGGAAAAATCCTGACAAGTCCCAGAGAATGAACAGAACACAAACCTCTCTTTATGCCGTCTCAAGGAAGAAGGAACCGTTGTTTAAAAATCCGGAAGTGCATGCTGCAGTGGTCTCCCTAGCCAGGCAGACTGTTTTCCCCACCGAGGGGGATTGTTATCCTAAAGATCCCACCGACAGGGCAATAGACTCGACCCTTAGAAGGGGCCTAGAGGCTTCAGCCTCAGCAATAAAGGTGAGCGTCATCTCGTCCTATGTAGCGAGAGCCCTGCTGTCCTGGCTGCAGGAAACTCAAGACCCAGAGAAATCTAACAGAAGATCACAGATCCGGTCATCTAGGATTATGCTCGCAACTGCTTTCCTAGCCGATTCCACAGTGGATGGGATGGGATGGGCAGCCCAAGCGGTGGCAGGCTCAGTGTCATTTAGGAGGAGATTATGGCTGAGGTCCTGGCAGGGAGACCTCACCGCCAAAAATATGCTGGTCTCAGCTCCCTACAAAAGACTCAAGCTTTTCAGGGTCTGCTTGGAAAAAGTTCTAGCTGATGCCAATGATAAATCTAAGCATAAAACCCTCCAGCAAATGGGAACTAAAAAGAGGTTTTTTTGTCCCCAACAGTATAGATCCTGAGCTAACTACGGGTTTTTTAAAAGGTTCCAGCCACAAATCGGAGAGGGCCAGTGTAATTTCCCATTTTGAGGGAGGGGAAACAAGCACCCCAGATTTGACAGAGACCAAGGGGCTCCACCGCAGGACAACCTAAGCATGACTCCTTGACTATCTAGAAGATGCAGAAGTTGGGGGCAGGCTCCAGCTTTTCTCAGGGCTCTGGGAAAAGTCGGTTTCAGACTCGTGGGTCCTAGAGTGTGTAACCCAAGGGTATCACATAGAGCTAACAAAACAGCCCAAGGAAAGATTTATCTCTTCCCCTGCCTCAGCAAATCCAGAGAAGCACCTGGTCATGTCCTCAGAGATTCAGAGACTCCTGAGCATAGGGGCCATATAGACAGTTCCCCTAGACCAGGCGGGGCTAGGCCTATATTCAATCATCTTTCTGGTGCCAAAAAAACTGGGAACCTGGAGAGCAGGCTTGGATCTGAAGGCCCTGAACAGGGCGGTCAGGGCCCAGAGATTCAAAATGGAAATCGTTGCCTCCATTTCGCAAAGCCTAAGGAAAGGGGACTGGATGGTATCTCTCGACCTAGAGGCATACCTCCACATACCAATCTGGCAACCACACAGGAGGTGGCTCAAATTTTGTTATCAGCAAGCCCACTACCAGTTCAAGGCCCTCCCCTTCGGGTTTTCGTCAGCACCAAGAACCTTTACCAAGATCCTGGTCCCACTGATTGCAAATCTCAAGAGGGCGGGAATCCATTTATACCCTTACCTGGATGACATCCTGATCCGGGCGCAGTCAGACCTGAACAGAACAGTACAGTACCTAAGTCTGCACAGTACCTAAGTCTGCACGAGTTTTTGATCAACAAAGAAAAAAGCCATCTCCAACTGACATGCAGGTTGGAACACCTAGGCGTAATTTTGGATACGACCTTAGAAGTCACACTTGTCCCTCCCTCCAGATGAAACAAGGTTCACCTATTAATTCGCCTCCTAAAACATCAAACGCGAATGTGACTCAAGACTCTAGCTCGACTACTAGGGCTGTTGATATCCTGCACCGGTCAGGTGCAGTGGGGCAGGTTTCACCTAAGACCCTTGCAGAGGCTGCATACATAAACCATCAGGGTGGATCCAGGGCACCGGCTCTCCACAGAGAAGCAGTGAGGCTCTTCACATGGGCCCAGAAGCATCTATATTCCCTGAAGGCTCTGCACATTAGGGGTCGGACAACGACCAGGCAGACTGGTTGAGCAGGAGAATTATCGATCCACACGAGCGGGAATTAGACAAGGAGGTGTTCTGGGACCTAATCTCGCGTTTTGGCCTTCCGATGATGGACTTATTCGCCAGCCAAGAAAACGCCCTAGTGCTCAGCTTTATAACCAGGATCCCCTGCAAGACAGCAGCAGCAGTGGATGCCCTAAACCAGCCATGGCCACGGGGATTACTCTACGCGTTTCTGCCACTTCCTCTGATTACAAGAACTGTAGCAAAGATCATCAGAGAACAAGCTCAAGTGATCCTCATAACTCCTTGGTGGCCCAGGAGACCCTGGTTTTCGGATTTGATAGAGCTCAGTCAGGGTCACTACGTGAGCCTGGGCACCAAACTGACCCTACTCAGGCAGGGCCCAGTCCTATGCGAGAACCTGCAAAATCTAAATCTGACAGCATGGAGCTTATCCGCGGGGTACTGAAGAAGAGAGGATACTCTGAAGCAGTTCTCTCGACCCTTCAGCAGTCCAGACGCCCTGCAACAAGGAGATCATATAGGGCTACCTGGAAGACTTTCGCAATATGGGCAGCGGAAAAGGGACAGGACCCCTGCAGGGCAGAGATCCCTGTTATCATTCAGTGAGGAATTAGACAAGGGACTCAAGCCTAATACCTTGGCTAGGCAGGCTGCAGCAATAGACTCAGTCCTGAGAGCAGTTGCTAATAAGCATATCTCATCCCATAGACATGTCAAGCAATTTTTGAGGGCAGCGAGAGCCATATCTCCCCCGGTAGCCCATAGAGCCCGTCCTGGAGCCTAAACCTCGTACTGGACTCTCACTAGAGCACCTTTTGAACCATCGAGGCATATTTCCTTGTATATGCTTACGCTGAAGGTAGTCTTTTTAGTAGCGGTCACTTCAGCCAGAAGGATCTCAGAGTTAGGGGCCGTATCGGTGGAGGAAAATTTCTGTTCTTTCCAAGAACAATCGGTTACTCTTAGGGTGGACCAGACTTTCATCCCTAAGATCAACTCCTTATTTCATAAAAGTCAGGAGCTAGTACTGTCTTCCTTTTGTCCGAAACCAATCCACCCAAAAGAAAATATCTGGCACACTTTAGATGTAAGGAGAGCATTAAGGGTATACATAAACAGAACCCAAGGTATTAGGTCATCCATGGCCTTATTTGTTAACATTAGGCAGGGGTACAAGAGTACCAAGGCCTCCAAGACACTCATTTCCAAATGGGTGTGACAGTGCATTCAAGAGGCCTATAGAGCTAAAGGGAAGGTGCCACCGCTACAGATATGGGCCCACTCAGTTAGAAGCGCGGATACGTCCTATGCTTTTAAGGCAGGGGCCTCCTACGATGAAATATGCAGGGCGGCTACGTGGTCCTCCCTGCATACCTTCGTAAGGCACTATAAACTCAATGTATACAAATCTGCAGAGGCTGCCTTTGGTAGGCGGGTGCTATAGGCAGTGCTGAAATCTCCCAGTGCTGTTGGTTCCCACCCGTAGGAATATTTAAGGGCTTGGGTACATCCCGTGCGGAGGATTAGCCGGAGGCAGGGGGAGAAAGGAGAATTGGTCACCTACCTCGGTGAATTCCTTTCTTCCCTGCACTCCGGGTAATCCTCCGGCCCTCCCTACCAAACAGCACTAATAAGGGACACCTTAAAGGGTTGCTGTAGTTGATTAGGACTTAGCAGGGATTTAAACGTACACCTGACTAAAACTCATCCTCTAAGATTGGGTGAAGAGAAGATCCAGTTACGAATCATTACCCTAGGAATAAGGTCAAGTTGGAGGGGGTTAGATGTTTTTCTTGTAGTCAAGGTTTTGGTTGAGTTCACAGTTGAAGTTGCTGAGAGTGGACAGGTTGGTCTTTGGCTTGGACATCGACTGAGGAAGCGAGGGGTTAAGCTCTGCCACGCATGCGCAAGAGCGATTTTCTTCTTCTGCCTTCCGGCGACCACCCGCAGAGCTACCCGTGTGGAGGATTACCTGGAGTGCAGGGAAGAAAGGAATTCACCGAGGTAGGTGACCAATTCTCCTTTCCACATCAAGTCTCTCACGTAGGAGATGAGTTTGTCAGCAAACACTTGTGTTCTGATTTTCCTCTGAATGAAAGATGCCCCTTGTTAGCTAGCACCTGGCATTGTCCCAAGTGGAGTTCACACAGTGGCGATTTGGTAGTTGAGCTGATAAAAAGCAGCTGACAGAAAGGTGCTTAATTTTATTTTCCAATAGAAAAACCTCATTTCTCCCAATTCTAGTTTGTCTGTTTTTCCGCTTCCTTACCTACTTCCCCATATGTTTTTTTTTAAACATATACATTAGAAGACATGTACATAGATGTACTTTCAAAAACAACATGTAGTGAATGCATGCCTCACAACAGGGGTGGGAAGCTTCAAGCTTGGGAGCCAAACGCAGCCCATAGTTAGTTTTTATTTGGCCCCCTGGATTCTGGCCCCTGGATCCAGTTCCTACCCCAACCACTAAAAAACTGATCTCAGGGAAAGGTAGTGGAGATGAGGGTGTGCTTGAAGGCTAGGGAATGGCTCCATGGCACAGATTCATGATCCGGACCCTCCTCTTCCTGAGCGCACCCCTTAAGCACTTCTGCCCCCAATTTCTATGTGGCTCTTAGAGCTTGCACTCATTTTCAAAGTGGCTGCTTGGAGGGAAAAGGTTCCTCACCCCTGCCGTATGAAGTGTACATGGGCCTTTTTTTATTGTTTCTGACTGCAGGTCACTACGACAAGTGTGTTTTTGCCCTTCGAGAAGAGAACAAAGGTGACATGAATTCTGTCCTGAACTACATCTTCTCCCATGCCCAAGTCACCAAGAAGAACCTTCTTGTGACAATGCTCATTGTACGTATGGTCATCTGGGTGCTGGGAATCTGGTTTAATCGTTATATGCAAGAGATAGCACTGGTAAAAGATACTGATTTCACTGTCTTCAGCCACTGCATAGATACAGAAAAATACGGGCTGTCCTGCCCCATACACCTCCATCCTGACCTTGAAGAATGTAGTTGGCTTGGTTTCCATGGATCATCCTGTTCTGTATTTTTCTGCTCCCACTCCTATCAAGGTTGCAGCAGCACCAATTGAGATAGGGATTTATTATTTTTTTTAATGATGTAGACACGTTTCTTTTAGCAACTGGGAAACCTAAGCTAGCTCATTTTCTACTGATCATTGAAGGCAATTCTTAGTCTCATTGCTGATGGGATTTGGTGTTTATTTTGCTTTACTGTTTAATTTGGGGGAAATGTTCTGGGTCTTAACTGCACCAGGCTGTGATAGTCAGAGAAAAGCTACAGTTTCTAACAAAACAAAAAGCGCTGAGAAACAGAACAGCTTTTTTGTGGTGGTTGTGATGAGGTAAAAGGGCTTTCTGGTGTACCCTTCCCATGACTGACCATCCTTAACCAAGGCATTGGCAAAGCATGGCAGTGAGATGTTAGCCAGTTACAGTTAAGAGGGCTTCACCTACCCACAATTTCTGAACTGCTGCACAGACTTTGTGTCCTGGGCCAAGCAGCAACTGCAATCTGTGATCGATGGTTGTGAGAGATCACAAAATCAGACAGCTGGAAGGGACCATCAAAGGTTATCTGGTCCAGCCCCTGTCATTAATGTATCTGAAGCATTGCTACCTCCCCTATGTTCCATCACAATCCTTAAGGTCAGCCGAGAACAGCATTCTGCTAATTCCACCATACAGCCAAGGCCTTATATGCAAGTGATAGCACTGGTAATAGATATTAATTGCATACAGCCAAGGCCCGCAGTGAAGTTTTCTTGGGGGCTGCCCTAATCTCCATAACTTCCTTCCCTTGGAAGTTTGTCAAAGACCAAATCTGAGTATCTTCTATAGGCAAGTGCAATACCTTTCTCTTTGGCCAGGCATTTGGTGGATGGGGATAGACTTTGAGGGGGGTTACCCATATACTGTTTTTGACTACATTCTGTAATCCTCCTTGAGCCCTCGGGATAGTGCAGGCTATAAGTCCAAATAAATAAATGAAGCGGATACATGGTGCCTACACTGTTACCGAGAGATGCCTGTATAATGTAGTTTGAAAGGCATCCAGTGATGGGGTCTTAACAGCTTGTCTTGGCAAATTATTCTGCTGCCTAACTGTTCTGGTAGTTAGAAAATTCTCAGCCTAAAGAGTGTCCTTCAAGACTCAAGTTCTGCTGCAGCCTTGTTGCCAGAGATATCTTTTCAAAGGTTTAAACATAGCCTCTCAAATGTGGTACTTACAAATTGGATAAAAAGCACATTGACTGGGCCATGCAAGGTTTTATGCTGCTGATCAACTTGCAGTGAAACATGGAGTGAGTCTGTACTTGGCTTCTTTCTTTGCTAAGCTGCTGAAGCCACCATGAAACCACCATCTCTCTTTCTATAATTTGAAGGAAACTTGGGAGACTTCTGAATCAAAGAGGAGCCCTCTTGAGGGTTAATGCTTCTCTTAGTGCTTCCAAATTAAAAATAAAAATAATAATAATAATTTGAGAGGATGCCAGTTGAGTCCTTAGAATTTGGAAATGCAAATTAGCCACCCCTCACTGACAAATGGGAGGAGGCAGGATGGCTTATTTCTGAACTCCTCTCTGCCTACCTCTTCCATTACCCTCTCCCCCTGCCCCAATGAGCTTCATGCTTCCAGTTGCAGGGTGATGCTTTAGTAGGCTATGCCCCCCAAAATAGAGGTGGAGAGCGTCAGGCCTAGGGGCCAAATGTGGCCCATGGCTAGTTTTTATTTAGCCCCTTTCCAGTACCTGATTCTGGCCCCCTGGATCCAGTTCTTACCCTCCAAGCATCTAAACACTGAGTTCAGGGTAAGGAAGGAGAGATGAGAGCATGCACTCAAGAATGGGGACAGATCCATGGCACTGATCTAGACCCTCTTCATCCTGATCACATCCCTCCAGCACCCCCAATTCCTATGTGGCCCTTGGAGCTTGTACTAATTCTCCAAAGAGCCCTCCGGGGGTGGGGTGGGGAGGCAAAGGGAATGTTTCCCCATCCCTGACCTAAAAGAAGGTGAAAAATCCTGGTCACATCTCCCCTTTCCACCACCTAAATAAAAACAAAAAGAAGGAAGCGGCCAATTATGAATAGCATTTAGATAAAGACGAACACCAGCCTTGCATGAGGGTGTGTAGGGAGTTAAGTATCACATGATTGTAGGTGTAAATCATAGCTGAAGAACTGCTTTCTAAGAAGCTAATTACAGTGGTTCTTTCCCCTCCCCGCCAACCCCATTTGCTAAAGACATAATGGTTTTCTGCCACTAAAAATAGATCCTAAGAACCCGAAAAACCCTAAGAACAGCCAAAGAGTAATGATTGCCCCAGACTCTGGCAGGGTTTCTTAAATTCTAATTTGTAAGATATAAGGGCCGTGCTTTCTCTTTTTTTGCAGTGTGATTGTAAGTAACGCTTGCCTTAAGAATCTCATTATTTGAACACGGAGCCATATTTCCTCTGAGAATTCTGGAGTAGCTTTGAGCCGGGGCTGTTCATTTCTCAAGTAATCATGCTGGCGTGATGGAGAGAGAAAATGGCAGCTGTTCGCAGCTCAGGCCTTCAATTTTCTTCAGAGTCCAGTCACTCAAGTGTGTAATTACACGGGGGTGCCGGGGAGGCGTTAGGCCTTGTCAAAGAACTGGTTTGAGGCTCTGCTGGCTGCCTTTGCCAATCAGAGCAGGCAGAAGCCAATGGTACGCCAGCTAGCTGCTTTAGTTCTGTTGTTATCATCCTGATTATTTCTTGCTAAGATGGGGCTGAAACTTTTTTGTTTTGTTTCTTTTCTCCCTGCCCGCCCCGCACCTATTCAAGTCAAGTGCTTAAAGGCAAGATGAAATCCTGACTTCATTGAAATCAGTGGCAACTGTGTCCCTGACTTTAGTAGGGCCAGGATACCTATCACTCAAAAAGATTCTGCTGGGGGTGGTGGCGGGAAGGGATCTGTGTTAGGGGTGGTGAAACAACTGGGGGAGGGATAGGGTAATCATCTGTCTCTTTGGGATTTTTCTTTCCTTTCTCTCCTCCCCCACCCTCTGCTTTTTTCACTTCCCCTATAGTCAGGGACCTGTGTTTGCTGCTTTCCCCCCATTGGCAGCAATGTGGAAAATGCAGTGTACGCAGGTCCCTGCCCTACAGTCATCCTGAGGAAGTGGCAGAAGCACAATTAGTTGGAACTGGGAGGGAGCTGAGCTGGATGAGCCCAGTAGTTGTATTGTATCTATTTATTTATTTCGATTTATAGCCTGACCTTCTCTGAAGGCTCAGGGTGTGTAACAAAACATACATATAAAAAACATGGATAAAATCAAATCAAATCCGTTTTAAACCCAAACTGTGTGTAAAAATCTCCTTTAAAAACAAGCATCCCAGACCCTACTCCTGCCTGCCAAGTACCTGGCCAAATAAATAGGTTTTGACATTACCTCTGGAAAATACTCGGGCTATGGCAAACCTCCAGGGGAAAGGAATTCCAAAGATGTGGGTTAGCCTCCGAGAATGTGTGTCTGCACGCTTGTGCAGTACAAGCTTGGAGCAGTGATGGAATTTGTAAGAGGGTGCCCCCTAGCTGACTTTAGGGATTGTGATGGAATAGGGAGAAGGAAGCAGTCTTTTATATATTAGGGTACAAGTCATTTAGACTTCATAGATCGAAACCAGCACCTTGAGTTGTGCCTGGAATGCTATTGGAAGAAGCCAGTGCAGACTGAAGCACCAGTGTAAGGTGCTCCCTATGACCCACCCTGGCCAGAAGGCAGGCTGCCGCATTTATATACCCCCATACCCTTACTAGTAGCATCTGGGTGCCTCAAAAACATGAATTAATTCCCCCATGGGTTTGGAGAAGTATTGCTGTCGGTTGAGGAAACAAGGCACAGGAGCAGGAAATGGCTTGCCCAAGGTTGCGGATCCAGACTGTTGTTGGACCGTGAACTGAGTCCTGAACTCTTGTGTCACAGTCTACTACCTTAGCCACAAGCCCACCCTTGCATGAGTCTTCAGAGTTGCAGGGCTCCCTGGTCATTTATGGGGTAGCATTTAAGAGGCTGCCAAGCAGATCGTATGGAGGTTGTCAACTTCTTTTTTTAAAAATGGTTCTCCCAGCACGACCCGATCATGTTGTCATATTCCGATCCCTGTATTGCTGCTGCTGGTTTCTTCCTAGGAATCAGTTGGTAAGAGATACTCCCACAATAGCTTTAGCTGCTGTCATTCACTGTTAGCTAGACACTCTTCAGGGTAGACTAGAAATTTCTTCATACTACAGTATTTGAAGTGTTGGGCATGTCTATAAGAATGCTTTGCACTGCCATAGGGCAAAACTCTCGATAACGAAGAGCATGCACACTGTGAACCTTGCACCCTAGGAGAATGACAACTAAAGTAAGAAGGTGTCTTGTAACTTGCAATGGCAAACACAAGGGGGGGGGGGAGAAGAAGGGGAGCACTATGAAGAGGAGGAGGAAGAACAAGTTTCTCTGATAGAAAGCCTCCTGTCCCTCTGTTGTGGCAACTTGTTCTCATGAATGGTTGCCCTGGAGCCAGTTGTAATCTACTATGGAGCTTCCCGTCTACCCAAAATGTTGCTACATAGCAAGTGTAACCAGGCATGTACTGTCCTTTGTGAAATCAAAACAAATGAACAAGAGATAAAAATCTTGACTCTTGCATATATTGTTCTACCCTCTGTTGGATGGAGTTTGAATAGATCATCTCTGTGTTACATGCTTTGTATTCAGAACAGAAGTATTCCTTTAGCCGGGTGTCTTTCCCCTCCTGTGGGCAGCTTTGAAAATTAGTACAAGCTCTGTGGGCCAAATAAAAACCAGCAGGCCCGAAGTTTCACACCCCTGCAGAGAGCAATGAGTCACAAGCCTTCTGCCAGCTTGACCCCACTTTGAGACTGAAATATTATCCAGAGACCCCAAACAACAACATAAACATGTAAAATATATGAAATGTCAGCTTGGGATCGTGACCCCAGCTACCGATGGTGTGACCCCACTGAGAGTGCGCCCACAGTTTGGGAACCTCTGCTGTAGACATAGGGGTCTCTCCTTAGAAAAAGGAAGACTGGAGTGCTATCAAGCTGCAGCTCTGAAGAGCCACGCCTATTGCATAGTGACAAGTCAGCAGCCATCAGCAGAATATGGTGTTGCTTTTAATTTCTTGTATCTTAAACAAAATGAGGGAATGTGCATGTGCTGAAGCCCCATCACAGAAAACACCTTGGTGTGAGCAATTTTTAAAAGGCTGTCTTCCTGTCAATTGACATGCAGCTCTGACTAATGCAATGGCAAGGCTATTATATAGCTATAACAGGGACAGGCGATGCGGCTACACTGGAGTGCGGAGAGGGGCCACGCTTCCTGGTGCAATCATGTTCCCTTGCTGCTGGGAGGGATGGCGGGGTGAGGGGATTCCATCCTAGCTATGGCCTTGTGTAAAGGTGTGTCTGGCTTCCTTCACTGCTGTATTGGCTTGAGCTGAGCACCAGTGAGAGAATATCTGATGCCCTTTTAGATTCTGCAAGCTAGCGGCTAGGCTTGTTGAGAGCAGTTTAACTTTGATCTTTTCCAGAAAGAGAAGAGATAGAGTAGGGAATCTCTGCTCCAAGAATCAAATACAGTCTACAGCTAGTTTTTATTTCATCTGTTTTCAGTTTCTGGATCTGTCCCCCAGATCCAGTTCCTACTCTCAAGCCCTGAAAAACTGACCTCAGGGAAAGGGAGCAGAAATGAGGGTATGCGCACAAGGATAGGGGACAGATCCATTATCTGGACCCTCCTCTTCCTGAGGGCATCCCTGCTCCCAACATCTATGCAGCTCTCAGAGCTTGTACTAATTTTCAAAATGGCCCTTGGGAGGGAAAAGGTGTCCCACCTCTGGCATAGGGGACTGGAAGAGTAGGACCAGCAACAGTATGAAAACTCGTTCTGTTTGCACATAGGAAGTTGGTGTAAAACTACTGTGTGTTACTATGTCTGTGGGACTTATCTTGTTTGTTTGATTTTATTTTCCTTAGCAGGCTCAAAGTTTTGTTTGGCTGATAATCTAACCCACTGTGTAGAGCTTTTCTGCTTTCCACTCATCCTGCTTGGATCTTAAAAGGCCCTCTTGGTCTACATGCATTATAAAAAACCTTAAAGCTATAAGGCACCATCTGCTGTTCACTGTCCCAAATCCCCATTTCATCTCTCATTTGTCTCTTATGATTCATTTTATACATGAAGGCTGGTAGTAAATATCATCAAGTTTGTATAAAAGAAACAGACTTAATGAATAATCTTGAATTACAAACGTTAGCACCAACTTCTGCAGTTTACACCAGGAGCAGAAAGCTGTAGAACTCCTCCTTAATAACAGAGACCTGAATATTTAGAATACAGAATGCACGTGCTTGCTTTGAAAGCTAGGACAGTCCCAGTAGCAACTGTGGAGACCTCGGAAATGGAAAAGCTGAGTTGCATTCTCTTCACCACCACAGGCTTCCAATCAAACACTTTTCACTGTTGGCTTTAGAAATAAACCATTTCCATAGATCATAAATTCGGCAAAGTTATTTTTTGGACTCGCCCTAATACCTGGGTCTACATTGGCCTTTCAGAGATGTGGATAGGAAAGCAGATGTTTCTGGAAATAGCTTTCCTAAAAGTGCCTAGATTGGGGTGGCAAAACTTCTCCCTGGCAGGGACCACCTTAAAAATGAGTAGGATCTCTGAGGACTGCATAGAAGTTGGGGGCGGGAGTGCTTCAGGAGTCCGCTCAGGAAGAGGAGGATCCAGATCATGGGTCTGAGTCATGGATCTGTCCCCTGTACTTGTGTGCGTGCCCTCATCTCTGCTCCCTTCCCCATAGCTCACTTTTGTAGTGCTTGGAGGAAAGGAACTGGATCCAGAGACCTGTCCAGGAATTGGAAAGGGGCCAAATAAAAATAGCTGCAGTCTGCATTTCGCCCCGCAACCTGAGGGTCACCACCTCATGCTGATTGAGGGTGGGGGTGGGTTTTTTGTGTGGGGGTGATTTAAAGATAATGCTATTGATGTAAGTGGCCTTTATAGATAAGTAAAAGGGCTTGGCCCCTGCATCAAGAGTTTTCAGTCTAGGAGCCCATCCTTGCAAGGAACTCTGTGTGAACAGACAGGTGTGTGTGTGTATGTGTGGTGAGGTGTTACTGCTAAGTTAAGAGAAGCTTCATGTTTGGGGGACAGGGATCCACTTTAGATCATACTTCCCCAAAGCAACAAGATCATTGATTTTGTTGTTGCTGCTTTTTTTGTGGGGGAGGGTTGTTTTGTTTGTTTTTATGTTTAATATGACTGGCACTGGCAAAGAAACTGGAATTACTCTAGTGGACATGGTGGTGCTGAGGGGAATGAAAGCTGAAAAGAAAACGGCTTGGTGCACAGGACGGGTGAGGCTGGTCCGGGAATGCAAACTAAGGCACCAACAAGGTGTGTCTGAGCATTTTCTGCGCAGGGTCTCTTGGTGCTGAATTGTGTCCATCTCAGGATCTTTCCCAAGGTCTCTCATGACAGGGCATAAAATTTCAGCTCCAACTCCAGGAGCAAAGAAAAAAATAAAATAAACAAATATTCAGTCGCCAGACTTTATCCTGAGATATATTCCTTTTTTTCAGTCACAAGTTACCTTGTGGGCTTAAAACCATTATGTCTAAAAGTCATAGAAAAATAGCCCTTACTACACAAGGGATACACTGGGGAAGTGAACACAATCCTGCTCTGCATTCATACACCACCTTCCACCCTGTTTTGGTGGGAAAAAGGTAATCTAAACAAGAAACCCAGGTAACAAAGCAGGGGCTCCCATCACACACATTAAGGGGGAAGGGAGACCACCTACCAACCTGCACTGTAAAGTCCCTGTGTGCCATAATGAGCATGGAAAACAAACTCATCTCTCAAATAAACCACAGGGGAATCGCACTGTGACCTGAGCAGAGCCATCCTATCCTGGGTTATAATCTCCTGTCTTGGGCTACAAAATCCCTAAGGGCCAGTGTGTAGGGGGGAAAGCATTACTCATACTCCTGTAGTTAAGACTATAGGCGCTCAGTAGAAGATTATGATTTCCTAGGTTGATCCTCCCCTCCCCCACACCACACACCCTCTGAGCAACAATGAGAGTGGTGGAAGTCACCCACCCCACCCCACAGCAATTAGAGAAGGGAAGCCCTGAAGACTAAGCGCCCCCCCCCCCCCTATTCCCTAGACTACAGACGTCCTTGATTAACAGTAAGGTGTGGGAAGTGGGGAACACACACAAATCTACACTCATTGCTCGTGGACCTGGATGCCTCCAGCCTCCCCGTAGCCAAATGAACTTCCCCCTCGGCACCCCAGGTGCTGGGGAGAGGAGGAGCATAAGAGAGCTTCTAAAATACATACACATTACAGCTTCCCAGAAAGTAAACAGCTCTTTACCCCAACTTGAGCTATAGGATTCTGGGTCCAGGTAAGGATTCCACAGGCTGAATCCTCCAGGTGCTCCAGCTACATTGCCCTCCATGAGCCTCCAGCTTCCAGGCTCCCTTTCCCCCTTCTGAGCCTCAATATAAGATCCTGGGTCCAGGCTGAGCCCTCCAAAAAGACACCCCCCCCAGTGCTCAGCCCCCAAAAGATCCCAGATCCAGGCCCTTGAAGGGGGAGCCTCCCCCAGCCAGAGCCCCCCATGCTAGAGCGATGTGGCCCAGGAGAGCGACACACCAGAGCAGAGGATGAGGCAGGAGCCCAGGACCCAGAGCCAGCAGGGCTGCTCCCTTGTTGATTCCCACTTCTGCCTCTGAGGGCCAGGAAATGGCGGCCAAGGTGGAAGTGAGGAGCGGGCTGCAGAGCCCCCCTCCCAAGGGCTGAGGGGGAGGATGCAGAGTGGGAGCTGCTCCAAGGTTCAGAGATAAAGTCGCCAGTGGTGCTGCCCCTCTCCCCAGCATGAGCCGATTTCCAGTGCTGTGCAAGCGGCAGCTGTTACCTTTGCCACGTCCCCTCCCCCAGCACACACTTCACGCACTGAGGTGGAGGGTTATGGTGCTTGTACCCTAGCCCGCCCACCCCCAGCAACTCCCATGACCCCCTAAAGGCAGACACCCCCCCACCCCCTTAAAAGGTTACATGTCCAAGCAGTGCACGTCCCTGTGCAGTGGCTGCTTCATTCCCATTCCTGCCCTTGAATTGGTCGCCAGCCCCAACTTTCTGGTTGCAAATGGTGCCCAGGTGCCTGCTAATTTCGCACCCTGTCTCCTGATCTAGCCCAAGTTCACCAGTGTTCAGTGCAAGAGACTTCTTGTTTTTTGGATAAGTGTCCTTTGAACTCTGGATCACTGCTAGGGGAGGCTGCCCAATGTTGAGGTGTAGTTTGAGTAGTGGGAGAGGGATGTGTAAATGGTATCCTCTTGTGGATGATTTTAATGCATTGCCCTATCAGGTATTTGGATATCCCAGCAGAGTGTAGGGTACATACAAATTAAATGAGTAGTGCTGCCTGACACCTTTTCTTGCCCCATTTCCTCCGCCTCACACCTCTTTCACGCCCAGCTCATGTACTTTGTGCATATAAAAAATTATGAAAGCGACTACTTCTGAATGTTGTTTTACTTATAAAATTCCCTCTGAGTTGCCTTTGGCTTTAAACCTTTCTGATTTTCTTTTCCCAGGACCAGCTGTGTGGCCGAGACCCCACCTTGACAGATGAGTTAATTAATATTCTAACAGAGCTGACTCAACTCAGTAAGACCACTAATGCTAAAGTGGCCTTGCGAGCTCGTCAGGTAAGCGCAGCCCCCTTCGGTGTTTGTAGGGCTGGCAGGGTCAATATTGGATTGACTTGGTAGTTTAATCCTTTTCTTTGCAAAGTCCACGTCACTTGGAAACTGTTTGTCCTTGCACGTGTGCAGATCTAACAAACCAGCGCGTGCTGCCCAGTGTCTAAGCAGCCACATCTCAACAAAGCAGTTTATACAAACAGGAATCTATCAGCAACCCTACACTGCAGGAGAGGGAAGAGAGAAACAGATGTCTATTTGCAGTTCCCAGGGGTTATTTGAAATTAAATTTTTTAAAAAATCTTTAAAATAATGGGGGTGAGGGGACAAAAACATTTCTGAGCCCTCTTCAGGATTTCAATTTAGATGATAATTTAAATATCATAGATACACCTGGAGATCTTTTTAAGCTGAGCTTCCTAGCTATTGGTTTTCCTATAATTAAAAAAAAAAGAGAGAGAAGAGAGAATATAATTGCCTCACAATAATGATAGCCCTGGAAGTCTGGTTCCTTTCCCTCCACTGTGTCTTCCCCATTTCCATTCCGACAGTCTTCAGCAGGGAAGCTGGCAGTTTGGGGAGCTCTCCTTTTTATTTCAGTGCATGAACGCTGAAAATGAACAGGGCATTTGAAGCCGTTCAGTGACCTTATGTTTTCTCTGGAATTGTATCTGTGCCCTTGAACTATTCAGAGTTATTGAACCTCTCTGCTGCACGCCGGGGATGCTGCATTCTTTGTATGTCTTTATGCCGCCTTTGCTCTTTGTGTTCTCTCACGAGCCGCTGCCCCTTCCTATCGTCATCTCCCCGGCATTGGGCATTTAGTACTTGGCATGGGCAAGGCGGCTCTTGCTTGCTTTACTCTGAAGCTACGAAAGGCTGGCTCCATTGCAGACCTCCCCACAGCTGCTCCCTGCCAGCCCTGCTTTCCAATTAACAGCCGGTTGGGCAATCCCCAGGACTAGCAGCTTTCCAGTGCTAAATCACATGCACTGATGGAACTTGATTGAAGCGGTTCCCTTTCTCTGTGGGGAACAGCCAGTAATGCAAATCGCTGAAATACTCAAATGAGACTGTGTTTTGTGGGATGACCCTGTCTTGCAGAACCCAGAGTTTACATACACACAATTTTCCTCTAGTGGGGAATATTTTTTGTTAATCTTGCTGCTCTTGCATCACGCCTTTGTAATAATGGCCCAGCAAAATCATTGTCGTTGGCACTTGAACTCCATTTCTTCCTTTCTTACTAGGTTCTCATTGCATCCCATTTGCCATCCTATGAGCTGCGTCACAATCAGGTGGAGTCTATTTTCCTCTCGGCCATTGACATTTATGGACACCAGTTCTGCATTGAAAACTTGCAGGTACCTACAGGAACCTTACTCCTCCTCCCCCCCCCCCCCCCCCCTTACTTTCCTCTTTCACTAAATGTAGCAGTGTGACTTCTGTACAAAATCTTGTCTTACACCCTGTGAATATTGTTTGAGGTGGTTCCAAGCTCATGTTCTCTTTACTCAGGGTAACTACATTGATACCAGTGTGGCTACTTTGAATTTCACTGGTGTGAGATCAGAATTGCAAGCCCAGATTTTTTTCTGTTCTTTGCTGTGGTTCATAATGTTGCTTGGACACCTCCCTTTTTTGAGAAAAAAAAATTATTATCTTGTGTGACAAGTTGTAGTTAGTAATAAAAAAAAATAAGGCTTGAATTCTGAGGGGAAGTCCTAATCAGAGTAGAGAATAACGTCCTGGCGTGTCGGATTCAGACCTAACACAGCTCTGGCAGTGACTGAATGAACACAGTAAAATGCTTGCTCTTCCATGTGGCTGCTTGTGAGGCCTTTGGTGGGCTTGTTAATCCTCTCTGAAACACTTTGTTTTTCCTGCCTAATGTAACAGCACCCTATGGAATTGATTGGCTTCCCAGGTGAATGTCAGGCTGTGCTTCTCCGTAGCCTGCTGTGAAAGGGATCATCCTGGGCAATAAGGCAGCAGAGCAAAGCGCTGCCTGAGTTACCACTTCCGTGGGTGGTGAGGAGCAGTGGGCGAGTTATGAAAGTGTCCTAGCGTGTGTTTGCAAAACCAAAAATCCATAGAGGGAACATAAAAGTGCTTTTGAAGTCTTCCAGCAGTAATTCTGTCTTCTGATGCTGTTGAGCTCTCTAGCAAAATGCTCTCCTGCGGAGGTGGCACAGACTCTAGTCCTTCTTTCCTTGTAACTGAGTGGAATAAGCACACTATAGATCTGTGTGGTACAGACTGTGGCTTGGGCTGATTGGGGAGCCGTGAAGTGATTTCTGCTCTCCCTAGTTGGCATAGAACTTAGATTGTAAGCTCTTTGGAGCAGGGGATTTTTTTCAGTGACTCGTGCAGTCTCTGGTAGATGCCTCTGTGCCAGTACTAATGGAAATAATATAGTACAGGGTTGGGGAGCCTCAGTCCTGGTGGACAAATGTGGCCTGCAGCTAGTTTTTATTTGACCTCTTTCCAGTTCCTGGGTATGGCTCCTATATCCCATTCCTACCCAATAAGCACTGAAAGACTGTGCTTGGGATAAGGGAGCAGAGATGAGGGCATGTACACAAGGATAGGGAACAGATCCATAATCTGGACCCTCTTCTTCCTGAACGCATCCCTTAAACACCCCTGCCCCCAACTCCTATGTGACTGTTGGAGCTGGCACTAATTTTCAAAGTGGCCCCTGGGAGGGAAAGGTTTGACTGCCCTTGGTTTAGATTGTAAGCTCTTTGTAGCAGGGATATTTATTTCAGTGATGCCCCAAAGTGCCAATAACAGTGCAAATAGTACACTAAGTAGAGCCAGTCGGGAGAAAAAACCAAAAAAAACCCTTGTGTCCATTTAACAGATAATTTCAGCCTTGCAACAATAGCAGGTCTCAAACTAGAATCCTCTTGTAAATCCTTCCTCTCTGTGATCTCTTCCAGAAACTCATTCTCTCAGAGACATCCATCTTTGATGTGCTACCGAACTTTTTTTACCACAGTAACCAGGTGGTGAGGATGGCAGCTCTGGAGGTACGTTCCTTCTCGCTTAAAAACAAGCCTTTTTACTTGCAGGCTCTCTCTCTTTCTCTCCTTTCTTTTCTGCCAAGGTGTGCTGAAACCCCACCCCAGACCGCTTCTGTACTTGAGCTGGTGAGAATGAAGGAAACCCATGACTGCCTTTGGAAGCGATAGGCTCTGTGCTATAACTTGGCTGTCCATATCAGCTTTACTGGGCAAAGAAATGGTTTAAAGAAGGGATGAGCCCAGCATCTAGAAATCTTTTTTTCTTTTTTTAAGCAGTAAGTTTGGATTCAGACTTTTGAGACCAAGACCTAACTATGTACTCTGCTGAAGATCTTGGGACCAAGCAATTGCCTCTGCCTAAGGACAGCTTCCCTCAGTAGGAGGGGATGGGATGAAACCAGTGTCCTATAACATTATCTCTGTTCTGAGTAGGGTAAAGCTGGCTCTTTAGAAAACCTCCTGTGGTGCTTATTAGCATAGTGTGTTTTCAGAGGCCCTATCCATCTTTCACCTAAGTGTAGGCTTCTCTAATGAAATTGTGGTAGTTTGCCTCCCCTCAGGGGGTGCTGCTGGGAATGGTCATCTTTTTAAGTAATTCTCATGCATCAGAGCAGAAACCAGCCACCACCTTGGATCAGGAAAAAAAATTCTCGTGGGGTGTAGTAATGCAAATTTGTGCATGTAGGGCTTTCTCGGAAGAATACAGCATATCGGCCACTGTTAGAGAGGGGATGGTCGATCTGGTCATACTGCTTGAAGATAATAGCGCACCTACTGTCTGGAGATCCCACCATCATGCCTAAAGTCAGCAGGTGTTCAGACCCCTCAGTGGGGAATTAACTCCCTTCAGATGTTCATCTCGGTTCCTCCCTCCCCACCTTCAAACAGCACCTGAAAACTCCCCCTCCCCCAGATGATTTTAGGATCCATTGCTAGTTCGCCTTAATGTGTATTCTATCCTTTACTGTCTCTTTTTAAAATTGTTTTAAAATGGAATTTACGTTGTCTTACTGTATTTTGTTGTATAGATTTTTATGGAGTGCTCCAAGCACCATTTGTGAGGTGTGATGATAGTAATAAAACGATGATTATTCTCTTTCTGTAATTTTCCACTTTTAAAATACTAACCCATACAGGTATTTGTGTGGGAGGCATCTGATTTTTGTGGTGCTTCCGTTATGTTGTTTCCATCCTTTTTCATTTCTCTGTCCTTTCCCACTTCAACTAGATCAAGTAAGATTTCCTCTTTCACCTAGGTGTATGTTCGAAGGGCATACATTGCCTACGAGTTGAACAGTGTGCAGCATCGCCAGCTGAAGGACAACACTTGCGTAGTGGAATTCCAGTTCATGTTACCCACTTCCCATCCAAACAGGTCAGGGCCTGAATTCAGGCATCTCTGGAGCTGAGTTTATGGGGGGTGGGGGAGGTCTGTTCTGTTCTTCATTGAGAGAAATAGTGGGCAGAATTAAGCAAGTGGTACTGGAGAGAGAAGCATCCATTAGTTTAGAAAGATGAAAGAGGAGTTAGAAAATCAACCATTTATTTCTAGCTGACCCTAACCATTGATGAAACTTCATTCTCCAGACCTCAGGGGATGCTGAAGGAGGAAGCTTTCCTGTTTCACCTGCATTCACTATGATCTAATATTATTTTTTTTAAATGTGAAAGTTTTGTACTTTTAACAGTTGACCAAAAAGTGTATTTTCGGAGGTGCTGAACGTAAACACATCCAGTTGAAATCCATCGAAGCTTTGGGTTCCTGGCACCTCTCGACACTGGATCCAATTGGAACACAGTCCATTCTTTTCTTTGATGCTGCTATATATTGCTTATGGTACTGTGAAGTGATTCTTTATTTTCTAATCATTAAGCGGTTTAGAATTTGCCTCCAGACCTTCACTTCCTGCTGAAGAAGGGGCCTTAGAAAAAGCACCACTCAGGACTTAAATTTTCTATTATTGGGCATTATTGAAGAAAATAAAAATGACTCTACAACTATCCCATAACCTCATTTGAGAGGAGTGTGTGCCTTCACAATGGATTTTGTTTGAAATCTTTTAGGCCACTAAAGGGACTAGTTCCCTGGGGTGTTTTAAAAGATACTCTCGGAGTGTCATATATATTATAGAGCCACGGTTGTGGCCCTATAGTTAAAGCGGTGGCCAACTCTGAACAGCTCCTATGCTGTTCGATGGGAGTCAGTTGAGCAAAATCTTCCCGTTGTCGAGCGTTCTTAGCTTTCTGTCTTCCTTCATGAACAATCAGTCAGTTAACCACAAACACATGTGTTCTGTGATTTACAATGATGAGAAGGGGAGTCCAGGGGCGGATCACGTGTGTGTGTGTTACGGGGTTACAGCTGTCCCATTGGTCAGACGTGGCTGGACCCGCCCCTGCACATCATTGTTGGGGTGGGGCAGCACAACACGGTGCAGCAGGGCTCTCTCTGGCAACTCTGTTAGTGCTTTTCCCGAGCCCGTTTGTAGCCCTAGCAGTTTTTTGTAGTCGGGCTGCCCTCCCTGGGGACCCGGGGAGATGCTGGCTCTGGGAGAGACACAGGCCCGTCTCCATCTGCAACTGGACAGGGAGGATGCCTCCAGCTGCTGCGCTGTCAACCCTGCGCACTCTCCTCCTCCCCCTGCATGCTGAGTGAATGCCGGAAAGTGGGAGGGCGCACTGGGGTAGCGGGAGCGTGGTCGGTGGCACATGGCGCAGGTGCGAAAGCTGAGCTTGGCGGCAGCAGCAGCGCGGGAAGCCTGGGGCCCTGTCTGAAGCATCCCAGGACTGGGGAGTCTGCTGGCTGAGACTCCCCAGGGTGAGCCTGGCAGTGGCCCGCCCGGGGCCGGCCTTACAGTGGGGCGGAGTGGGAGGCTAGGAAGGAGGTAGTGTTCTCAGGGGGCCCCCACACCGGTCCCAGCTCCTCACCAGCAGCTAGCTTGAGCCCCTACCCTCGGCAACAGGCAGCCTGACTGGTGGGGGAGGAGCTACTGCCACCCCAACCGCCCGCCCGCCTGGATGCCTCACGGCCAGTCTGCCCCTCCCTGCTGAGTGCTGGCCAAAGTTTTACGCTGGTTGCCCAAGCCATGCGCTGCTGCAGCTGCTGTAGGATGCCAGGCTGCAGCTAAATGAATCTCCCGCTGCAGTTTGTGGCACATGCATGTGCACGTCGGGGCCAGCCACTTCCTAGATCTGGCATGCTGGGGAATGTAGTCCCAGCCTGGGAGATCCAGGAAATGGCTGGCTCCGGCGTTAGCACCCGTGCGGTGGCACACAGCCAGCAGGCAGCATGGGATCTCCACCAGCAGTAGCGGCGCAGCAGCAGGCAACGGTAGGTGTGAGTGGGCAGGGGGGCTGGCTGAAGTGAGTGTGTGTGAGCAGCATGTAACTGTGTGTGTGTGTGTGTGTGTGTGTGTGTGCGAGAGAGAGAGAGAGTGTGAGTTGGTTTGAATGAGTGTGTGTAAGAGAGAGACTAGAGAGACTGGCTTATAATGGGTGTGTGTTAATTAGTGTGCGTGTGTGTGAGAGAGAGATGAGAGCTTGTGTGTGAGAGAATGGGAATGTGTGTGATGGATGTGTGTGCGTGACTGCGTGTGAGTTGTTTTGAATGAGTGTGTATGAGAGGAGAGCTTATGTGTGAGAAAATGACTCTGTGTTTGAATGAGTGTATGGTGCATGACTGCGTGTGAGTTTTGATTGGAATGAGTGTGTGTGAAAGAGATGAGAGCTTATGTGAGATAATGACTGACAATTTGTATGAAAGAAAATACCATAAAAACACAACTGCCATGGTGGTGTCTTCAGAGGGAAAAAAAGATTCTTTATTTTCAAATTATGCAACTGTGGAGTTGCGATTCCATAGTTTCTTGCATCAGTAATATACAACATATGACTTCTTGCTTTTTGAAGTCGTACGTTGAAGCCAAGTTTTTTGTCTTGATTTGCTTTCTAAATCTTTTGTGCATAACATAGGTAAAACCACCATTTATGAACACGTATTCCATTTTATGATTATAAGCTCTAGTAATTAACAGAACTCTTAAGTTTCAACAGAAGGGCAAATTACCTAGACAAAAAACCTTCGGTTTAAGAAGCTCGCTAAGGCAGCATTACAAATTATACTCCAACATTAACATGACAGTAAATTGTATGTTAAGGCAACTTTATTAAATATCAGATGAATCTATACATTTTTCTTTTCTCATTCATTAATAAAAAAATGACAACTGAAATTAAACTATATAAATTCCTCATCATGTATAAGTATTGTTCAGTCACCATACCACACATATGCAGCTTAATTTCAGTTGTCATAATTTTTTTTAATTTAATGAATGAGATAAGAAAAATGTATAGATTGGTCTGATATTTAATAAAGTTGCCTTAACATACAATTTACTGTCATGTTAATGTTTGAGTATAATTTGTAATGCTGCCTTAACGAGCATCTTAAACCGAAGGTTTTTTGTCTAGGTAATTTGCATTATGACAGGGTTCAAATTGTGCCCTAGCCATGAACTCACTGGGTGGCGTTGGGCAAGTCACAACCTTTCAGCCTCAGTTCCCCGTCTGTAATAAATGGGACGGTGTGTGTCTGTCTGTCTCTCTCTGTGTTCCCCTTACCTGTGTCCATCTTAGATTGTATACCCACTGTGGACAGGAACCTGTCTCTAATAATAACAGTTATAAAGTGCCAGGTACACTGCTGGCACTATATAAATGGTGTTTGTTTTTTTAAATAAAATAATTTAGGCCCTCTGAACATTAGACAAGTCACCACCCTTATCTGTAAAAGGGAGTTATAGCACCCGCCCTCCACATCTACTGGGTTTATTGAAAGGTTACTTGGTCATCCATACTTGTTCAGCATTGATTGTACTTTTCTTCTAAAGTCTAATCTCATTAGGAATACTTAACGAGAGACCTGGAGAGCATTTTGAGACAGGTTTGTTTTGCACTGGTGTGTCAGCCATACTGAGAGAACTGCTAGATTGTCATGCCCCTCTTTGGCCACTGGATGCCACTGTTGATCCATACAATGTTAGCAGATTGATACCAGGCCCTTCAGAAAAGTGTTGTTTTCCTTCTTTGTCTCCAAACATCCTTTGCTTTATTTTCTTCTTCTTGTTTCATGTTTGGTGGGATTGGGCGATGGGGGCCCAGTCTCGGTTCATTGAGAATCCATCAGTACATCTTATGAAATGGTTTTCAGAGTCTGCTTTGCTAGAAATGAATGAGTGTCCTCCAACCAGCAGCACAAAGTGCTCATGATATAAATAGGTCATGGATTTGGTCTCATCTGTTTCCTTCATCTCTACAAGATTTGCAAATAATTGCATGCTATTTGGGGGTCTGTTTTATAATACTACTGCTCCCCTTGATGCCTTCTCCAGTCCTACCCCTACCTCATAACCCATTTCCTGATTGTCAGTGCTGGTAGTCATTTGTGTAGCATGGAGTTGTTTTAAGATGCCCTTAGCCATGCTGACCATTTATCCTGTGCCATGTGCCAACGCGATTGAATAAGGTCATCTGGAAAACAAGACCTCCTGCCTGCCCACAGGAGAGTTGCTTTGTTCAGAAATCACTTCTCCTCATCACTCTGAGTCTCATGTAATAATATCCAGAAACTCACAACCTTCAGCATCTCCTCCCTGTAGACCAAACCAGGAGCACCTTTCTATCCATCCCAACCTAATGCACACAGGAAAGTTGGCATAGGGCCAGATTCACTGTTGGCATCTGTAGATGCAACTCCACTGACTTCACCAGAGTTGCACCTGTTTAGATCGGCAATGAATTTGTCCCTCATTGCCTAATGCTACTCTGCAGTGTACAGAGATGTAGCAGGATGTCTTCCACAAGCCAGGGAGATTTGTTTTCATAGAGCTTTCCGCTTAGGAGAGTGAAGGAACTCAGGAAAGATGCAGAGAGAGGCACCTTTAAAAACCTCTTAGTACAGGATTAGGCGACAGGAGCAACAGAGTTGTCATTTAACACTGACTCTAGGAAAACCTCAGTAACTCCTTTGTGTCCATTTGCCTGCATGTCAGACTCATTTTTTCCCCTTTCTTTTTTACAAGACGCTCCTATTGCAAGTATAGGGTGTGGCAACAGCCTGGATAAAAATGCAGTATATCAGCAAAGCAGCTGTGGCAAAACATAACCAAAATAACCTTTCTGACGAGACACGACCTTCTTTCAATAGAGTCTTGGTAAAACAGCTCGTCATTGCAGCATGCCTTGAAGCTCAGGAAACTTAGCATCCACTGAGCCAAAACAGGAACAGATTCAAATGTGAAAGGATTGCACCAAAATTTAGAGATGAGTGAATGTTGGGACGAGCTTTCCAAAATTTTTTAAATCAAACTTTTAAGTGAGTCTGTTGCAGATGTACTTCTTCCCCACCACATTTAGTGTCTACTTTTCATTGAACCTCTGGGGGGATTGAAATTTATAGGGATGAATATTTATGCAAAGAGAATTCCAGAATTGTGTGTGATGATTGTGTTTGCAGAAACTGAATTTTAAATTCTCTCTCGCACAAATATTCATCCCCGATGGTGCTTGTTCCTTTGTCCAATTGAACCAAACTATCCCATATTACCAACCTGATCTGACTGCCTACGAGCTGAGTAAGCCACCTCAACTGTTGTTTAAAGCTTTCACGTATTTGCAGCCAATGGCCCATAATCAAATTGTAAGGTTTTCAAAAAACCAGAATAGAAATAATAAACTCAAGGAAATTCTTATGTACTTGCAGTTATATAAGGAGTGGAACAAAAATGCTAATGATTTGCAATGAACAATTATTGGTTGTTTCTCTGAGAACTCCCTGTCACCTGGAGAACTGCTTGATGATATTGATTGCCAGGGCAAGGCATGGACAGAGAGAACTCTTAAGACCCAAACTCCAATGAACTTGATAGATTAAAAAAAAAAAAACCCAACCCCCCCCCCCAGTGCATTCTTTTGAACCCCGTGGAAGCTAGACAAGGAGCACTATGTAACTGGCCCTCTGTATTTTGCACTGAGTGAAGCTTCTCTGAGTAGGGATGCTGCAACAATGTAGTCTGTAGGACACCTCCTATTCCGCATGGGAATAATAGATACTTTCCTCAGAAGGTTATTGCAAGTAAATACCCAAGACTGCTACTGGGCTCGGATCACCGCCACCTCTTTTTTGTGGATCCAGGAGAAAAAGGGAAACAGTCAGTAAATAAATTAGCCCTATTTTCAGTTCCTCCACCTGCCCTCTGTTCCTATTAAGATCATCTGTCCCTAATTGGAATCCATTGACACATTGAGTGAAAACAGACATGACGCTAACCACACTTTAACCACCCTTGGTGGTCATTTATGCATGTTGCAGGGCTGCATAGGGCACCAATACAGCCCTGCAACATGCATAAATGACCACCAAGTGTGGTTAGCGTCATGTCTGTTTTCACCCACTGTCTAATCATTTACCCACAAAATCAGTTTCCTCCATGAGGCTGACAGGTAAAATGGAGATCTGTAAAAGGCCTTTATTCAGGTGTGAGTGTTGGAAATGTTAAAAACTCGATAGCACACCCTTGGAAGAATTCCCTGGGGTGGGTGTTGGAGATGGAAAAATTGCTAGGTTTTTCCTCCAAGTAATTATAACCCCCCGCCCCCAAATGTCCAGCTTTCTCCATGTTCTCTGATTGGGATGTTTAAGTGGAACAGATATTATATTTGCTGCAGTCAGTTTTCAGCATCTGTTTGAAGTCCTTCCTTTTACCTCTTCCTCTCTTTTGCTTCAACTAAGAGGCAATGAGCGTGTTATTTTCTCACTAGCATAAAGATATCTTAGGGAATGGTTTTTAATATTTTTCCTCCCACTGTGTTATGTGTGGAAAAGGCACCTGTCACTTTAGAGGTGAAGGAACAAAACTCTCTGCTTCCTGTTGTTTCACTACAGACAGCAGCATGCTTCCAGACCTGAGCCAAACTGCTTTACTTGCTTCCTCCTCTTTCACATAGTTGAAGTGGGAGGCCAGGGCCTTCTCCTAAGGCTCCGCGTTGCTAGTTGATACTGTATCAGTGCAACCCTCCCAACATTTCCAGTGGTCAGAGGGGCAAGCTCCGCCCCCTTGGACAATAGGCTTTCCCCCCCTCACCCACTTACGTATGTTCATATAGTTCCCTGCACTCCAAGTGCATAATGTGCGACAGAAGCCCACCTGCTTATCATTCCAGTTAGTTTATTGTCCTTCTTCGTCTCCCATAGTCCTCTCTGCTGCTTTTCCTATGAGGCAACCAGGAAAGAGGTGCCTGAGGCTTAAATATGGATCTTTTTGTCTTTCTTTCTTCTGAAAGAAGGATTTTGACCCCCTGAAAGTAGGGCAGTGAGAGTCATCACCCAAAGAGGGGCTGTCTATCCTATGTAAGGAGTGGGACTGTTGGAAGGTATGTCAATATCCATCTTCAGGTGAGGCCATTAAATTCTTCCTGCCTTGGTCTAACATGGAGTTTGTCCATGCCAATACACTCCCTTTCTGTGAGTAGCTTATGTAGTAAAACAGAGTTGGCCTGCCTCTCTGTAAAATCTTCAGAGTGAGGTAGCTATCCCACTTTTAGAGAACGTGCTTAAATGAGGTCTTTTGAAAATGATGCTTTCTGTTTTTCCTACTCTGACCTAGGTTTTCTCCAGCATGATGGACACAATGTAAACTGTTTCCATTTCATAAATAGCCGCTGTATTAAATACATAATAGTTTGGAGCAAGGATTCCTCCTCATAACACCCTACAGCACAATTGCTCTCCTCACCCATCAGCACACCATAGCCCTTTAACTGGCCTGAGTTTTTCATTCCTTCATGTCACCCTACAGGCACATGTTTCCTCCAAACCCTTGTTGCTGAATCCTGCTCCAAGGTGGTCCCCATTTGTCTGTGGCTAAGCGCCCCAAATAGTTTAACTTTCTCATCTCGATTTTCATTGACTGCATCTATGGTAGCCGTCAGATGTATCAGCACAGTATGTTAAAAAAGATTCTGTCTTGTCTCATTGTCTTGTGGATCCAGAGCTTGCAGCCATATTTGAGGAAAAAGAAAAAAAGACTAGCTTCACCCTGACCATCATGGTTGAGAGAGACACCTTTTTTTCAATCCAGCAGACTTCTGTGCCCATAATAGGAAAGGTATCCATCCTGAGATAGGATGCTTTCATATCCTCTGCTCTTTTTTTCTGTGTGGCTACTTAACAGATATCACTGTCTCCCTCTTCCATTAGAGGTACGTAGGAACTTAATTTGGACAATGTGCTCGCTTCCAGCATGGTGTTCAAGGATCATGTCATACAGGTGACAGAATGCTGCCACCAGAAATCATGCACATCAGGATTACTGCACAAATGCTGACTTGAAGAGGAGACTAGAACCCCATGACCCCGTCAGACTTCCTTTTGTTGATGTCAGTCCAACTTGCTATGCCTTTTTGTTCTGACTGCTGCCACCTAGTCATGACAGAGATTGCACAGTTGCATGAATGCACAGCTCATGAAAATGCTTCTTCGGCAGAGGCTCACAGAGCTTTGTAGGACACATGCTGAGTTGAAAGCATTTATGCATGTGAGGAACACACCCACTGGGATTTTTTTCCCGTCCCTCCATCAAGGCCTGATTCTGCTTTCCTCCTTGTTCTACCTGCAATTTGTTTGCTCTGTCACTTCATACATAACCAGCAGTGGAATTAGGTAGCACTTTGGTTGCATAAGCTATATGAAAGGCTATATATCTGTGTATTTCTCATTTCTGCATTTTATAGGTAAAAGCAGCTTGCTGTTAGCATTTGTTACCTTATGTCGGATGATGCTGCTATCCCATTTTTTTTTTCCAGATGACCATCCTAGAGCCCCTCTTGGGACCTTAACTGCACTTTTAAAACATTTTGTCCATAAGGTGGGTGCTGGTCTTTGCTTGGATAGTAATTAGAATTAGTGCATAGATGGTGGAGCGATATCCATTCATCGACAGAGGTTCCCACTGTATCTTACAAGAACATAAGTGGTGCCACACTGGGTCAGACCAATGGTCCATCTAGTTCAGGATCCTGTCTCCAACAGTGGCCAACTTCAGTTGCTTTAGAGAAGCGTACACCATGTCATAATGGAGTGATCCATTTCCTGCTATTCACTCCCAGCCCCCAACACTCGAAGGTCTTGGCCCCTGACCAACTTCACTAATACCCATTTATAGACCTGTTCGCTAAGAATATAACCAATTCTATCTTAGTCTTTCTTCAGAGCTCCACCTTCCCTCTCCCTGCTGATAGTAAGTTAGATACTGTAACCAAAATTACAGATCACTTCAATATGAATTTTAAACGAATCCTGGTAGGTGTATGAAGGTCTCTGTAACGACATAGGTTTCATACAAGTTCTCTTGGGATTCTTTGACGACTGGAACTCTGCTTCGCCAACCACACGCAGGTTGTTTGGTTGTTAATGTCCTTTGGAAACAACGATTACATATTGTGAATATCTCACTTGTTACAGTTAGTTACCTTTTCATGGAGTGCCCATTGAGCCCTCCCCTGTGCCTTAGTTTCCCCCAGCCTGGATTGAAGAAGGCAAATTGGGGTGGAAGTTCAAGTAATGCTCTCTCATTTGAGTTGGGTATTGAACCCAAAAGCAAAGGCAGTTCCATAAAGCTTAGTCTCTTCATCCTGCAGCCTCTACTCACTGCAGGCCCCTAATGCATCATCTTGACTGGAAGATATGAAAACCTCTTCCTGGTCTTTTCCCTTACTGAGCAGACTGTCCCCCCTGTAGTTCATTGTTAGGAGGATTTGGCCATTTAGCGGATACTGGAGAGCAGGGTAGTGTAGTCATAGGTTCCCATGCTGCGACAATGCTACTTTTGGACTACAGGCATCAGTGAATTGCTTGAGAAGAATTTATTTTTCTCTGTCTATGTTACAGACAGGCAGTCCTGTACTGGATGTCGCTACTCTCCCAGAGGTATAAGCAGGATCCAAAGTCTTGATTGGTAGCCTGAGCCTGGGAGAGGAGCCACCCCAGCTTTGCTGCCCAGAACTGTTCTTGCCTTCAACAGAGTAGGTTCAGGATCCATTTTTTTTAAAATAGGGCTTTACATTTATTTTCTCTTTCTTTTGTTTACTTGTTTTAGTTTTCTGTTACTCCTAGCCCAGTTTTAGGTAGGGGTGTCTAAACCCTTGTCCTATGAAGGCCAAAGAGGAGCAGGCTCGCCCCACTAGGGAGGGTAGCACAGGGTTTTGGGGTTCCTTTCCCACAATTTCTCCCTATGGAGACAGCCTGACAGTGCCACTGCACCTCTATGGCCCTCTGCCCCTTCTGTGAAGAGTGCATGAGAGATGGAGCTCTCTCCCTCAGATGGGTTCAAGCCTCCTCTTCAGAGGCGGCGCTGGAACAGTACCTAGACAGACCCTGCCTGACCTCCCTGCAGAGAGATGTCAGGGCAACCGGCACCCTACCTCTGTCAGGGCTGGAGGCCGAACGAGCAGACACACCACAGACTGAGAGGCGTTCCTCAGTCTCATGCCCTGCGTGCCCTCCCTTGACCCACCCACGGTCTCCAAGTCCCCACCTCCTCTTCTTCAAGCTCCTCTCTGAGCCGTTCAAGAAGAAGGTGCAGCCACTGAGGAGGCAGAAGGTGCAGTTCCTGCTCCCCACGGTTGTGGTAGAAGGCAGAAGCCACCATTCCTGCCATGGGCGCCGCTGCAGTGAGGAGAGCTCTGGGAGCTGGCATGGCTCAAGACACTGCCACCTTCCTTCTCATAAGAGGTACTCCTCCTCAGGCCCTGAAAGCCCTCATAGAGGCAGAGCCTGCACTCACTGCAGAGGGTCCCATGCCGCCTCCAGAGAGCGCCTGTGCCCTTCAGTGCCCTGGCCCCCCATCCTGCCCAGTACCAACCTTAGAGGTACCCCTAGGTGCAGAGGGATTATTTATTTATTTATTTATTTATTTATTTCTGGTATTTACTATCCCATCCCATCCTGCCTATGACAGCTTGGGGCGGCGTACAAAATAGTTAATAAAACCATAAAACATACAGTAAAAACAATCATCATATAAAAATCAATAAAATATCTGATGGAGCCAAGAACACCCAACCCATCTCCCCCACCAAAGGCAAAGGTTCTAGTGAGACTCTCGCCACTGAAAGGGGAATAGATCTAGGGCAGATCTCCATTCAAGTGCCCAGCAGGGCAGCCTCCCCCTGGTCAGACAAATCACAACCAGCTTCCCTGCACCCACTCAGGGTAGCACATGGGGATGCAGACCCCCTTCAGGGCCCAGAGCAGCCTGACCCTAATGACAAGGAAGAAGGAGAGCTTTCTGAAAAGTATAATAATAATAATCCTTTTTATTATGTGCAGCCACATGGTTGATACATCCATTGGACTACACAAATTCATACATAAAAAATATATATCATATAAATGTCATATATCATATGTTACATATGTCCCCTACCCCAAATCACAGATCATGTTACGTGCAAAGGGGGGGGAGAGAGCAATTTTAAACGCACGGTAGCACATCTCTCAGCAAAGATGGCCACCTGTTTAGTCCTATGGGAATCCTGATCACAGAGGAAGAACATAAGCTGTCTAGTTATCGTCCAACCCTCCCCCATGCCTATTATACCTGACCACAACCCAGGACGGAGGTGATCATACAAGGGGCACTGTAGGAGATAATGGTCCAGATCCTCTATTTCCTTCCCACAAGGGCAACTCCTCTCCAATGGGATCCCCTGGAATCTCCCTAAAAGCACAGCCGTTTTTAACGTATGTAGCCTAAGAGTGCTAAACCTATATTTCAGGCTGGGATCCATATGGGAGTATAAATACGAAACTCTGGTCCAAGGGGGCATAATATATTTGTAGAATGGTGCCAACCTGGATACTGAACCCACAGTCCTAAGCTGTTGTCTATCCATGTCCAGGATACGTGACTTTAATAGCCCTATGACTTGCCTACTAGTGGCATTCTGGAAAAAAAGCTCAGAGAAACCCAGCCGCGCTAGCCACCCCCAAGCATCAAGGGTCACACCTCACTTCCTCAGTGACTTTTTCGATCCAAGTGCGTTCAAGAAGGGAGCCCTCTGGCGCATCGCACAATTTTGCCCAGAATGCCAGAAATCTCATGTCCACTAGAGCCGTCAAAGAGGGACAACCTATCTCCGTCAGTACAATGGACATACTCATAGACTGAGGGCACCTAAGTATTCTCCTCCAAAATTGGGTAATGACAGGTTGGAGGAGCCGTATCACACCAACATCCATTCCCCAAGCATGGGACCCATACAGAAGGCGTGACAAAACTTTTGCCTCGAAAATCTGTCGGGCCACTTTAATGTTTGGCCATGGGAATAGAAGAAGCATGTAATAGCCACTGGCTCCAGACATGCCACTTCCTCCAGACATGCCACTTCCCTAATAGCCTGAGCCTGAGGTTGCCAAGAACAAGTCCCCGCCACCCTAACACCCAGGTACTTATAGTATTGGACCTGTTCTAGATGGCGCCCCCGAAGGGACCAATAATACTCTTTATGTCGGACACCAACCAACATGATCTTCGTTTTCCCATAATTTATTTTAAGATGTTTCAAATCGCATCTATCCTCAAAATCCCGCAGTACTCTTAAGAAGCCCCACCCTTGAGAGAGAGATGAGGACGGTGTCATCCGCGTACATCAAAAGAAACGGCTTCCGGCTACCAATAGTAGGCGGATGATACCTTGCCACATCTCCATGCTCAACTATCAATGAGTTGACATATATGTTGAAAAGCAGGGGAGCAAACAGACATCCCTGCCTAACTCCTCTGAAAGTTCGGATATAATCTGACAATCATCCTTCTGGGGTCATTCTAACCCGAAGAAGGGTTTTTCTGAAAAGTAGTCTGAGGACCCTGTGGCCAAGGCAGGAGCATGCATTTTCCAGCCTGAGCTCTATGAATGAATAGCTAGGAAGGTGGCTACTCATATAGGACTCTTTATCCCAGTTCCTCCGCAACCCCCGGAGGAAGAGAACCTCACTGAGAATGCCAGGCTGGTGCTTCCCCAAAACCTTCCTCCCGAGGCTTGCTTGCCACTACCATCTTTATACGTGAAGTTGCTGAACTCAAGAGCGGCTACAGCCATTCAAGCAAAAGGGCTTACCTTCCGTAGCTAAAAAAATTTATTCCCTTCCGGAGTTTCTTTCCCTTTCAATATGGCAAAAGTGGATGCAGTGTCCTGCGATCTGGCCAAGGCCTCAGTATTACCCACTGATGGGGAAGAGGGTAAAGATCCGTTGAATCACAAGATTGAAGTCTTTCTAAGGTTAAACTCTGAGGTGTTGTCTGTTACCTGTAGAGTGGCCGCAACAGCCCCAACCTTCTCCAGGGCTCTTGTGCTGTGGGTCAAGGATCTCAATACAATTTCCCCAAGCAAAGAAATCAAAGATGGCCTTCAAAACCTGTCTGTAACAGCCTCCTTCATTGGAGATGCAACTCGAGATGCTGCTCAATTCTTGGAACGAACAATAGCAACCACCATCTCAGCTAGGAGGGCTGTGTTGTTAAGACCTTGGAAAGTGGACTACCAGGCCAAAATGGTGCTCACAGCTGCTCCCTACCAAGGCGATAAGTTTGGAGAGCCAATGGACAAGGCTTTGACTAATGAGCCCAAAAAGAAAAAGGGCCTTACGATAAATGTCTCTAAGCTCGACTTCAGAAAGAAGCCCAGTTATTGGCAGAATTTTCGTCCCTTCAGTTCCACTAACCGAAGAGGAGGGTTTGGAAATAATAATGGCAATCCGGAAGCAAGCCACAGAGCCAGAGATCAAGTTCACCCAGCAGCAGGACAAGCCCGCCATCTCTGGGACATCTTGATTGTGTGTCATTCTCACCACTGGAGAAGGCCATAAGGGGATGTCTCAGACTCTTTCACCGGATCTGGGATGAGATTACCTCCAACCGGTGGGTAAGGGAAACAGTGACTAAAGGGCACGCCATAGAGTTTTTAAACCAACCAGACCTTCTTCATAAAGGTCCTGGAGAGTCCACCTGTCATCAAACAATGATTGCAGCCATACAACATATAGCAGAAATAGCGGCTGTAGAACAGTACCAGTTCCACAAAGATTCTCGGGCACCTACTCTGTTTCCTTCACGGTGCCTAGGAATAATGGGGACATCTGGGCCATTCTAGACTTAAAATATCTAAACCATTTCCTGAAACCAAAAAAGTTCAGGATGGAGAGACTATGCTCAACCCTGCTCACAATACAACCAGGAGACTACCTAGCCTCCATAGATTTACGAGAAGCATACCTCCATATTTCAGTCAGACCAACACACCTAAGATACCTCTGCTCCGCTTATGAACAACATCACTTACACAGTGCTGCCTTTTGGGTTGGCATCTTCACCCAGGGTATTTACCAAGATGCTAGTGGCACTGGTGGTGAGTCTAAGGGAAAGAGGAGTACACGTTTTCCCTTACCTGCACAACATCTTGGTGAGGGCATCGTCCTTCCATGCCTGCCATCCAAGCCATCCAGAGGACCTTAGAGTGCCTACAGAAACACGGTTTCATAGTGAATTGGGAGAAGAGTTCCATCCCAGCGACTAACGCACTTGGGATTCCTAATGGACACATCAACAGACAGGGTCTTCCTGACCAACGACCAAGAGCTCAAGATGTGAGAAGCACTTCATTGCATTCAACGGTCCATGGTATCAACCCTCATGACCCTAGCCAGCAGTCTTGGACTGATGGTATTGTGCATGGACACTGTCCCCTGGGCCTGTCTCCATCTGCACCGGCTGCAACACTTTCTCCTAGGGTGACAGAGTCAAATAGCTGACAAACAGAATCAAGTAGTCAAGATACTGAGCTCAGTCAGGAACTCCCTCCATTGGTGGCTCAGGAGGATCAGTACACCAAGGGTCTTCCCATTCAAGAACTAAACAGAGTGCTGATTACAACATATGCAAGTCTTCAATGGTGGGGAGCCCACTGCGAGGTGCATCTGGCCCAAGGCAAGAGGAACTCAACTCTGGCCGCTTTCAGACATTCTCTGCCCCCCCCCCCCCCCCGTGCATATTTTGGTTGTACGAGGGAATGCGCACCCAGGATATGCGTGGGGATTGGCTGTCTGAAAGCCTCCCCCACCCTCCCGCGGCTTTGCCGGCAGACACGCGCAGGAATGCAGAGCTGGATTTCCTGCGAGTGTCCATGCCGATCCCCATGAGTTTCCTGACTGTGCATTCCCTCCTGCAGCCAGAATAGGGGAGGTCTGAAAGCGGCCTGAGTCTACCCAGCACATAAACTGGTTGGAATTGAGGGCAATCCACCTTGCCCTATGGCACTTTCATTACAGGGTCCAGGATCGGCATGTCCTTATACTCATTAACAGCACTATGGCCATGGCCTACATCGGTGGCAGGGGGGTAAGAAATCCCAGGCCCACCACAACGATATACTCTCCTTGTTTTACTGGGCGAAAACCAATCTCCAGTCCTTGAAAGCAAGGCATGTTCAACACCCAAGCTAACTAGCTCAGCAGACAGACCATGGATCCAGGAGAATGGTCTCGGAGTCCAGCAGCCTTCACTATGATAACTGCAAAGTGGGAGACGCTGGCATTGAATCTCTTTGCAAGTGCATCCAACCACAAGGTACAGAGATGCATGTCAAGATTCAAAGACCCAGGCACAGATATGCTAGCACAGCAGTGGCCCCGCCAACTTCTCTTTGCCTTTCCGCCAATACCATTCCTGTTGGCAGTGCTAAAGAGAATATGGACACAACAGGCAGAACACCATGATACTTAACAATCAAACAGTTACAGATTGCACTGGACCTACTGCTTCCACAAGAGAACAACCTACTAACCCAGAACCCAATCAGACACAAGGGACTCGACAGTCTGCAACTTACTGTCTGGATATTGAGCAGCGAAAACTAATCTCCTGCGGTTATTCAAATGAGCTTCTGAATACCCTCTTAGTGTCACATTGGGATTCCACGAAGCGCATTTACAACTCCACTTGGAAAGCCTTTGTGGCTTGGTGCGCATCACACCAGAAACAGCCAATCTTGGCGGGGGTTGAAGAAGTTCTGCACTTTCTTCAGGATGGGCTGGAAAAGGGCCTTAGCATAAATACCGTATGCAGACAAGTCTCCGCCCTGGCCACAGTGATTGTTGGCGATGACAATAACCAACTGGCAAAACACCCACATCTTTAGAAGATTCCTAAGAGTGGCATCGTGGTTGTCTCCTCGAGTGAAACAGAGATTCCCATCATGGAGGCTGAACGTAGTCCTGCGAGCCTTACAAAGATGGCCATTTGAACCACTTTACCAGGTGCCTCTTAAGATTTTATCCTACAAGGTGGCCTTCCTAGTGGCAGTAACTTGGACCAAAAGAATCTTGGAGTTAGGAGCCTTATCAGCGAATCCGGACCTCTGCCATTTTGACGAAGACAAAGTCTTCCTTCATTGGCATCCTGCACTTATTACAAAGGTGAACACCTCATTCCACAGAGAGCAAGATATAGATTTGCCGTCTTTCTGCCTGAATCTGCAGCATTCCACAGAAGTGCTCTGGCATAAGCAGGGCCAGCCCCAGGCATGTGCCACATGTGTGACTGCGCATGACCCCGCGGCCAGCTGGGGCCCCGTGCTTGCATAGCTGGGTGGCAGGCTGCAGCCAGCTTCTCCCCCAATAAGTTGTTCTGCCTCGCTCCCTGGCTCTGGTCCCCATTCCTCACCTGCCTCTGCCTCCTAGTAGTGCTCCAACAGCAGCAGCGGGGACACTGGATAAACAAAGCTATTTGTAAACAAAGCTGTTTGTTTACAAACAACTCCTCCCCATGTGAGTGATCAGAAGGTTGTTACCTTGTAAAGAAGGTTCTTCAAGATAGCTTTGAACATTCTGACAACTGGGTTCTGCATGCTCACCCTATCCAAACAACAGACCACATGATGGTCTTGTCCCCCTGTGAATGACAGTTACTTCCAACCCTTTCTAGGAATATAATTTTAAAATTCCATGCGGGGCTGGAAGGGTGGGTGTTGTGAGAATGTTCTGAGCCATCTCAAAGAACCTTGTTTACAAGGTAACAACCTTCTGTTCTTCTTTGAGTGGCTCCTCACAGGCTATTTTTACATGGCTCCGCCGGGTGGGGGGATCCGTGGGCGTGCTGGTGCATGGGCGGGGCATGCATATGGCTGCACACGCATCCCCAGTCACCCCTCACTCATCCACACCCACGGAGTAACTGCCGTTCCCTCCGGTTGCTCCGTGCGTGGGGACGAGTGGAGGGTGAGTGGGGATGCGTGTTAGGCAGGCGCACATGCACCCCCACTCACCGTGGGCGCGTGGACCGCGTCGTTCACACGGGGCTCCCCAACCCATGAACACACAGAAATCTGCGTGTTCATGGGTGGGAGAGGCCCGTGAAAAAAAGGGCCACATTCTCACAACTGTCTTACTTATACTATCTTAGGTAGGAATTTAGGATGTAAAGCAACTGTCTCTTATACACATCTAGATGTGTATAAGAGACAGGTGGGGGGCAGCGTGAATTGATTATATGGGGGGCAGGGGCACAAATGAACTGGTTATGGGGTGCGGCAGTGTGAACATTTTCTCTCTTTTCATGGCATAATGCGCTTAATAAGCTGGCTGCATTTTGGGTGTCTTGTGTGTGTGATAGCAGCACCTCTGGACTGGTCGCACACTGCATGCGTGCACAAGGCACAGGCGGCACCAGCAACAAGAAACAACAGGCCCTGGAGGCCAGGCTGGCTGAGCTCACCCCCTCCCCCAGTAAGGCAGTGCACGCAGTCAGTCTCTCTGTGCCGGTCTCACTGTCCGCTCGGCTGCCCCTGCAGTGGAACCACTCCTGGGGTGTGGTGGTAGACGCTCGGTGTGGGGCCACTCGGCTGAGCGCCAGGTAAGGCAACCAAGGGGTGCCAAACGGGGGGTGGGGAAGAAGCATGGGGAGGCCATGCTTCTCCATGAGTTCTCGGAGGGGTGGAGAATGGGAATCCTTCCTGTCCAGAGGGAGTAAATTTTATGTAAATTTACTCATTTGCATAATTAGGTGGGGCCTAATTATGCAAATTAGTCCCTGCGCCAAGACTTCGCACATGGCCTCACAAACCCTGTGGCTGGTCCTGAGCAGAAGCTTGACATTTGCAGGGCACTAAGAATTGATCCAGCTCTGTTCTTGGGGTTCAGGAAGGGACAAAGAGGAGGTTATAAGGGTTCCAACGCTACAATTGCTAGGTAACTCGGGGGTTAGCATACACCGAAGTTGGGTTGCAAGTACCCTTGAGAATGGGAATTACTGCCCATTCTCTCCTCAGTGCGGCCACCAATGCCGCCCTGTTTCAGGGAGCCTCCATAAATGACATACATTAGGCGGCATGTTGGTCCTGTGTTCATACTTCACACACCACTATAACATTCACACCTGAGCCTGAGCTCATGGAGCCTTTGGCCGCAGGGTTCTGCAGAGTGTGCTGACATGAAACCAATGGACAGGCACGGCTAAGATGAGTCATTTGTTAACTGTACTAGCCACACTAGTTGGTGGGGTGTTGTTTTTTTTGTGGTACTGCTTGGGTACGTCTCAGCACAGAACTGCCTGTGCCTGCAGCATAGACAGAAAAAGGAAAATCTGGAGACTTACCAAATTTTAGAGACGGATTGAGTTTAAGTTTGTGCTGCTGGTTTTTAGGACCCTGAATGGTTTAGGCCCTGGTTATATTTGACACCTACTTCTGGAATCTCACACCGATGGGTATCTGTGCTCAGGAACCACCTCCTGTTGGGGGGCTCCACCATCGCACCTTAAGTCGGCTCCCTCCAGATCTTCATCTCAGTTCTTCCCTCCTTACCTCCAAAAAGCACCTGAAAACATATTTATTTTCTAGATGCTTTTAGAATCTACTGCTAGTTCCTTTAAGTGTATTCTGTCCTCCCTTTTTCCTTCTCCCATCTTAAAGTACTTTATTATTGTTAAATGTTCTGAATGTTTTATACTTTTATATTGTGTTACATTCTGTAAAGCGCTCAGAGTGCCATGCAAGGCAGGGGGCGCTATATAAATATTATTATTATTTATTTATTTATTACCTGGTGAATTTTCCTTCTTGTCGGCAGGCAGGCAGTCGAACCCACCCATTTATTCATTCTCATCCTCATATTAGTGACGGCTTTTGTCTCGCAGAAATACATGAGGATTCATGCTACATACTCACACTTCCTGTCATAGTAAGATTAGGGGTTTCACCTCTATCCTACTTCTCTTATTGTTTATAGTCGTCCTGAGCCGCCTGTGGCAGGATGGGTGCAGGGTATTACATTTTAGAAATAAATAAATAAATAGTTGCAAGACGGTTCCTAGTCTCTAAGACTTTGGTGTTTGGCTCTTTATCTGTTGCTGTCTTTACCATATTTATTGTTAATAATTTCATTATAAGCTTTGATAATCTCAGTTCTGGGCAGCAAAGCTGGGGTGACTCCTTCCCCAGGCTCAGGCTGCCAATCAAGGCCTTGGATCCTATGGGGAAGAGCAACATCCAGCACAGGACTGACTGCCTGCATCATAGTCAAGAAGGAAAATTCACCAGGTAAATTTTCCTATTTATTTAAATTTATACCCTGCCCTTTCCCTTAAGGCTCAGGGCACCTTACATACAACATGTAAAAATCCCCTTAAAAGCCCCACCCAACCGTGTCCCAGCCTGCCAAATGCCTGGCTGAACCAAAAGGTCTAGCATCACTTCCAGAAAATGAGCAGGCTTGGACTTAGAAAACTCTCCAAGGAAAGGGAATTCTGTAATTGTGGGGAACCACCAAGAATGCCTCTCTGCGTGCCCTTGTTGTAGAAACTTGTCAGGCCCATGGTATCTGCGAGAGGGTGTTCCCACTTGACCTTGGAAACTGTGATGGGGATGTAAGGGATGAAGTTGTCGTTCATATACTTGGGGCTCAAGCTCTTTAGGGCTTTATAGATTATAACTAGCACCTTGAATCATGCCCTGAAAGGTGTTGAGCATACTGACTTGAGGAAGGGATATAATTCTCTTTAGAACTGGGGTCGGGAACCTCAGGCCTAGGGACCAAATGCAGACCATGGTTCATTTTTATTTGGCCCCTTCCCAGTTCCTGGATGTCCTCCTGAATGCAGTTCCTACCCCCAAACACTGAAACACAGAGCTTAGGAAGGGAGCAGAGATGGGGGTGTGTGCACAAGGATAGGGGACAGATCCATGATCTGCACCCTCTTCTTCCTTAGCACCTTTCCCACCAACTTCTATGTAGCCCTTGGAATACTAATTTTCAAAGTGGCCCCCAGGAGGGAAAAGGTTCTCCACTCCTGCTTTAGAGGGGGAGCAGGAAATTGCTGATTGCAGAAGAGGCATTTCCCAAAGTCACTGAAGACAGTTGATTTCCCACACATGCTTCCAGCCCTTCTGGATGCAGCTTGAGGGAATATCTGGCCTCCCAAAATGAGGAGAATGTCTGGGAAATCTAATCCTGGCCCTTGAGGAAGACACCTGCCACACACAACTGCTGGGTGATGACTGAGTCACAAGGGGCCAAAGAGATTGCCTGATGCTAGCAGCTAGAGTGAGTTACGCAGGGCTCCGAGGTCAGTATGTTTTCCCCATTGGTGGCAGAGGGGAAAATGCAGGGAACAGAGGTCCCTGGTGGTGTCAAAGGGTCATGGTGGGTTTGTGTCCCAATGCCCATTAGTTCAGCAGTTCTGCTTCACAAGTCTGCATCAGGTGACTTTGGTATCCCAGGCAATGGTACCTTAAATTAATTAATTTGTGGGGTAAGAGGAACTGACCCCAGAAAGGTGGTCTATTCATACAGTCCTCTTATGCTGTATAAGAAGTGCCATACTAGGTCAGACCAATGGTCCATCAAGCCTAGCACCTGTCTCCGACAATGGCCAATCTCAGTCGCTTGGAAGTACCACCCAACAGGTCACAATGGGGAAATCCATTCCCTGTTGTTCACTCCCAGCTCCCGACAGCAAGATCTTCATTGTATGCGTCAAAGGACATACACATACGGGTGAGCATGTATTAAAGCAAAATAATTGCACTTTTGCTTGCTTACTAGGGGACACACGCTTGCAGTGAAAATGCTCAGTGAGAATACCCTTGCTTTTTGGTGTTTTAGGACTTAAATGAGAATAATCATTTTTTCTTGCAAGAATCATTACCGAGCTCTCGGGACAATCTTGGTAATGGTTCGAGATCTCGATCTAGAATTTTCCTCAATTTACTGTGATTTACCGTGTACTGACTTACCGTGTACCGCTTACTGTGTACTGTGTTCGTCCTGGTAATACGTATGCACAAAATGGAAACTACAGCTGTTCTGTGCATGCAAAGTCCTCTTCCAATATGGCGCTGGCAGCATTGCTGCCATTTTGGAAAAGGGCTGCCATTTTGCACATGCACATTACCAGGATGAACACATTACAAGATAAATCAGTAAATGGTACATGGTAAATAATGGTAAACGGTAATCAGGGTAAATGCTAAATCAAGAAAATTCTTGACTGAGAAAGTGTTGAGAACTGGGGGTTTTGTCGGTTATTAATTCTTGCTAAAATGGGTAAAAAACCATGATTCTCTGGAAGAATCCAGAAAAAATCAACATTGAGTTTCAGCCCTAGTGTTTATACTATGAAATTGGTACAAGACGCCACCTTATTGGGTGAGGGGCTGTGGCTAACCTAAAGTATCTTCAGACATACCGTGTTTATTAGACGATGCCCTTTGTCAGTCAATTAATTTTTTGCCATAAGTGTATACGTGTGTATTTCCAAATATGCACTTGCCAGCAAAAGCATTCTCAGATATTTTTATGTACAGCTGTGGTTATGCATGTGACTCTGCCAACATGCAAATGAGTCTTGTTGCTTTAATTTTTATAGGCCTGAATTGTTTTGTTAGGTCTGAGGTATGCTATCGTTTACATCCCCTTTGACTTAGAGCAGAATTGACCCTTGGTCATTAGATGTATTTGCATTTCAAAAGCCCCTGATAATGACATTCTTGCTGAGGGCAGTGTTGTTTAGTCATATCTCTGTCTCTCTGTTTTCTGTGTTTTATAGTTGATACTCTTGCTGAACAGTTTTGCTGCTTGATTTCAAAACTTGTGGTGCTGTGTGGTTTCTTAGTTCTTTTGTCTTTGTCTGTTGTCAGCTTAGACTACCCTGGACACTTCTGCAGCCTGCTTCTTAACTATCTAGCAGATTAGAGGTCAAAATCATTCTTGAACAGCTGAAGGCCAAAGAATGTATCACTGTTCCCAGCAGGTCCTTTTATGGAAGAGTTCAGCGCCAATGTACACATTCTTTTAGAGCAGTGGATTGTGCTAGCTGTTTATCTGGAGGGGGAAAAAATACCCCAATCCCTACTGTGGCTGCTTTATTATTTCATGGTGACCTGCTCATAAGACTCAAATGTCTGGCGAAATGGAAGCATCTCAGCAGGCTTTAGTTGTTACTGAAACAGCCTCTTGCATCAATCACTCGACTCATAGTATCAAATCAACTGTATTCCTTTGGAACGCTAGCCATGTAAGCCTGGAGAGTTGAGTGTAGAACTCGGAGTGTATCATTAGGCAGCCCAAGGTCTCCTCCTTGTTGAGGGAGGCTAGCTGATATCAGGAGGGAAGCTGGGGGAAATGATTCCAGGACACCTGTAAATCCCTGTAGTTTCATGCTGCGGGTTTGATGTTAATTAGACAGCAGGCAGCAGTAATGTGCTGCAGCTCCCTTGGCTTGCTTGTTTAAGAAAGGGCAATATCTTCCAGCAGAGCAAAGAAGGGGATATTGAAGGGGCAGCAAGCTGACTGGAACAATTATAATTTTATGCAAATTGGACTTTGGTAACTGATTCAGCATGGCTGACTTGCAGGGGGTAAGGGAAAAGCAGGGAGAGAAAAACCCAATCAAAATAGATGGTTCCAGGCATGTTTTGCAGCCCTTCTGTTTGGATTCTTCTGCAGAAACTAAGGAACATAAGAGGAATGCCACTGGTCACAGCCAGTCGAATTGCTCTTTCTCCTATGGTCCTTCTATTAGTAACTATGAGTGGGTTATTCATCCGACCTCTGCTGCTTCCGCTTTGCTGCCTGATTTCAAAAGCTTTCCCCTGCACTGACACTCAATCACAGCTTGATGTAACCACTGGCTCTTTGCCTTTGTCACTATCATTTTCATAGGGGATCTTTTTAAAAAAAAAAAAAAAAAAGAAGAAAGGAAGAGAGGAAAAAGAAGCAAGAACCCTTTCGCATGATGAAAGGATGTAGCAAATTCAGCTGGAAGGTACAGGAAATAACTGACAGCTCTGTGAGTGGAGGAGGAGGAAGAGCAGTCTTATCATGAGATACAGTTAAGCAGCCAGTAGCTAAGAGCTTGTATTCTTAGTGAGACAGAGGCTTCATTCACACAAGACTCTTCTCTTGCCTCTACTTTTTTTTTTTTTTTTTTTTGCAGAAGTTTGCATTGATGCATTTTAATTGTTCCCATGCTCCCTCCCCTGCTTCAAAAGTTACCCCTCCTATTGCTGTGGGCACTCATAGGTATCCCATTATTATGTGTAGGTTTTTTTCCCTTATCAACAGTGTATTGTCCTGACGATGAAGGCATTGAGGGATTCATCCCCTGAGGGGGAAATCGCCTCTATGCCCTCTTACAGCAGTTAAGGCAAACTGATATGCAGATTAATAATCTCTTCACACATTAATTACAGTTGTGATAAATTTAGACTCATTGGTACAAAAGTTGCTTTCCTGCTTAACTGTTAGGGAGTTAATACTCATTACACCCAATGTACCCTGCAACCTAATTCTTTCACATATTAAAAAATGAAGCAGGGAAAGGTTGTTGTTTTTTTACACACCAAGTGTCTCATGTGAATGCAGCCAGATACTCTTTTTAGGTCAGGAGGGGAGAGTTAAGTTTAAAAAATTCAGGGATGACTGGAAGCCAAAGTGAAGGAATTTGGGGTCAGTGTCATAGGCTATGAATTTAATTTGCTTCCCTGGGTAAAATTTTCAAAAGATACCTAAGTGACACATGAGTTTAAATTGCCTTTTTAAAAAGAAACTTCAGATCCTAAGTTGTACTGAAAACCTAAATGGACATGTTTCCAAATTCACTGTTTTGAAAATGAGACTTGGGGTAGGCTTTCAAAGGCAAAAATGACATTTAGGCGCCTGACCCCAATGATATTTAATGGAAGTTGGGCATCCAAGTGTCAATTTAACCTTTTGAAAACCTACCCCTTAGACTCTTAAGTGACTTGGGCTCTTTTGAAAATTTTACTCTCTTGATTTAACACTTAGGTCTCAACTGGAAGAAGACCGCGTTGCAGCAGAGGTTTTGACATTGCAACCCACTGTGCTCTCTATAAATCCCAGCAAGGGGAATACTTATCTCTGTAGTACTTTAAACATTTCAGATTATTCTGAATAGATCATAAATTGTTCTGTTAGTGTGTGTGTTAAATGATACGCCATCAAATTCCTGATGTGGAAGAGACATTCTTAAATTATACTCAAGCCATGATGATAGCAGCTCACCCAAAGTATCTCAAGACAGCTACAAATAGGAGAGGTTACAACATATTTAGTTCTTGAGTACGGTTATGACGTTACCCTGGATGGGAATGTCTTGCAACAAGTAATATAGAAAAAGTAGTACAATGATATCATTTATTGGACCAGCTACAGTTGGCAGAGGTATGCAAGCTTTCGGACCTTACAGGATTTACAACTCCTTTGTCAGGCAACTCGGGAGTTAGAACTGTAGCCTGAACAAAGGTACATACAGAATGAAGTGTATACAGTGGGGGAGGAGATGGTGAGAACCAGGGCATGAAATTTCAGATCCAAGTCTAGTAGCCAAAAAAGTTTCTTGGTCGCCAAGGGTAAATTAAACTGCAAATTTGCATAATTAGCCAACACCTATTTATGCAAATATGTACATTTGCATGTTTGTGCATAAATAAGTTTTCCTCATCTGCACACATACCTTTTAATAGCTACTAAAAAACTACTCACTTTTAATCATGGATCATCCCACCAGGGACAGGCGGGTGGGGACAGCGGGGGTGGGGACAGCGGGGATGTGGGGTGGAGGACAGCAGGGATGGGGACAGCGGGGATGGGGACAACGGGGGTGGGGGAAACGTGATTTTTTTTGTCATTGTCATAAGATCGGCTGCCAGTTTAAAAAAAAAAAAAAAATTTAAAAAAAATTCAACAAAGAAATAAATGTTTTTGTAAAACAGTTACAAAAACATTTGTAATAAGAGACTGTAAGGGGCCTACAATCTAGAATGGATAAGGGGAGGGGCACATAGGGTGAGACAATGATACATTCATGAAGCTGAGATGTTGCAGGTGCACATACTTACTTGGCTTAGTTACAAGGGAGAAGGGGAATCTGGAGGACAGTCAGTCATAAACAAGGAATCTATGCAGGTGAGGAGAAAAGGGAAGTCTGACAGAAGACATAGGTTTTGAATGTTACCAATGCCAGTTACCATGGCAATTGCACCTTTCCTGCTACAATCGAGTCCATAAAATGAGCAAGTTTAGAGTTTGTGTGACCCTACACCTAGAAACATACAGCCCCATAATCCTCCCAGGAGAACATCCAGGGGCATCTAAGGATGTGGCAGCTTAGTGTGTTAGACAGTGTTGGGGGGAGCTTGGAGCATGGGCTACTCAGTATGGAGAGAGCCCTGTTCAGTCCTAGCCTTGTTCATTTGGAGAAATGTGTGGGGAGACCAAAGGCACTTTATGTAAATGTGTCTTCAGGGGAAAAAAAATATGTGCTTTGAATTCAAAATGTTCTAATCTCGTGCCTTGTCTGTCAAGAAACCCAACATTTTGTTCTGGTTCTGGACCCAATCAAAGCTTTTCCTGCTTGCTTGCTATTGTGCAAATTGACTTGGCTTTACAGTTTTGACTCCAAGGCATGCTGTCTTCAGATTGTACTTCTTTCTTCAGCTTGGATGCAGCAATATGCTGCATGCTTTTATGCATGCAGCTAGCATGGCCTACACTGTTCTACTCACTGCAAGAAAATGTGTGCTGCTTTCCCTTTCTGTGTGCACGCTACACCTCATTAAACCCTACTCTGTGTGTGAAAACCTAATAATCAGTTTGGCGTGTTGATGTTATAGTAGGGAAATGAGGGTTCTTGGAGAATTTTCTAGTTTTATTTGCTCATTTTGGTGCCATGGGGTCTTCATGTATGGACACCTAAATCATGACTGGTTTTAGTACATTATTTGTTACAGTTCCCAAACATTTCTTCATTCATGTTTATTTTCGCACTGTGTTTGTTGGGAATTAGCATGTGGGCAGCTAATAGGATAGAGTCTTGCGATGTTACAACTCTTGCCTCCCTGTCCTGTCTCTGTGATAGACTTGTCGTGTCACCTTGATGCTTAATGCATCTATGCTTCACTTTAACCTGTCTGAAAAATGGGTGTGTTAACACCTGCCAGCTTCACTGGGCCTATGGGTTGTGAGATTTTTTTAATGTCTATGAAGCATTTTGAGGTGACCTGATAAAAATGGGCTGGAGAAATGCAAATTATTAACCTTGTTGGCATGCTGTGTTTTGCTATCGCCTGGTGCTGTTTTGCATATGGAAGTGGTTAAATGCATCATGATGTGTTCAAAGCAGCAACAGCCATTGCAAGCTAGATCAGGTGATGAAACTTTCCTTTACAAGATGTTTTAATCTCATTGGCCCTGCTTTGAGTATGTGTCCAATTTGACTTCAGTGAATATAAATGTGCCGGTGTGTGAACCGGCTCAAATGATAGTTCTGTTATGGCTTTTACTAATCAATCTGTAACTAACTGTGATTGTTTGATTACAGAGGGAACATCCCCACGCTAAACAGGTATGGTACTTGTCCTCTTTTAAGATTTGCAAAGCTAGCTAGATTAGAAAGAAGTAGCCTAACACTTAACATTTTAACATGTTTTGTTTTGGAATTCTTGTTTTAATTAGGTTGCTCTGAACCATAACTGTATTCTTCTCCTCTGTCTCTTTTAAATATGGTTTTGGCTTTTCTTTACATTTTTGGAGGCAGTTGTGTATGTGGCAAGCTACAAAACTAAATTTATTAGTGGGCTTAACTTTCCTGCTGTTCTCCATACAAGCAGCATCTCAGCAGAAAACTTTCCTCTCTAGTCTCATCCTCCTCAGAATGTGGCCACCAGCTGCTGACTCTCTGATAGGGTGTCACAGTGAAACACTCTTAATTCTAGAGACCCGAGTTCAGAATGTCACATGGCGAGTGTTCAGCAATCAGCACTATTCTGGCTTCTGAAAATGGCTTTGAATTTACCAATCTTCCTACCAATCACAGTGAATAATGTATTTCTTCAAACAGCTGACAGCATGTTTTGTTTTATTTTGGATACTTCAGGTTTTTTATTTCCTCCCTACATCCCAAAAAGCCCTTGTATTTCCAAATAATGTATGTAGCGCTATGCTCATTTTTAGCATTCTCATTATTAGTAGTAAAAAATTTGCATGTTAGACATGTGACCTGAAAGTCTTTGTTGTTTCAGAGCTTGAATGCCTACAGTTTTATTACCCCTTGCAAACATTGGGAGGGGGGGAGATAGTATAAGCAACCTTGTGAATCTTTATCAGAAATAAGCTGCAAAATCCTAGAGGAGCTTCATAAATCATGTCACATGCTCACATTATTAAGATCCCTGATATTTTTAAGTGTAGTAACAAAAAGTGTAGACATTTCCCATCACGATTTCTTTGCACAAATCCCATCCTCCCAGTCTAAATTAAGCAGTAACCTTCCATTTGGGTCCAAGCTCAGCACTTTGCAGGATTAAACTTTTTATTTGTTCCTGTTCTTCTTTGAGAATCTCCACGATTCTCACTCTTGGGGATCACTTCCTAATTTGCAGGCATTGGGAGACCTTGATGTCAGCAGTTTCCGAGCAGAATACCTGGAAAGATCTAGAACATGGTGAGGGCTTCAACCCTCCATCCCCCCTCCCGTCTTGTCAAAAGCGCGGGCTCAAGATTGCATGAGAACGGGACTCCATAAATAGAGGAAGGAGCCTTCACCGCCTCAGTTCCTTCTAACCACGTTGCGTTGGGAAGACTTCAACGCTTTTCAGTGCTATTGTCAGTAGGAAAAAAATAAAAAAAGAAAGCAAGTTAGAATAATTCATCTAGAACATCTTCTCTATAGAGAACTGAGTGCCTGTGCCTTAGTCTGGGGGGTTCGTCCCCTGGACTCCACCTGCTTCTACCCCGGGTGTGCCCAAACAGGCGGGATTCAAATGCTGCTGCTCCTGCCCGGCCACACTATCAGTGAGTAATCAGCACTCTGAATGCCTAGCCTGTCTGAGAGACCCATATCAAGCACACCTTGTAAGGCCTGTGCTGCCCTTTCCACTAGAACAAGAAAGGCTAGGGCTCTCTGATTCCAGGACATTCTCACGAGAAGGGCACTACAGAGTGGTGAAGAGGGACCTCTCAGGCTCCCCACTGGGCACTCAGCAACACCAAAAATGGATCCGAAACCTATGGTACCAGGAGCTCTGGTGGAGCCACAGATCGCTACCGGTACCGCGTGTGCTGATACAAGCGAGGTTCCAGAGGCGGTACAGTCGATGGCCAGGAGCACCTCCCACTCTAAGAGTGACTCTCATACCAGGGAACGTACCACCAAGCGCCCTGGGGAGGAAAGAGAGAAAAAAAGAAGGGGAAGAGGACCGATGCAGGTGGACCTCTGCAGTTTGGATGTAGAGACTATTCTCTCTGATACTGAATGGACCCCGCTGCCTCCACCACCGTCTGTACCTATGGTACCAGCGGCAAACGTTCCACAACCCATTTCTACCGCCCACCCTCGAGAGGGGGTGCAGCCCCACCCCACAGGCACAGAACCCTGCAGTCAGACAGGCCTAGCAGGTATACGAACAGGTCCCCTTCCAGACTACTGGACACAACCCTCCGGTACCACAGGGATCAGAGGACGCGCTCTCCCTGCTCCTGCTGTTCACCTTATGAGGGTTCACGGTACCGTCGATATCATGACGATCCTAGGAGTCACCGGTACCCTTCCTGCTCTCGGAGCAGATCACCATACCCATCCAGGGCTGATTTTGACACCATGGACCTTTTGAACCACCCTGTTAATATGGGCACTACTGCTCTGCCGCATGTGAGCGGCTATATCCCTCCTGCTCCTCTTGTGCACCGCCGACTGCTACAGTGTCTAGACCTCCTCCTACAAATCCTGCTACTGGTACCAGTTCAGCGCAGCCCCTGGGGACCACCTTCCTCAGCGCCCTTTTAGGGCACCCTCTCTCTGATCAACCAGCTTTGATGAAGCCTTCATCTGATCTAGAGGCTTCAATGGGAAGGTCTGCATCCCCTTCATCATCATCCTCTTCACCAATTCTAGAGAAGGACGAGACCATTTCCCCTCCCCCACTGGATACTGTGTCTGAACCTAATCTTGTTCTGGTTACAGAGGGCACGAAGGCCTTTCAGGCCATGCTGAAGAGTCTGGTCTCAGTATTTCCTAACCCCCTTAGTGGGAAGTTTAGGCAGACCCAATCGGGACCAGTTTTTGGCATCTTAGGCAGTGGGGAATCAGGGCACGTTATGTTTCCCATGTTTGAACAGCTCATGGAACCTTCCACCTTGGTGTAGGCTAAACCCTCATCTGCTGTCCCCATTAAAAGCTGGCCGACTCCCTTTATGCCATTCCCAAAGAAGGGGCAAATATCTTTTACAAACACCCTCCTCCTAATTCTTTGGTCATTGCAGCAGCCTCACACAAGACTAGAGCAGGAGGCCCCAAACTTCCCCATCCGACAGGGAGGAGAGAGGTTTGGATGTCCTAGGGAGAAAGAACTTTTCTTCAGAAACATTGTCCCTTAGGGCTTCTAATTATGCCTCTGCTATGCGCGGTTACCAACACTGACTGGTCTCAGTTGAGCGAACAACAGACCCCAGTTAGATTGCTGCCATCCAGAAGGAGGGAATGCAAATATCCCAATTTCAGCTAACGGCTAATAGGCACATCGCCGATTGTAATATTAGAGGGATGGCCTCTGCTATAACTCTTAGGAGGCATGCCTGGCTTAGATCCACAGCACTCACACCAGAGAATAAGACCAGGATTGAGGATTTGCCCTTTGACTGTGAGGGTCTGTTCGCTTCATCCACGGATGAAACCCTTAAAAGGATAAAGGAGACTAGTCAGACTGCTAGATCGGCGGGGGTTATCAGGGCAATGAGGAGGAAATATTATCCATCAGCTGCCCCTTACTCCTACACCCCTAAGCAATGTTCTTCTCACTCTTTTCAGGCTGGAAAGCGTTTCTCCCCAACAATCCCGACCCTCTTTCTCCCAGCCCAGAAAGAGATTCAATAAACAGAGGGGTAAAGGGAGACCCTCTTCCAACTCTTCATCTGGTCAACCCCCCCAAAATCATTTTAACCAACCTCAGATCAAGAGAGGAAAGGAGGTTTCCCCCTCCTTCTGTAACCATCTCCTGCCCTTTTATGACCAATGGACGCCCCTCACCTGTGACCACTGGGTCAGAGAAATAATTAAGTTTGGCTACGCCATTCAATTCCATACATTTCCTCCCAACTTCCTCCCACCCACCCCCTCGGGGCTCCTCTCACAAAACTCAAATACTTCTGGAAATTGAGAAGCTCCTTTTAAAAGGAGCTATAGAAAGAGTTCCTCCTTCTGAACAAAATACTGAATTCTACTCCAGCTATTTTGTAGTCCCCAAGAAGGATGCGGGGTTCAGACCCATTTTGGATCTTAGATGACTCAATAAATACGTAAAAAGATACAAATTCTGTATGGCTTCTCTTCCTGTTATTTTTCTGGGCTTACAACAAGGAGATTGGTTGGCCTCCCTTGATCTTAAAGATGCTTACTTTCATATTTCAATTAGACCCTCTCACAGACGATACTTATGCTTCGTTGTAGACCAACAATTCCAGTACACAGTCCTACTTTTTGGACTTTCCACTGCTCCGAGAGTCTTCACAAAGTGCGTAGTTGTTGTCGCCGCCCATCTGCGGAAGATGAACATCAAGGTATACCCTTATCTGGACAATTGGCTCTTAGTCCCCTCTTCCAGATGCAATTTGCTGAGACACATTCAATTTACCCTGTCACTTTTACAGAGTCTGGGATTGCTACTAAATACAGAAAAATCACATCTTGCCCCCACAAGACGCCTACAATTCATAGGAGCTCTCCTGGACACATGCCAGGCTAGGGCTTATCTCCCTCAGGACAGCTTCAAAAACATCATCCATGTTATAGAGAACCTACACTCACACGGCACCAGGATGATACATTCTTTCCTTCGCCTCCAGGGTTTCCTTGCATCCACCACAGCAGTAACTCCCTATGCAAGGCTTTACATGAGGCCTCTACAGCAATAGCTCAAGAAAGTATATTACCCTGCCCTCCACTCCCTCAACAGGAAAGTAACCATACCAAACAAAGTCCTACACGGCCTCCGTTGGTGGACAAACCCGCCTCATGTACTTCAGGGTGTTCCATTTGAACCTTCGCACATAAATAGCTCCATCACGACAGATGCTTCCCTCACAGGCTCGGGTGCTCACATGGGAGACTTCAGGGTTCACGGCCTATGGTTCCCAGAGGAGATGAGGCTCCACGTAAACCTGCTAGAGTTAAGAGCCATACGTTGGGGGCTCAGAGCCCTTTTGGCACATGTAAGAGGAAAAAACATTCTGGTCATCACAGACAATACTGCAGCCATGTGGTACCTAAACAAACAAGGGGCAGGGCCGTGATCTACATGCCTCTCTTTCAAAGTAGAGGCAATTTGGACCTGGAGCATCAAACATGACATTCACCTTCAGGCGATACACCTGGCGTGCCAGGAGAATTCCATTGCAGATCACCTCAGCCGCCAACTATCTGATCACCACGAGTTGTCCCTAAACGACAGCGTTCTGGACGACATCTTCCAGACCTGGGGTACACCTTCCACAGACCTCTTTGCCACTGCAGAAAACACAAAGATGTCCAATTTCTGTAGCCGGGCGGGTCTAGCGCCAGGTTCAATGTCAGATGCCTTCATGATTTCTTGGAGTGGGGAATTCCTCTATGCCTTCCCCCAACACCCCTACTTCACAAGGTACTCCACAAAATCCAGTCGGATCACTCGCACATCATTCTCATAGCCCCTCTTTGGCCAAGACAAATGTGGTTCCAGACCCTCAAGGAGTTGGCAAGAGAAGTCACAGAACTTCCTCTAAAACCAGATCTCTTATCTCGCCACCAGGGCACCATCTTTCACCACAATCTGAAAATGCTCCATCTTTGCGCTTGGTTGATCCCTTCATGACGGACGACTTATCCGCAGAGGTTACAGCTATCCTATTAAATTCTAGAAGACCTTCTACCAGGGCGTGCTACACAGCCAAGTGGACTCGATTCTCTCGATGGTGTACCTCCCAAAACACACCGTTAACTTAAAATGGATCATATATTCAAATATCTGTTGCATCTCCGGGAATCCGGATTCTCCTCGGTACACTTGGCTGCTCTATCGTCTTGCCTTACAACGGCTGGTGAAGAGACCCTATTCTCCAACCCTTTATCAAGGACCTGCTGGAAGGATGTCCTCAACACTTTGCCCCCTATTGCCCATCCAGCTCCACAGTGGGATATTAATCTGGTTTTATCAAAATTAATGGGCCCTCCATTTGAACCCATGGCTTCCTTTTCTATGGAGAACCTGTTTAGTAAAACCGTCTTAGTGGCCATCACTTCAGCCCAAGGAGTTAGTGAATTGGCAGCACTCAGAGCCTCCCCTCCCTACATTCGCTTTTACAAGGATAAGGTGGATCTCAGGACGGACCCTTCATTTATTCCAAAGATCATTTCCCCCTTTCATCTTAACCAGACTATATCTTTACCAGTTTTTCCCCCAAGACCACACTCATCCCATATGGAGAAAGCTCTGCATACCCTGGATTTAAAGAGAACTCTCTCATTCTACATCGAGAGAACTAGACACATCAGCGCCTCTGATGCGCTCTTTATTTCCTATGGGGGACAACGAGTTGGAGTTAAGGTCACTTCCCAGAGACTTTCCAAGTGGATTCTTCTTTGTATCCAGAGATGCTACCACCAAGCTGGGAAGACACCACCTAATCAACTTCGAGCTCGCTCGACTAGGGCAGTGGCCGCTACCCTGGCTAACCTTCAGAATGTCCCAATCATCGACATCTGTAAAGCTGCTACTTGGTCTTCTCTTCACGCATTTGCCAAACACTACTCCTTGGACCTAGCGGCAAGGTCAGATACCTTATTGTGAAGAGCAGTTCTCCAATCACTGTTTGACTGACTTCCTCGACTCCCACCACCTCACGGTAGGTGTTATAAACAGCTATTCACTCTCCCAAGAGTGAGAATCGCGGAGATTTTGAAGAAGAAATAGAGGTTACTTACCAGTAACTCTGTTCTTCAAGAGAGCTCTGCGTATTCTCACGACCTGCCCTCCTTCCCTTCTGTCTCAGATGTACCTATCAAAATCTTCTCCTGGGATGGAGTTGGAAGGAACTGAGGCAGTGAGGACTCCTCCCCCTATTTATGGAGTCCCATTCTCACGCGACCTTGAGCCTGTGCTTTTGACAGGACAGGAGGGGAGATGGAGGGTCGGAGCCCTCACCATGTTCTTTCCAGGTATTCTGCCTGGAAACTGCTGACATCAAGGTCTCCTGATGCCTGCAGAGCAGGAAGCGATCCCCAAGAGTGAGAATACACAGAGCTTGTCTTGAAGAACAGAGTTACTGGTAAGTAACCCCTATTTACATAGCTAAGGCAGAGCACTTAACTCAACCTGTGCTTGACTCCAACAGGATTACTACTCATATACTCAGATTTTGTAAGTGCTCAATTACTTTACTTTGTGTTTGGTCCAGCTACTTGCTGTGGCACCACAAGGAGAGAGACACTTAATTTAGGCAATGCCATGCTGAGCATTTGTGAATAGAAGAAAATGACATTAAACTTTTCCCTTGTTATTTAGAGTCTCTTCAGAGCTAGTGAAAAGTCTTGAAACATAATGTAGCTGGACCGGGGAACAGAGCTAGATTTTGGAAACTTGACATTTCAGTGAATGCAGACTTTTTTTTTCTGTTCTCCCGGAGTAAACAGAGTTTGTGTGAAAGACTCTGCATTTGTCAATTAGATTGGAAAGCAATGCCAGGTGTTGGGGAGAGAACATAGTTGGTTTTTTTGTCTGTTTCATTTCCCAGTCTGGTTTCCTTTGCCACCCTGCTTAAGGTTTCAAGGCGTGACAAATAATTAAACTCTCATACCGATTATTTACTGCCACATGGATAATGGATCAGGGGTGGTACCGTGACATTGTCGATGATGGGTGCAGGAACAGGTCTCTGTGGACTAATAAAGCTGTTCATTCAGATAACAAAACCCCTGCTCCCTCTTTATAAGATGTCTGTTACACTGTGTGTATCCCTCCTGTTTCTTTCAAGTCCGTTCCTGTCACTGTTACTGAAATCAGAATTTGACCCTTCTTTACAAGCTTTATGACCACCAGACTATATACTGGTGGTGTTATTGCATATACATGGTGTGTTTGAAGCACAACTTTCATTTATCTTTGTTCTTCCTTGGGCTTCTTCATCTGCCTCCATCCTCACATTTTCTTAAAGTGGCTGTGTTGCATAGCCTGAGATTTTAATTCTTCGTTAATATCTGCTTTAAAGCGGTCAAAACAGATCATAATACAAAGGTTGGGAAGCTGGGTTGCTCTTAATGGGCACAATCCTATGCAGTGCATGTGCCATTCGCATGCGTAGTGTACACAGTATGCTTGCACAACAAATGCACACGTAAGTGCGCATCTGAAGCATAGTTGCACACGGTAAGTGCACAGTCTGGGTCTACCACACCCACTGTGCCCATGCACCTCACAGCCTGAGGGGTGGAGCAGGCCTGTGCCACCTGCAACCCCTTGTGTCATGCACACTGCGACCACTGTGCGCGCAGTGGAACATGCATCTGTGGGCCCTTGGGTTTCAGCATGCCCCCTTTACTTGCGGGCCATTGCTGTGCAATGTAGTGCAGTGTTACGTGCGTACGTGTCATCTGTACATACATACGTACCATCTGCACATGCACAATACATAGGGTTGTGCCCAATGTAAATAGTTCTTGTTTTTGAGGTTTTACTCAAATTAATCAGCAATTGAATCAAATGGAAGACACTGTACGTAGTGAGACCATTTTTAGTTCGTAAGTTGCGACAGATTGTTGCATACAGCATAACAGAATAATCTTCATTGTACATTATCTTTCTACAGTAGAAATACTTCATTTACAGAGGAGTGCCCCAAGCTTAGAACATCTACCCATGTGCATTTAATATTCAAATACAATGTACCTGTCCTTAAGTTTGTAATGTGTATATATCAGGTCTCTAAATAATTTGCTTCCCCAACATTTTAAATAATTTTTTAATAACTTTCATTAAATTATTAAATTAACAATCACCAACAATAACTACTAATAACGTAACATCCTAAAATTGGATTATATAATCATCTTAATTTTTTTTATTAAGAACATAAGACGTGCCATACTGGCTCAGATGAATGGTCCATTGAGCCCAACTTCGGTTGCTTGGCCATTTGCATGCGTAGTGTATGCAATATGCTTGCGCAACAAATGCACACATTGTAGGTGCGCATGCACACAGCATGTGCAGCATAGTTGCACACAGTAAGCACGTAATCTGTCTAACACACCCCCTGTGCCCATGCACTCCACAGTCTGAGTGGTGGAGCAGGCGTGTGCCACCTGCAACCCTTTGTGTCATGCACACTGTGAACACTGTGTGCGTAGTAGAGCATGTACCTGTGGGCCCTTGGGATTTGGCGTGCCCCCTTTACTTGTGTGCCATTGCTATGCAATGTTGTGCAGTGTTGTACCTAACAGGTCACAACGGAATGATCCATTCCCTGTTGTTCACTCCCAACTCACGACAGTAAGAAGTTATGTCCTCCATACCTACTTGACTAATAGCTGTTAATGGATCTGGCCTCCAAGAACTTAACCAATTCTTTTTTCAACCCAACTTTATTGCCTGGTTTGACCATGTCTGCTGGCAACAAATCTCACAAGTTAATTTTTTGTTGAATGAAAAAATACTTTTTTGTTTGTTTTAAATCTGCTGCCAATTAGTTTCATGAAGTGTCTCCTAGTTCTAGTACTATTTGAGAGGGTAAATAACCGCTCCCCGTTAACTCATTCCACATCGCTCATGATTTTATAAACTTCTGTCACGTTCCTTCTGTCATCTCTTCTCCAAGCTGGTGAACCCTAACCTATCAAGCCTCTCTTCATATGGAAGCCATCCCATACCCTTGATCATTTTTGTTTCCCTTCCCTGTACCTTTTCTAAAACAAAATTTGTAAAATAATTAGGAGACACTGGATTCCAGCCCAGCATTTGAGAGTGATTGCTATACTGTACTTTTTTGGCAGTATGTTAAGTCCTGTGTTCAATGCTTTTCCCCCATTGACAGCAACAGGGAAAAATCCATGAACATGAGTCCTTGTTTTGAGACAGTATATAAGATAGGGTGAAACTTACTTGTAACTCTCATAAATACGTAGAAAGAAAATATAACACCTGAAACCAAGAAAGAGCAAAGCAAATGTCTGTTTCTAAGGTTTTGTCATTGTTTTTGTTTTTGCTAAGGTAGACTACATATTTTTTAATACCTGTATATAATGCTGTATGTAAAGATTTACTAAACCTTTCAAGTTCTATAACCTACAATTATTCTTGTTTATCTGTGCACACTTCATCATTTGTAACGTGTAGTATAGCTACATGAGAAAAATGCTGTAGGTGCTGCTTAGTCATAATTCATTTGTGTGAGTGCAATTCTTTCTTTCTTGCTTTTTTCTTTTTAAGTGGTGGTGATGTTACTACTTTTAACCCCTCAGGTGCTGAGGTATGCCCAGGTAGAACACAACTTCTGGTGCTACTAAAGTTGCCAAGTATGCTAATGGTCCAGTGATTTCATTGGTCATTACAAGCAAAAAGCAGATCTACTCTCAAACTAGCAGGGAAAGGTGTTAATTAGGTCGCAGTGTAACAATGCTGTATAAGGATTTGTCTACACTGGGCATTTTTGGTCACTTAACTAACACAGGTTAGTTAACCCATGTTAAGCCCTGCGTACGTAGGTGCTTTTACATTGACTGAGATGTTTCTACAATAACTAAGCCCGGTTTGAAATAGAGTTAAACTTAACTGGAAAAATAGACTTTAAATACAAAATATTTGTAGCTGAGGGGTGTAAGCCATATTATCTAATCTGTATTAAAATTTCCTGTATGACAAGCCCTCAGCTGTTGTATTTTAAGGATTATTTTTTAAAAACACATTTTTCCAGTGGCTTTCTCCCTTCCCCTAACATTGTTCTGATTTGAATTGCCATTTAGAATGTCCTTCTCCTCCAATCTCAACCATTATGGGATGGTCCATGTAGCTAGTGTGAGTGATGTGCTGCTGGACAACTCGTTCACCCCACCCTGCCAACGTATGGGTGGAATGGTCTCCTTCCGGACCTTTGAAGACTTTGTCAGGTAAGAGAAGGGACGGGGGGTGCTTTTGTGTTTGTGGTGTGGATGTAAAAGTCAAACATGACCAAATAGGATTCCAGAAATCGTTGTCCGTCTTTTAGGCTAAACTTTGAGGGGAGTTTGGTACAAGTTCTGGATTTGTTTGCTATCCGGTGGTTGTGTGAATGGTTGCCCTCACTTTGCTGTCTGGGGCTGGTCAACATCGAGTTGAAGAGTACTGAAGAAAGAAATGAGTGAGTGAGTGAATGAATGAATGGTAGAAGAAGTAATGGTTGGTTGGATAGATAGCATTTAAGCATTTGTCCAAGGTTCAGAAAGACAATCTGAGAAAGCAGCATGATATAAATTATATGATTTTATCAAGGATGAGAATATAGATGAATTTATAGACCAGCAAGTAAGTGTGCTGTTAGTTAAAACAGCACAGTGTAGCCAGCCTTGAGCATGTGCACCGTAATACCGTTCCCAAAATGTTAACCGTTTTTAAACTTGTGTCCACTGTGGAGGAGCACAAACAAAAGCACTACAATGGACAGGCTTGCTAGCACAATTCTGAATTGTGTGTGCACGTTCACAGTTTTCGTGCTGGTTTAGAAAGAAAAAATGCTGGCACAAGAGATGTTGGCCAAAACTGCCTAATATAATTCAAAATGCCAAGATGTCACAAGAACACTCGGTGACCAGTGGAAAGAACCAGAAAGTTCAGACAAACATGTAAACCTTAGGGTTATTATTCTCCACAAACCCTTCAACACCAGCAGAGCATGCTTCCCTCCACAGCTAGTTTGAGTCTGCAGATGTCAGAATAGGCAAAAGTCGTGTTTCTGTCCTATACCTTTAAGCAGGGACCCATGTTCTCTGTGTTCCCCCATTGTGCCAATGGGGAAAACGCAGTGAGCATACGTCCCTGCCTTTAAGTAATGTAACTTGATTTTTTACCAAGAACAAAACACAAGTTAGAGGTTTGGTATGAGAATGGGGAGCATGTTAAAATAAATGATCATGATTACAGCGCTAGGCACATTGTTGGTGCTGTGTAACTACTACTAATACTTAACATTTTTAAAACATTACTAGTCATACAAAATAATATACAATATAATATGTTACAAATACTATATAAATAATAATGATTATGATGCTGAGATAAATTTGTAGTGTAGGAAAAGTTGTGTGTGTGTATGTACGCGCACATGAATATGTACGATTTTCAACCTTTGGATCTTACCAAAAAGGCTGCGGAGCCTGTAGTAGCATAGGCTTGGAGCTCTCCAAACTTTTAACAGGTGTTGTGGTGTGAGTGTTCTGGAACAGGAATAGTCTGCTTTTTTGTCGCTGGGGCTAGCTATGTTTCTTTATTTTTAATCTAGCTGTTCTCAGTGCATTTTGAAATTTGTCAGCTGTAAGTTGTTTTTTTTTAAAAAAAGTTACCCTTCCTCTGAGCCAGGAGCAGAAGAAGCCATCCTCATTATGATGAGTGAAATGTCAGGTGAAATTAATCCTAACACTAGTGTAAACTGCACCAGAGACGATGTATCTTTTGATTAAATACATTCAGTATCTCGCTCTTGATGTATACTGATGTGTTACCCCAGGGGGAGGGGTAATTACATTTGATTGTCAAGGCTCTCATCCCAGGCTTTCCTCTATTGCCTCAAGAATGATGATATGGACACTAGCATCTCATTTATTGTGAAATATAGCTTTGAATTTTCATTTTTCTCTTTTTCCCTCTTTCCTAAAAAATGTAAACAAGCAGTCTCCCTCCTGATTTTTAACTCTTTCTGATATTAGTGTTTACCATTTATTCAGCTCTAAAACCTGCAGAGGAGAAGAAAGATTCAGGCTTTCCCCCCCTATCAAGATATCACTAGCAGTCTGATTCTGTGCCATTGGTACATCGACTGGAAGTAAGTTTACTTACAGCTAATCTCTCTCTTTCTTTCCTCTCTTTCAGACTCTTTGATGAAGTAATGGGATGCTTTGGTGATTCTCCCCCTCAAAGTCCTACCTTCCCTGAAGCAGGCCATACTTCATTGTATGATGAGGATAAGGTACGTTGGTGCCAGCTGCCTCCATGTTACAAGAATACATGGCCAAACTTAGGGAGTGACAGGTGAGGTAGTAATCCCGTGCCCCCGACACATTTTGAGAGGACCCCACAAGAAGCCCCCTTGCCACTACTCTTGAGGGAACCCTGGGACACACATTGTTGCTCCTGAAGGACTTCCCAGTCCCTTGCTCTTGTCTCCACATGATCCCCATCTCTTGTAAAATCAGCCCTGCAAGCATAGCAAATGTAACAGCAGTGATCTCCTTGTGGCACCAAAATGTGTGTGTTCTTTGCATTTGGCTTTAGTGAAATCAATAAAAAACTCTCTCAGTTTTATTTCTGGTGTAGACCGATACAGATCAGTCTTAGGGAGTTAGACTCCGTCTGCCTTAATATAGATTTAGGGTGCAGATTTGCTGTAGATATAGGGCAGCAACACACATAATGATGACAACCACCGGATAGTCCATCCCGTGGCTGCCAGCCATAAATGCTGGCAAATATAACTGCTATTGAGTAGCTGCTCCTATAGCTGCTTGATGAGGCTGGGAGTGGTGTGGTCTCCAGGAGTGGTGGAGTTGATGACAGGACTGGGACATGGGCTCTGCAGAGCCTTGAGCCCCACTCCCCTGCACGTTCTGGGTTTCTTGTGTATGTAGTCACTCTTTGGGGGCCAAATCCTACTGTCCCTTTTTCAGGAGAGAGAGTGACAAAAAGGCCAACGTTTAAGCCTGAGGTATCTCTTTCCTGATTGCCTCCCAAGAACACTTGGAAGAACAATGGGGAGATGGTGGAAAGGCAAGGAACTAGGTGAAATGAGAAGCAGAATAGCTTCCATCTCTCTTTATGCACTTGGAATGTTGGGAGGTATGGGGGATGGAGCTTATTTGCTGAGGGGGTAAAGCTCATTGGCCAGGAGGGGGCGGGGCTTGTCCCTCTCTGGCCACTTAAAATGTTGAGGGGTGCGTGGTTGCTTACCTTTCTACTCCAAGAGCAATTGCATTTCAGTGGTATTACTTTACAACTGGAGATCCTTTGAGATCAGAAATTGTGACACTCTTTAGTTTGCCTGTTCTACATTACAGAGTGCCAGAGAGGAGCCCATTCATATACTGAATGTTGCCATTAAAACTGATGGTGACATTGACGACGATGGATTGGCAGCCATGTTCAGAGAGTTCACACAAACTAAGGTAAATAATCTATAGTAGACTGGCTCATTAGTAGATCCTTAAGGAGAACATTTTACCTTTGGAAGAATTCTGCAAATTGTGTACTTAGGCCACAGTCCAAGCTCTGCATGTGCACCTTGAACACACAGAATATGCGCACACTCCCATTGCACACAGTGTGTTTACAATGCATGCTTGGTGCGCATGTTGCACACGTTCCTGTGCTGCGCATGGCGCACGTGTGACCTTGGCTTGGATTGAAGCATTGCTCTTAGAATAAATGGAAGTGGTTAAACCTTTAGTCTTGTAAAACTTAACATTTCTTTGATTATATATAGCAGTATTCCCCTGAATCTTTGAAGGGAGGGAACAAATATTAGAAAACGTTGTGCTTTTCGTTGAGCTGCCTAATGGGAAATCCTTAATCCATCATTTAAGGAGTCTCCCTTTTAAATCTTGTGTAAATGCACCTTAAGCATTTTAGTCAAGTCAGGTGAAGCTTTGGAATATCCCTCTTCTCAATGTCAACCTGAACAAATAACAAATCACATTCTTCCTCCTTCATGAGCAGCATAGCAGAAATGGATGAGGTGACCTCAAAAGTACATGACTGGCATTGTGAGGAGAGACGTGTTTTACCTCCCCTCTGTATTGAGAGATGGGAGAACAGTTTGCAAAAACACAGTTGGGTGTTTCAGATGATACATGGACTATATAATAAGTATTGTTTTAGTAGCTCTGATCCATTAAAGATGTTGATATGATTATTAGATTCCTTTGGTAGTTTATAAAGAGTTAATTGAGGATTAAATAGTTAATTGTTAATCATGTCTAACACATCAGAGGATTATTTATAACCATCTCTAGCTCCTTGTATGGGCTTATACCTATCTATACCATACACCCACTTGTTGTCTGTAAGAGGCTTATAGTACCTATTATTAAGTCTTTGTTAATGGGACTTTAATATAAAGTACAATCCTATTTTTAGACCATGATTTAGCTATTCAGACAGACCAATTCTGTGAAACTGGATGTTTATAGAAAACCCCTTTTCACATCCAGTTCAGCATTTTTCTGTCTCTTTTTTATATATTAGTTTTCTTTTTCATTTGCATGATCGTACTCTAGGCGTTTAAAAAGAAAAGGGGGGGAAACACATTAAACTATCAAATAGGTTGATCCAAATTGTCCAAATAATCTTCCAGTCCCAGCATGTTGTATGTGGGACTGCTTTTTTTAATATTTATATATAAATTAGGATCATATACTTGTAAATGACTTGCAGAGGAGATTGAGGCAGTCACTGTAAATGGAGTTTCTCCAGGTGCTGGTGCCTAATCGCTCAGTAATGGCTGTGGACTTGCTGTGAGATCCACATTATTACAATGTAATCAGAATCCTGTTGCTATACGGTTATTGTCTGCAACTTGTGGAATTTTAAAAGCAATAACAATTTTTGCTTTTTAAATCATTGCGTTATTAAAGTTATTTTCTTCCCTTGTCATGAATAGAGTTGCTAATGCTCATTTTCAAAGGGTTTAACCTTAGTAAAACATTTCAGTCCATGCCGGAAGAGAGAGTTTTGTTTCTGGGCATGTTCACACACACTCTCTTTCTCTCTCTCCACTCTTTTTAATGTTCTTTTTTGTTTCTAAATGAGAAAGAAAAGGGTCTTGGAAATAGAAGTTAAATAAGAACTAGAGCATTTGTGAGGGACAGTGGGCAAGATACAAATCAAGAAGCAATACTTGATCTTGGTGTGACTCCATCTAAAGCTTTGGTCCTTATCTGCTACTTCTCTTGCTTCACTGAATCCTTTGTCCCACTTTCTAATTGTGTCTCCGTTCCTTTGTTCCTCTTCTACAAATCCTTCTGGCCCCAATTTATGACAGCCTTCTTCAGGATAACAGTGCTGTGTGTACTTCCAAGTACATAACTAAAACTAATCATGTGCTTACGTGCTTTCTGGAACTGGGAGCTATTATTTATGTAGTACACAAAGGCCTTGGCCTCTACCCTATCATGCTGGGCACTGTACAAACACAGAAAAGACACAATAGAATTTTGCAAGTGCTTAGTGAGATGTGTTTCTAAGTCCTATTAAAAGTCAATGAGATTCAGACTTTTAAATTGCATGCATGTTTCTGAAAAATTTACCTGTAGTCCCAACCATGAGGGTTCAAAAGCTTGCGTTCTAAATTTTAATAAGTGAAATGAATTAAATCTACCCGAGCATCAACCTTCCTTATTCTTTTTAAGTTTTTCTTAAAGCTCAAGTCTGTCATCCCCATTGCCAGCTGGACAACTGTGTTTACTTTTGGGCACCCCACTTTAAGAAGGACATAGAAAAGCTGGAGGGTACAGAGGAAAGCAACAAATTTAATAAAGGGTATCGAACACAAATCGTACAAGGAGAGGTTGCAGGATTTGGATATGTTCAACTCGGAGAAAAGAAGACAGGGTGGGGTGTATGATAATGATCTACAAATATTTAAGAACAATTGATCTCTCTTGCTCTGGAGAGCAGGACAATAAGCAATGAGTACAAGCTGCAGTAAGGGAGATTTAGACTGAACATGAGGCAGAAAGGAGAATTGGTCACCTACCTCAGTGAATTCCTTTCTTCCCTGCTCTCCGGGTAATCCTCCGCACGGGTAGCTCTGCGGGTGGCTACCAGGAGGCAGAAGAAGAAATTTGCTCTTGCGCAAGCATGGCAGAGCTATCCCCTCATCTCCTCAGTTGATATCCAAGCCAAGGACCGACCTGTCCACTCTCAGCAACTTCAACTGTGAACTCAACAAAAATGTTGAGAACCAAAATTTATGATCATAGGCAACCTGAACCTATTCTTAGTCTAAAAATGTCCTAATTACAACTGATTGACACCTGACTATGGTATGAAAATCATTTGTGAAATGTGCCTGTACTTGAGGTATGTCCTGATCCCTTGTTAGTGCTGTTTGGAAGGGAGGGCCGGAGGATTACCCGGAGAGCAGGGAAGAAAAGAATTCACTGAGGTAGGTGACCAATTCTCCTTTCTCCCCCTGCCTCCGGCTAATCCTCCACACGGGATGTATCCGAGCCTTAGCCAATTCTTACGGGTGGGAACCAACAGCACTGGGGAATTCCAGTACTGTCTGTAGCACCCGCCTACCAAAGGCAGCTTCTGCAGATTTGTATACATTGAGCTTATAATGTTTTACAAAGGTATGTAGGGATGACCATGTGGCCGCCCTGCATATTTCCTCGTAAGAGGCTCCTGTTTTAAACGCGTAAGAAGTAGCTGCACTTCTGACTGAGTGAGCCCATATCTGGAGAGGTGGCACCTTCCCCTTAGCCCTATAGGCTTCTTGGATGCACTGTCTCGCCCACTTAAGAGATGAGAGTCTTCAAGGCCTTGGTACTCCTGTAACCTTGCCCAATGTTAACAAATAGTGCCGTGGATGACCTAATACCCTGAGTTCTGCGTATGTGTATCCTTAACGCTCTCCGTACGGTGTGCCAGATTTTTTCTTTCGAGTTGATTGGTTTGGGGCGAAAGGAGGGTAATATTATCTCCTGACTTTTGTGGAATAAGGAATTAACCTTAGGGATAAAGGCTTGGTCCACCCTAAGTGTGACAGAATGTTCGTGGAAAGAGCAGAAATTTTCCTCCACTGACAAGGCCCCAATTCTGACACCCTCCTGGCTGATGTGACTGCCACTAAGAACACCACCTTCAGAGTAAGCATATATAGTGATATATGCTTGAGCGGCTCAAAAAGTACCCTAGTGAGAGAGTCTAGCACGAGGTTCAGGCTTCAGGATGGGCATCTATGGGTTACAGGTGGAGAGATTGACCTTGCTGCCCTCAAAAATTGTCTGACATGCCTATGAGATGGGACAATTCTATTTGCAACTGCCCTCAGGACTGAGTCGATTGCTGCTGCCTGCCTAGCAAAGGTATTAGGCTTGAGACCCCTATCTAACCCCTCTTGAAGGAATTGGAGAATGAGTGGAATCTCTGCTTTGCAAGGATCCTGTCCCTTGTCCGCCGCCCACAGTGTGAATGTTTTCCAGGTAGCGTTGTAGGATTCCCTGGTTGCCAGGTGTCTGGATTGCTGGAGGGTTGTAAGTACTGATTCAGAGTACCCTCTCCTCTTCAGTGCCCCGCAGACAAGCGCCATGCTGTCAGTCCTAGGTTTTTGAGGTTCTCGCAAAGTATTGGACCCTGTCTGAGCAAGGTTGTGTTGGTGCCTAGACTGATGTAGCGACCTTGGCTTAGTTCTATCAAGTCTGAGAACCATGGTCTCTTGGGCCACCAATGAGTTATGAAGATCACTTGCGCTTGTTCCCTGATGATCTTTACTATGGTTCTCGAGTTCAGGGGAATCGGAGGAAAGGCATATAGCAATCCCCGTGGCCATGGTTGTTTTCAGGCATCCACTGCAGTTGCTGCCTTGCAGGGAACTTTGGTCACGAATCTGTGCAGCTGGGCGTTCTCTTGGCTGGCGAACGAGTTCATCACTGGAAGGCCAAAACGTGTGATTAGGGTCTGGAACACCACCTTGTCCAAGGCCCATTTGTGCGGGTCGATCATTCTCCTGCTCAACCAGTCTGCCTGGTCGTTGTCTTGGCCGTTGATATGTAAGGCCTTCAGGGAATATAGGTGTTTCTGGGCCCAAGTGAAGAGTCTCACTGCTTCTTTGTGTAGAGACGGGGCCCTGGATCCGCCCTGGTGGTTTATGTAGGCCTTGGCCGTGGTGGTGTCCGTGTAGACAAATAGGTGCCGATTTACCAGATCCGGACCGAGCCGTTCCAAAGTCAGGCGTACCGTCTTGAGCGCTAGAAAGTTTATACTGTGCCTCTGGTCCTGTTTGCTCCAGAGGCCCTGGACTGACCTGGTTGCTGAGTGTGCTCCCCAGCCCGAGAGGCTGGCATCGGTTGTTACCACCTCTCTTACTGGTTCTGTTAGAGGTACCCCCTCGCTGAAAGTGTCCTCTCTTAGCCACCAGGACATTGAATGTCCTAAAGCCCTGTGAATGGGAACCCATGGGTTTAGCCCTGGAGTCAGCTCTCGCTGCATAGGATGCAGCAGCCTCTGCAAGGGTCTTAGGTGAAACCTGCCCCACTGTACCTGTCTGGTGCAGGATACCAACAGTCCCAGGAGTTGAGCTAGCGTCTTGAGTCGCATTCTTGGCTGATGCTTTAAGAGTCGAATCAGGGGGAGAATCTTGTTTCATCTGGCGGGGGGAATAAGAACGAAATCTAAGGTCGTATCCAGAATTACCCCTAGATGCTCCAACCTCTGTGTGGGCTGGAGGTGACTTTTTTCTTTGTTGACTAGGAACCCGTGTAGTGTTAGGTATTGTATTGTTCTGTTCAAGTCTGTTATGATCTTGGGGGAAGACTGAGCCCGGATCAGAATGTCATCCAGGTAAGGGTATAAGTGGCTTCCCTCCCTCCCTGAATTGATAGTGGGCTTGTTGATAACAAAATCTGAGCCATCTCCTGTGGGGCTGCCAAATCGGTATGTGGAGATATGCCTCCCGCAGATCGAGGGACACCATCCAGTCCCCTGTCCTCGGGGACTGTGATATGGAGGTCACATTTTCCATTTTGAAACTCTGGGTTCTGACTACCTTGCTCAGAGTCTTCAGATCCAGGACTGCTCTCCAGGTGCCCAGCTTTTTGGGGACTAGGAAAATGATCGAGTATAGGCCTAGCCCTGATTGGCCTGGGGGAACTGGTTCTATGGCCCCTATGCTTAGGAGTCTCTGGATTTCTGAGAACATGGCCAAATTTTTGGTTGGGTTTGTCAAGGTGGGGGAAGATATAAATCTTTCCTTTGGCTGCCTTGATAACTCTATGTGATACCCTTGGTTCACACACTCCAGAACCCACGAGTCTGAGACCGTTTTTTCCCAGAGCCCTAAGAAGCGTTGGAGCCTGCCCCCGACCTCTGCTCCTTCTAGATAGTCAGGAGTCCTGTTTAGGTTGCCCCCCCTTTGGTAGGGCCCCTAGGTCTCTGTTTATCAAATCTGGGGTGCTTGTTTCCTCTCGCTCGAAAGGAGAAGTTACTCTGGCCCTCTCTATTTTGAGATTGGAACCTTTTAAAACCCCCATAGTTACCTCTGGGCTTAAATTGCTGGGGGTGAAAAAATCTTTTTGGTTTCCATCTGCTGGAGAGTCTTGTGCTTAGTTTTGTCATTTGCATCTGCAAGTACCTTCTCCAGGCAGACCCCAAACAGCTTGAGTCCCTTATAGGGGGCTGCTACCAGCATATTCTTTGCAGTCAGATCGCCCTGCCAAGATCTCAGCCACAGTCTCCTCCTAGCCGCCACCGATTCTGCGACGGCTAGGGCTGCCCATCCCATGCCATCCATTGTGGAGTCGGCTAGGAAGGCAGCTGCTAGCATAATTCAAGATGACAGGGTCTGAGATCTCGTGTCAGAAATATCTGGGTCTTGTGCTCCCTGTAGCCATGACATAAGGGCTCTCGCCACATATGACGAAATTACGTTCACCTTTACCACTGTGGCGGAAGCCTTTAGGCCCCTTCTAAGGGCCGAATCTATAGCCCTGTCTGTGGGGTCTTTTGGGTAACAATCCCCCTCAGTGGGGAATGCCGTCTGCCTGGCCAGGGAGACTGCTGCAGCGTTCGCTTTTGGATTCCTAAATAATGGTTCCTTTTTTCTTGAAAGAGCATAAAGAGAGGATTGTGTTCTGTTCAATCTCTGGGACTTGTCAGGGTTCTTCCATTCCTTGATGATCAGCTTTTGAAGACCTTACCAAGGGGCATGCCTGCCTCCTTCCCGTGAAGGGAAGGGATGTGTAGTCCCTTTCTTCCTCTTGGGAGTCTGAGGAATCTCCTTTTACTGGTCTTTCTATGAGTTGCAGGGTTTTACAGACTTGCAAAAGCAAGCTCTCCCTGAATGCTAAGGGGAACTGCCTGTCTCATTCCCTGGGGTTTGGGAGGGGGAGGGGGGTCCTGGTGAGTGGAGCCCTCAGCCTCAACCGACTCCTGTGTTAGATCAAAGTCTGAGTCTGAAGATAGGAGCGTGAGGGACTGAACCTTACACTTCCTAGGCTGTTCCCCTGCTGAATTCTCCTCAGAGGAGAAGATGCCTGTGTAAGCACTCTGGTGCCCCATTGTGGGCCTCTGGCTCACCTTTTGCCTGCCTTTCTGGGAGCTTTTCCCGCCCATGGACCCGGAGATTTGGGATGGGGGGATTAGGGACCCCGTGTGTTTGCAACTCGCAAAGCCTGTCCAACGACTGGAGGATTTTCCCCATCGTGGCGGCCATGGAAGACATTGCTCCTTGTGATTCTTCCTGTGCAGGGGCTGCCTGATCCTGCGCTCTGGTTTCCCCAGGTGGCTCCATGCCAGGGTAGTTCTCCTACCGCCTCCGGGTCCTGCGCTCGCAGCCGGAACCCGCTCTCGTGTTGCGGAGCTGTTCCTAGGGTGGGGGAGGGTGTGACAACTGTCGCTTCCTTTGCCTCCGAGGGGTAAACGATCACGGGGAGAGGTCCCCGAAAAAGGAGAGAGAAAAGAAAAATTCCCCTCTCGGATCCTGTTCCCGGGCGCTTTGTGCGGGAACCGGCCAGGGCTGAGTGTGCTGACCCGAGCGGCTCGAGGGGAAGCCCTTCCCCTATGGCCCCGCCTGCTCATCTGCCTGATCCAAGAGGCCCCCTCACGCCCTGAGGGGTGGACGAGCTGTTCTGCCGAGTGAGTGGCTTGAGAGGGAAAAAAAAAAAGCTGACTAGTGGAGCCATAGAAAACGCGCTCCCGACGACCCGAAGGCAGAAGACAGACTGAGGAGATGAGGGGATAGCTCTGCCACGCATGCGCAAGAGTGAATTTCTTCTTCTGCCTCCCGGCGGCCACCCGCAGAGCTACCTGTGCGGAGGATTAGCCGGAGGCAGGGCGAGAAATTCCTGACTGCAAGGACAGTCGCACAGTGAAATGGGCTACCTGGAGTAGTTGTGAAATCACCATCATTGGAGGTTTTTAAGAAGAGGTTGGATGTGTGTGTGTCTGTGATGATTTAGGTATGGCAGATCCTGCACCAACCAGGGGACTGGATTTGATGACGCCGTGGCCGCCTCTTTCTCTTTCCTTGATTCTATGTGGGTTTTTCCCCGTTAACCAAAATCTCCTCCTTTTACAGAAAGCAGTCTTGATTGATCATGGCATTCGACGGCTGACTTTCCTTGTTGCACAAAAGGTATTTTGACATCTCTCTTGACTCTTGGAAGTTTTTTGTTTGTAGCCCAGAATAAGACTGCAATCTTTTTTTGATAAAAAATTACTATAATTTTTGCTTCTTTAAAAAAAATTTCATTCTCTAAAACTGAGACTTTGTGATAAATTTGCTTAAGAAAATTGATAATTTACAAAAGTCTTTTGAGTCGCTTGTAATCTTGTCTTAATTCATTTTTGATTTTAGTACTAATTGCTAGCTTTTTCTGCTTTTTTGTGTCCTTTCTTGTTTCATTTGTAAGGATTTCAGGAAACAGGTCAACTATGAGGTGGATCAAAGATTTCATGTAAGTAAAAGGAAAAAGAAGTTCCAGATAAAATTATCTTCAGCTTCTTGTAACTGTTAATATAGATAGAGAACAGTTGCCATGTTGGCCCTAAATGTAAGAGGTGGAGACAAAGTAATTCAGATGATATCTTTTATTGGACCAGCTTCTGTTAGTGAGAGTAGCTCTAGATTATACATGAAGAATAAGCAAGATGTTTCCCATAGTGAACTTGCATATATGTTTAAAGTACAGGTATAGTTCTGATGGCTTCAGAGACTAGCCACAGCCTTAATAAAGTTAGGCATTTCGAGCTCATGTCCTTCTAATAAAGTTTGACAAGTGGGATTGGTTCTGATTCTTTGTCTTTTATATTATTGGGGTTAGGGTTATCAAAACAGTGATTTATTGCCCCTTTTGCCCAATTATCTCTAAAGTTCTTGATCTATTTTACCAATGTATAGTTTGAAGTACAAATAAGTTTAAGATATTGTCCAAGATCACCTCGTGATTTATTAGCAGAAGCAGACTAGAACCTGGGAGACTTGGCCCCAGGACTCCAGTGCCCTACCTCCCAGCTGTTCAGTCAGTGAGGACTATTCATACCGGCCAACATTTTGAATGGCTGAAGAGGGATAAGCCCTGCCTCTAGCTGATAAATTTAATTCCTCAGTGAATAAGCCCTGCTCCTCATGCCACCTCCCAACATTCCAAGTGCTTAAAGAGGGACAAACAGTCTCCTGCTTACCATTAATTTCCTGTCATTCCATCCATCTCCCCATTGCCTTCTCAAGTGGGAGGCTTGAATACCGTCTCTTTGTCCCTCTCCTGAACGAGAAACTTTGACCCCTGAAAGAGGGACAGTAGGATTCAGCACCCAAAAGAGCTCTGTCTCTCTGAAATATCATACCTCTTGGGAGGTATGGTTTGATTCCTGCTGTCAAGGTGAATATGTAGTGCAAAACCCCACAGTTCTTGTATATTCATTTAACTCCTATTGAACTTGATGTGACTTTTTGAGTGTGGGAAGTGGAGCATCAGATGCATAGTGAGTCCGTTATGAACAATGCCAAGCGTTTTGGAGACCTAACTGCATTCAGCAAACCTGGCCTGTCAAGTTTCTATTAGGGGAAGACTAGTTCCAACAATATCAAAAAGAACTGATGAGCTGGTGGCCTTTCCCTTTTCTTTATAAGACTTTATAGTCGCTGTTATATACAGAGAATGTTATTCCCCTGGGATACAGAGGTGCCTGCATTATAATGCATTAATCCAAATCTAGAAAATCCAGGGAGGTTTTCACAAATGTTCTTCATTCCCTTTTAAAATAACTCTTGCTAGAAAAAATATCTCTTTTATCCCCGCCTTAGTATCATTAGTCCTGCTCCACAATGTAATAAAAGAGTTTATCCCACAAGCTAAGGAAGCAAGTGGTTTCCCTCCAAATGCTTTAGGAAATGCTTCCAACTGAACTATTTCTGTGGCTTATTGATGGCAGGAAATCTTGCAGAGTATACTGTGTACAGATGTCTGTCGATCAGTGGCTTTAGATAGAAGACTGGAGTCTTTGGAAAGTGTGGTGAGCTTAACCAAGAACTCCAGGGCTTTAGAAGGAGAAATCGCGAGCTTAGAAAATCAAATTGATACTTGGGGATAGAACAGGTGTCCATGAATTAAAAAAATAAATAAATACAGTGGCTCATAGTGATTAAAATGTGAGGGGGAGGAAAGAATGGGGGTGTTGGGTTAGATAAACAGCATTGAGATCAGCATTCCTATTCTTCTGAAATAACAAGTTGCTCCAATGATAATTCCTGAATTATGATAACTTGGGGAAACGAATGATCTCTCAGCAACGTCTCCACTGATAAGATTATCTCTGAAAAGCCCATTTGTCATGTTCAGGTGCCTAAGGACACCCTGTATTTAATGTTTAAAGGCTCGTTCAGCTCCTTTCGGAATCAGTGGTTAGGACATTAAATTGGTACCGAGGATGCAAATATTCATGTTGCACAGACCAGGGTTCAAATCCTGTCTTAACCATGATGAACTTACTGGATGGCCTTGGGCAAGTCACAGATCTCTCAGCCTAAGTTCCCCATCTGTAATATATATTAATCCTTGTATATCCCTATGCTCTTCCTCCCTTTGTCTATCCCAGATTGTAAGCCCCTCTGGGCAAGCATCTGTCTCAAAAATCAGGGCTGTACAGCACCAGGCACATTGCTATCACTATACAAACACTATAGAATGCCCCTGTATATGTGCCAGGTTCTTATCAGTGGAACCACCTGCTATATCTTCATCGCTCTGGGACCTCGCGTGTGGGGAGTCCTGCAAGGTTCTATTCTGTCCCCTCTCCTGTTCATCATGTACATGCAGCCTTTGGGCAAGCTCGTGAGGGGGTTTGGTGTGTGGTGTCATCAGCATGTTGAAGACACCCAACTTTACCTCTCGTTTTCAGCTGACCAAAGTCCGGCAGTCTCAGTGCTCTCGCGGTGTAGGTGTGTGGCAGCTGTGGGGGGACTAGATGAGGGTGAGCCATCTGAAGCTGAATCCTAACAAGATGGAGGTGATGCTGGTGGGAAGGGCTGAGGGAGTGGTGTCCNACCCTTGGTTCACACACTCCAGAACCCACGAGTCTGAGACCGTTTTTTCCCAGAGCCCTAAGAAGCGTTGGAGCCTGCCCCCGACCTCTGCTCCTTCTAGATAGTCAGGAGTCCTGTTTAGGTTGCCCCCCCTTTGGTAGGGCCCCTAGGTCTCTGTTTATCAAATCTGGGGTGCTTGTTTCCTCTCGCTCGAAAGGAGAAGTTACTCTGGCCCTCTCTATTTTGAGATTGGAACCTTTTAAAACCCCCATAGTTACCTCTGGGCTTAAATTGCTGGGGGTGAAAAAATCTTTTTGGTTTCCATCTGCTGGAGAGTCTTGTGCTTAGTTTTGTCATTTGCATCTGCAAGTACCTTCTCCAGGCAGACCCCAAACAGCTTGAGTCCCTTATAGGGGCTGTCTCTTATACACATCTAGATGTGTATAAGAGACAGCTTGTGGTCAGTTGGGAGTGCCCTTCTTGAGGTTCCCCCGAGTTTCTTGAGTAGCAACTATGAGGAGGGTGTTCTCGGTGGCCGCACCACGGCTGTGGAACTCCCTCCTGACGGAGGTCTGCTTGGCCCCAGACCTTCTCTCTTTCCAACAACAGTGTAACACCTGGCTGTTTTGCCAGGCTTTCGGTGAGGGAGACGGAGGTTTGGGGGTGGGGGGAAGGATTTTTTTTAGCTCCATTACTGTGTTTGTTTTATATTGTTGAATTTTCTATTTATATATTCATATTGTATTTTATAGTGCATTGTGAGCTTCCCTCAGCTGTTAATAGTAGGAAGGTGTGGAATAAGAAAAGATGTTAAATTAAATAAATAAATTAAATAATAGTTTCATCCAATACTGTAGTTTAATTTGAATGTCAATTTCTCCCTGTGACTTCAAACCAAGGAAGATTTCTGTTTATAAAGATACAATAAATAACTACCATCCACAGAAGAGAGAGCACTGTTGCCTATGTCACTCGTGCTCGACTCTTGTGTGCTAATGCAGGTTCATTTGTGAGTGATCACAAGGCAAGCTCAAATGGACATGAAACATGGTGCACCAAGACTGAGAGTGTGTGACTTGCCCAAGGCTGTTTTCTAATAGGCTGAAGTATAGATCGTCAAATGATGATCTGTCTTGACTTTATAAAGCTGTAGTCAAGTTGATTTGTCCTTGTTCTACTCTGAGCTGACGAAAATATTATTACAGTTGTAGGAAATTTTCTTTAACCCCACCCCCACCCCCTGAGATAGAATGAAGGCTGAGTGCTAAGTTAGGTGCAGGACCTGACACAAACAGAAAAGCAGAGTAAGGCTTGGTTAAAATGCCAGGGGAAAGTGTCACCCTTGTTCTAATAATAGTACTGAATGCGACTGATGTAGTAGTCACTAAAAAGGCAGTTAATGTGATACGTTTACCTCACGTTTAATCATATGTGATTTACTATAGTTACTAGTGTGTTTAAAACAGGGGCAGGGAACCTTTGTTCTCCACACTGAAAATGAGTACAAGCTCTGAGGGCCACATAGAAATTGGGGGCGGGGGTACTTAAGGGATGCACTCAAGATGACAGGGTCGCTCTAGATCATGGATGTGTGCTATGGATCTGTTCCCTATCCTTGTGTGCATGGTCATCTCTGCTCCCTTATCCCTAGAGTTGCCATATAGGCAAAATTTTATTTGTTTATTTATTTTCATTATTTATACCCCGCCTCTCCTGCCTAGGCAGCTCGAGGCGGCTTACAAAAGTTAAAACATTTTAAAATACACATAAAATACACATAAAAGGGAAGCATAGGAATAAATAAAATAAAAACCCCATCCTCCCCACTCATCCGCCAATGTAGCCCTGCAACCTGTATTTCTCATAAGTGTCCTCTATAAATTTGCATATATGGAAATCCTACTTACCCCTGAGCTCAGTCTTTCAGTGCTTAGGGTGGGAATTGGATCCAGGGGCTAAAACTAAGAACTGGAAAGGGGACACACAAAAAGTAGCCCTGGGCCACATTTGGCCCCTGAGCCTGAGGTTCCTCACCCCTAGTTTAAAGGGATGGTGCTTTATAAGAGTCTTACTAGATAGGGATACAGGCAGTTCTTCCTCTTCACTCAGTGAAAACGCCACACTTTCTCATATCCCTTAAGCTATTGTTAGGGAACCTCTGGCCTGTGGGCCAAATCCAGCCCATGGCTGTTTCTTTATTTAGCCCCTTTCCAGTTCCTAGTTCTGACCCATGGATCCAGTCTGTATCCTCAAACGCAGAAAAAGTGAGTTATGGGGAAGGAAGCAGAGAGATAGGTATGCCCTGAAGGAAAGAAGATGAATCCTTGGCATAGACCCATGATTTGGATGCTCCCCTTCCTTCTCCCATGCTGAGCACACACACACACCCGTAAGCATCCTAGCCCACCACTCTTATCTGGTCCTTCAAGCTTGTGTTAATTTTCAAAGTGGCCCCTCAGAGAAAAGCATTTCCCCAGCTCTGTTGTAATGATTGTGGCGATTAAAAATTCTGTGACACTTTAGGAAGAAAAATAAACTTGTTAACCCTAAATGTGGTGTATTTTCCCACCATTTGGTGGTGACTGCAGCTGAATATGAATTCCATTGTAGTTTCAGTCATACGATGATGATCATTTTATAGCCTGAGCTCTTGTGTGGTGCTTTCTGCTATTAAAAAGTATCTGCTTCCTATCCCAAGGAGTCTGCATAGTTTGCAGTCAGTTTGGGAATTTGGTAGAGTATCCCTTAGGATCTTTGCCAGAGAGAAGTTGCATAAAGATTGGGCTTCATTATTATCTCTTCCTCTGTTCACTTTGTAACCGGACCAACTATTAACTTACCCAGGGCTTGGGTTTGTTTTTCTTTTAATTACAGCCTATATAATTAGTTCCCAGCATGTTGAGGTAATAGAGAGTTGCTCCAGCAAGCTTTCAATTTCCTCATCTCATTAGGTTTTTAACACGATTATTAGTATAATAATCAGCTATGATGATTTCTGTTGTAGATTTTCACATTCTCCGATTTGCAGGGTGTCTTGATTGGCTAATTTAGGCAAATTATTTTGATTGTCTTGATGATGGTTGGTTGATTAGAACACAGCAGGGGTATAATTCCTCTGCCTAGGAAATGGAGCACTCTTTTGGGTTTTTTGGTATTGGAGCATCAAGTATTTGTGCGTGTGGACGTTTAATTATTATATTTGCCCAAAGTGCTAGTCAAATGCCTCAAAAGCAATTAAGTTAGTGATAGTATGAGCATGGATGATGCTAGGAGGAATTGCCTGCTTGCAGAGGAGGGTCGGGAGAGTGATTTGGAAGGTTAGTGAAGTAACACGCAAGTGCCCTCCTGTATTTGCGTTTCCTGTCCTAGGTGTTGTCAAAACTCCTGGGTGCACGTAACATTGTCCAACATTCTTGGTGGCAGGATTCTGTATCATAAAACCATCCTAATGCTAGACTAATGTCTGGTGTAGCGTTATTATATTTTCTGTTTGTGCTATGTTTCAATGTTTGAGTTGTTATTGAACCAGCCTGCCACTGCTCTTTTGCTACTTTCTTCCTCTTGCTATTAAACGTGTTCTGCATAGTTTGAGTTATATGTTAGAGTTACAAATTAAGAGTTATATTTTGGGTCTTCATGTATATTTTCTCCCCATGACTCCAGGTACAAATTTATTAATTTTTGTACTAGTTGAGGTATTTTTCCTAATTGCTGAAAACTATGGATTCCAGCTGGCATCCAAATAGACTATTATTGCTAGTAAGAGAAGGCTTGAATTTTCCCCATGTATGTTGGTGTAAAAGACTGTCATTCTTAAGTCCATGGACTACAACAGAACAAAATCAACATATGTGACCGCAGAATCTGAAATTGGAGCTGACAATTGTGTTGATACGGCTCTGTGTGTCACTTGCATTGGTTATGTAAAGTGAACAGCCTTGTCTTTGGCTGCACTCCTAAAACCACTTATTCCCGAGTAGTCTCCATACACATTTTCTCAGTTACTTTAGATCAAATTTCTCCATTTTCACCTATATCAGTAACATGAATAGATATTTCCACCAAAGGACTTAAACGTGTTAAACACAGGCAAAGCTTGTGTGTTGTGAATCTGAGCAATAGGGAAGGGTGTGGAGGTGCAGTCTTTTAATATAGGATATTTTCTGACTATAACCATATTCTGTATATTAAATAATATCCCATTTTGAAGGCTGTCTTGAGTTTAATCTATTCTATCACCTTGATGCCTCTAGGTATTAATGATTCCATATGCTGGTAACTGAGAAGCAAACAACATACCAGCCCTTTTTCTGTAGATTTGTCAGAACTATATTAATTCAGGAGGATACAGCCCCTTATTATAACCCACTAATTCATGAGATCTGAGTAAACTGTTCTTAGGCAGAAAAACTCACTAGCAGTATTAGGAATATAAAAATAAATTAACCAAATTGTTCTTTGTGGCCAGCTACTAGTACCTACTAGCATGATACAAAAATGACTCAAAAGTCAATCAAGAAATATCTAATTAGAATAGCTACCTTAAATTAGCCTGGCTGTATCATATGCCTTACCAACCCCCACCCCCTCAATCCTTATTTAAAAATTTAAAAGTTAATTTAACTCTCATGGTTGAAATACCGGTTTATAATGGTGGTCATTTCCCTCCCTGCGGTGAACTGTCCTACTGAGTCCATTCCCTGATAGTCCCTAGGCTAAACAGATGGTGAGTGATACTTTAAAGAACTAATACTATTATTTATTTGTTTTGAAACAGAGGGAATTCCCCAAATTTTTCACGTTTCGTGCAAGGGATAAGGTAAGTGGTACAATTCCCAGTGCTGCTTTGAATTTTACGTGGATTTTCTTAAAATCATTCTAGATCTGCTAAAAAGGAGAGTGGATCCATATTCATGAGATTTGTGGGGGGTGGGGTGGGAATATTTATACTGTCTTCCTTTGTTTAACCAAGGACAGAATTGTGCAAACAGTACAGGAGTTAGGGGACGCCCAGCATTTTAATTTGTCATCTAGCTGTAATTTAGGGAATTGGGGCTATTGTGTTTTGAAAATCTTGGCCGCAGTGAGACATGGTTACTGAAATCACCCCACTGACAAATTTAATCTCCACCCCCAGTTGCATTTCCTTGTATATTACATCTTGTCTACTCCAAGGCAGCATTTCTACAGCTACAGACCTCAAACAGGCAGAGGAATACTGGAGTGGTAGGGAGAGCATGGAGTAATACACATCAAAAGGCTGCTTCTCTCTTACAAAGTGAAAATATGCAAGAACCGCTTGGACAGGGTTTTAGTTCTCTTGATGTGTACACAAATAATGCACAACATGCAGCTCTTTTTAATATTAATGACTTTGCATCAGACTGAAATTTCTGTGGCAGTTTGTCACTGGGCGATTTGCTCAAGTGATGAGTTGAAAGAGTCACGGATTCTTTTTCACTGGGGATAAAAATAAAAAAGCTTTTTAATTTTTGGTTTTCCTCTGCATGAGGAAGGATGAACTAAGGATACTCAAACAGTTCCCCTTACTAAAAAAAAATAAAACAAAAAACCAACTCAAAACAAACCCCACAAAAAAACAGAAAAATTCTATTCCCATTTGTAAGTATTAGTTTTTTCAGAGCTCAGTATTACAAGGTTCAGGTCATAAAGATGTGGTAGTGGGCCACTGTGGCCTGGGACCCACCGGTATGCGGCTGTGTTCACATGCTCCCATATGTGAGTCCGCTTCTGTCCTAGGGCGGCTAGGCAGCTGGCCGGGGATGTGCCTAGGCCTGATCCCGGGCCAAAGGCCGCCCACGCATGCCACAGTGGGCAAGTACATTCGTTCAAACCTGGAGGCCGCCATGGCTGTCCGTGATGGCGAGGGCAGGGGGCTGGGGGCAGTGCCAGCCACCTGCATGTTTGTTGAGCTCCCCGCCCTACCCGGGGTGGCAGAATGGCTCTCGGCCGCAGGCATGTACGTTCAGTGCCCCGATTCACTGGGAAGGGGTGACCACTATTTCCCAGGCTGGGGTGGGGAGACTCTTCTCCTGCTTGTACTCTTTATTACGTAAATTTTCATTTGCACATTCCTTCCCCCACTTCAGAAGATACCACTTGTGCTGCCATGGTGTCAGACCCCTCCTACAGGGCCTGAGGATCTGGGGAAGGGTAGGTGTGGGGGAATCTGGCAGCACCAACCTACCAGGGAAGCCCGGGTACACAAGGCCCCTTCCTCCGCCACAGGGACCCCCCTGCCTGCGAGCAAATCTCTGGAAGCACCTCCAGAGTCGGCATAAAAGACTCCTGCACCGCCGCCAACATCTCAGGCAGCGGTGGGACCTAGCAGCGCAGCAGGGGAAGCTCCGCCCTGCAAGGACATGCGTAGCCTGACAATTTTGGCCACGCCTCCCGCAGTGCTGCTGCGACGCTCAGAACGCCTGCGCCAGCATTGCCTTCCCACACGCCAGACATAAAAGTAGCCTTCTGAGCACTCAGCATTGCCGGTGATCAGTGCCTAGCGCTTGTGAGACTGTCCCCCCTTTGGTCTATGGTGTTGTGGTTGTGAGTACCTGCTGCGTGAAGTTCATTGAGAGTGAGCGAGAGAGCAAGAAAGAGAGAGAGAGAGTGTGTGACTGTGGAGTGATAGTGGTGTGCCAGTGAGTACTGTGTGTCCCTTGTGCTTCCCCTACCCTTCCCTGTATCGTGGGTGATCAGGGTCTCCTTCCCTCCCCCCCCCCCCCGGGGTGATTGTTCCGTCCTTCATTACCCCCTTTACCTGGGACTCTGCACAGGACACCCCCCACAATCCCTACCTACCCTTCCCTTTGGCCCCGTGTGGGTGTGTGCCCTTCCCTTGGCCTGGCATTACACTCACCTCCCAGTGATGATCTAGGCTTGGGGTGTCGACCGCTTACGTGTTACGAGCCTGAGGGATATATTACGAGCTAGCACTAATTGCCACTGGGGTCCACGCTCATTTCCCCTCCAGGGCTCCCTGTTTCCCCACACATGACCACTAACAGATATCCCATTATGCTGTGGTTTCGTTTTAATTTTGTTTTCCTTTTCAATTATACACCATCCTGACCAGGCAGTCAGGAGGAGATTCATCCTGTGATGAGGAAATCACTTCTATCCTCTTCTACAGCAGTTAAGGCTAACTCATAGGCAGATAAATCACGTCACTTTACAAAAAATGCATGTAATGGATTTAGAACAATGGTTATACCTTGCTTTCTGGCATAGCTTTTTGTGTGTTAATGCACGTTACACTCCGTGTGTCCTGCAACCTATGCCTTTCACACAATATAAAGTAAAGTAGGGGAAGGGATTTTCATGTATTAAACACCTTGTGTGACGGCAGCCATAGACTATAGTTCCTTCAGACCTCTTCCTTTCCTTTTCTCCTGGGGGATCCTCCTGGCCGTCCAGTCAGGACAGTAGGGTAGATCCCGCCGGGAACCAGTAGGAGGCAAACAATCAGTTTTGAGGAGCCTACCAGTAGGGATCTATCCTCGTCTCCCCAGTTGTTTGTCTGCCTCTGGACGGTTAGGAAGCAGGCAAGCTGCACAGAAGAATTTCAGCAGCAGATCTCTTTTAGATAAAGAGAAGGATCAGACCCCGGTGCCAGTGGGAGAGAAATTCTCACTGTTCACCTACCCTCCTCTCGAGGGGATTCAGGGCCTCTCCCGGGTACCCCCCCCTCCCCTCCGGAGCGGAGGCACCCTGAAGACAGGCTTGGCAGCCCCCCCCCCTCCCCGGGACCTGCCTGCAGCCAACAGCTGTCTGACCCTTCACCGGCAAGAAACAACAGCCCTTTACCGGGCTGGCAAAGGGGAAGCCCATGGGCTCAAGTCCCCCCGCTCTGCCACCGCCTGCGGCCCAACCCAGCGCGCGGCATACTGGCCCCACCCACTCCCTCCAGCGGCACAGAGGGATCTCTGGCGAGGGGCAGAGCTACGGGCAGACTCGCGGCCGCAGCCAACCACAACCGGAACGCTCCCTGGCTACGGCCCAGAGTGCAGACTTGGCTTCCAGGCGGCGATCCGGCTTGATCCACAGGCTGCCTGCTACAGCCGCGGCAGGGAGGTCGCCTTCCCAGGCCCTACCGCCGAAAAGGAGACTCCTCCTGAGCAGCCCAGCGGGGCCTAGCTGGGGCGCCCCTCCCCTGCTGCAGACTTACAGCGTGCCGGAGAGGATTGAGGCAGGCGCTTCACAGACTCCCCTTCCCCCGCTCAGCTTCACGCTGGCGAGAAAGGAGGAAACATGGCCACCAGGAAGAAGGCCGCAGCAGCAGCCTCAGGGGCTCCAGCGGAACAGCCTGTCGCAGTGAGTTCCCCCCAAACTCCCCCCCCTGGGGCAGGATCTGCATATGGAGGTGCTCAGAGAGATACTCCCTGAGCTTAAAAGAAAGAGGTCCCCTCCCAGGACTAGGGAGCCCAGACCCCACAAGGGCAGGTCCAGAGGGGCGGGAAAGGGCAAACAGTCCCTAGCCAGAAAGCCCCGCAGACCCTCCCGTCCCCTTGATTCCCCGGCCTCCTCAGAAGAAGAGCAGGAGGAGGTTAGCTCCAGCCAAGCCTCAGAGGAGGAGAGTGTCCCCAAGCGAAGGAGGAAGGCCAGACAAGAAGGCAGCTTTTCCCCTGCAGAAACCGGGGAGGAAGGGGAGGTCTCAGAAGGGGAAGTTGAGAGCGAGGAGGACACCCAGGAAAGGGGTGAGACAGGAGAGACTGACCTGGACCGCTCCCTAGACCCTGACAGACAATTCCCTAACAAATACAGGGATCAAATTTATGCTCTGGTAACAAAGGATCTCCATCTAAAGCAGAAGAAGAAGGAGAAGGAGGCCTCATCTTCCTCTGAGTAAGAGGAGGAAAGGGGTACCTGCCCCGGGCGAGAGGCCGGGACACAGGATTTATTTTTGACAAAGCCTATGAGAAGATCATCAAAAAAGAATGGCAGAACCCCAACAGGGCCTCCAAGATGACCAGGTCGCAGCTGTCCCTATACTCTTTCAATAGGAAAAAGAATTCTCTCTTGTCGACCCCAGAGGTGGATGCGGCGGCGGCATCCCTGGCCAGAAACTCCGTTTTCCCCACGGAGGGGGAATGTTTCCCCAGGGATCCGACAGACAAGGGGATAGACTGTAACCTCAGGAGAAACTTCGAGGAGGTCTCATCAATTTATAAAGATGGCCACTGTGTCGTCCTACTTCTCAAGGGCCTTAATGGTCTGGATTAAGAGAGCATCGGATCCTGGAGTCTCGGAGAAGATGAGCAGGGTACGTTCCACGAGGATACAGCTGGCCTATTCCTTCATGGCAGATTCTTGTACCGATATTCTCCGCCGGGCCTCAAAAGCTGCCGCCTCCAGTGTTGCAGCCAGGCACTGCTTATGGCTGAGATCGTGGAAAGACGACAACGCAGCCAAAAACGCCCTGGTCGGGGGACCGTTCCAGGGGCATAAGTTATTTGGCTTGTGCCTGGATAAGGTGCTGACCGACGCGGCGGACAAGACCAAGAAACAGACCCTACAAAGCGTGGGGATCCAAAAAAGGACCTTTCGTTTCTCCAATGCGACTTATACCCCAGCTGGGGCTATGCGTCGGCCCTTCTTTCTCCACAGGGGAAGCCAGCAGAGATACAAACCGAGATGGCAGAGGCAGAAGGGCAATGACAACAGAAACAGACAGCGTCAAGGAGCAGGCCATCCTAAACAGGATGCCTGACTACAGATCGCCCTGCCTCCACGAACAGCTCAAACTAGGGGGAAGACTACAGCAGTTCGCGGCACAATGGGCAATCTCCACGGTTCTTCAAACTATCCAATGGGGGTATGTAATAGAATTCCAGCACTCCCCCTCGCAGTACTTCTGTGCATCTCAAATACCCAACGACAAGGTCAAACAAGAAGCCATGCATACAGAAATCAACAGGCTTCATTCCATCAGAGCAATAGAAGAGGTCCCACCACGCGAACAGGGTCAGGGCCTGTATTCCATTCTATTTTTGGTCCCAAAAAAGCTGGGTGAATGGAGAGCAATCCTGGACCTGAAAAGGTTAAACCGAGTTCTCAAGATTCAAAAATCCAGAATGGAGACCCTGCAGTCTATCTGAACAGCAATAGTGCAGGAGGAATGGCTGACAGCACTCGACTTGAAGGAGGCCTATCTTCATGTACCAATCGTCCGTCCCACCGTCAATGGCTCCGATTCAGCTATGCTCGGCAGCACTGGCAATACAGGGCTCTCCCGTACAGCCTAGCGACCTTGCTGAGACCTTTCACAAAGGTGCTGATCATCCTGGTGGCGAACCTGAGGACAGAAAGGATAAAAATTAATCCTTACTTGGACGACATCCTTGTCAGATCTCCATCCTACAAGCAGGCACGCAGAGACGTGAACCGGGTCATAGAGTATCTGCAGGACCACCGTTTCATAGTAAATCGCAAAAAGAGTCATCTCATACCCTCTCAAACCCTGGAACATCTAGGGATGGTCCTGGATACCAAACAGGGAAAGCTCTTCCTCTCCGAGCAGAGACGGCGCAAGCTTCTAGACCTCGTCCACCAGATCTCAGGGGCGCACAAGTGCAGACTGAAGTCTCTCTCAAGTCTGCTAGGTGCAATGACGTCCTGCTTAGGGATTGTTCAGTGGGCCAGGTTCCACTCTAAGACCCCTGCAGCGATTTCTACAACCGTGGCAGGATGCCCTGACTCAGGGACTGAATCCTTGCATTACGATGACCCCGGCTCTAAAGAAGTCCCTGGTATGGTGGTCTCAACCAGACAGGTTCTCCCCCGGAATGCCCCTCTCCGATCCGGGGAGAACGACCCTAACAACAGACGCAAGTCTCCGAGGCTGGGGAGCGCACACACAGGGCCACTCGGCTCAAGACAGGTGACTGCCTTGGGAGAAGTCCCATCATATCAACTTGCTAGAGTTGAGGGCGATTTACCTAGCTCTGAGGCAGTTGGCAGTGCACCGTTCATAAGAGGGAAAGACGTGTTAGTGTTCACAGACAACACGGTAGCGAAAGCCTATGTAAATCATCAAGGAGGCTCGAGGTCCGAGGCGCTCCACCAGCTGGCAACCATCCTCATCAGGTGGGCTGAGAACAACCTGAAGTCTGTCAGGGCGATCCACATCAAAGGCCAAGCCAACATCCAGGCCGATTGGCTCAGCAGGGTACAACTGGACCAAGGGGAATGGTCCCTTCACCTCTTGTCCTACAAGACCATAACCCAGCAGTTCGGCTTGCCCTCGATCGACCTGTTCGCCTCTCCAGAAAACGCAAAGACAGAGAGCTTCATCTCGCGACATCCAAACAGCAAAGCAATACCCTTCGACGCGTTGAACTGCAGATGGCCTCAGGGACTCCTCTATGCGTTTCCTCCAGTCCCCCTCATTCAACGGACAATCGCGAAGGTCAGGAAGGAACGGGCGGCCGTTATCCTGGTGGCCCCTTACTGGCCACGGAGACCATGGTTCGCAGACTTACAGGACCTCAGCCCAGAACCTCCGTTCAGACTGGCAATGAGACCAGACCTCCTATCCCAGGACCCGATCTTACACGAGAATCCAGGGGCTCTCAGGTTGACAGCTTGGAAATTGAAAGAAGGGCATTGGGACTACTGGGATACTCCAGAAAGGTCTTAGACACATTGCTTCAGTCAAGAAAACCTGTAACGAGACGTATCTATTAGAGTACCTAGACTACCTTCGTGATGTGGTGCGAGACTAGGTCTCTTAGGCCAGAGAGGGCCTTCATCAGAATAGTCCTAGATTTCCTACAGGAAGGGCTGGATAGGGGGCTGAAACCTAATACTTTGCAGAGGCAATTAGCAGCCCTCAATAGCGTTCTGGGCACCCTGAAGAGCCGTAGGATTTCAGGTCATCCCCATGTTAAACGTTTCCTCAGGGCGGCTAGACTCCTATCCCCCCCAGTGGTTCACAGATTCCCTTCCTGGAATCTGAACCTTCTCCTCAGAGCTCTCACTAAGGTCCCGTTCGAACCTCTCTCTGAGGTTTCTTGGTAGTACCTGTCACTAAAGTTAGCCTTTTTAGTGGGAATCACTTAGGCTAGAAGAGTTTCAGAACTTGGTGCGCTCTCCATGGAGCCTGCTCTCTGTTCCTTTAAGGAGTCGGCAGTGACTCTGAGACTGGATCCAGCCTTCAGCCCCAAGGTGGATACACAGTTTCATAGGGAACAAGAGATTATCCTGCCTTCTTTTTGCCCAAACCCTTCTCACCCCCTGGAACGTCAGTGGCATACTCTAGACATGAGAAGGGCTCTAAAGATTTACCTGCACAGAACTAGGTTCTTTAGACGAACTTAGCCCTGTTCATCTCTTATAGTCCTCAAAAAAAGGGTCTGAAAGCTTCTAAAGCCTTGATAGCAAGGTGGATGATACTTTGTATCTCTGAAGCCTGTAAGGCGGAAGGGAAGTTTCCCCCAGCGGGGATTTTTGCACATTCCCTAAGGGACGCTGCAACGTCACAGGCTTTTAGGATTGCAGTGTCCTATGGGGAAATATGCAGAACTGCAGCTTGGTCCTCAGTTGATTCGTTCACCAAGCACTATAAAATCCCGTTGCAGGACTCGGCAGATGCAGCCTTTGGGAGGCAGGTTTTGCAGGCAGTTCTCTAAGGCGTATTATGGTACGTCTTGGGACCACAGACTACCGTGTCCTCCCTCTCTAGTTCTCCCTCCCTCTGAATGGGTCCAGCGTACTGCTATGATACGTCCCTACTGTTCTGACTGGACGGCCAGGAGGATCCCCCGGGAGAAAGGAAAATTGGGCACTTACCTTCTGAATTTTCCTTCTGCGGGGGATCCTCCTGGCCGGCCAGTTCCCACCCGGAGTGATGTCAACTCTGTGGTGTTAACAGGAGAGGGAGCTCTTGTTCCCGGCTGTAACTTTCTGTTTTACAGTTCTGGGTCAGTGAGTTTAGACAGCAAGGACAGGGGTTTGTAGTCCTTATATTTAATTAAGTTTTTAAGTATAGAGAATGTTGAAAGTTAAGTTTAAGAGTACAGCTATACACTCTGGGGAGCCGAGGATAGATCCCTACTGGTAGGCTCCTCAAAATTGATTGTCTGCCTTCTACTGGTTCCCGGTGGGATCTACCCTACTGTCCTGACTGGCCGGCCAGGAGGATACCCCGCAGAAGGAAAATTCAGAAGGTAAGTGCCCAATTTTCCTTTCTTCTTCAGGCCTTTCCCCCATATAAAGTCATTCCAATGGTTTCCTAGCTGGGAGGATGTCCTCTTTCAAGAGCTCCTCTTGTCCATTGTGCCTCTTCTGAACTGAACTTATTGCCCCATTAATGCTTTGAGCATCCCAGCCATCCTCCCTCAAGCCAGAGTTGTTGTTGTTGTTGTTGTTATAAGCATTTATATAGCGCCAGCGACGTACCTGGCACTTTACAGAGAACAATATAGACACTGCCCCTGCCTGAGAGCTTACAATCTAGAGGAGACAGGGAAGGGGGAACAAAGGGAGAGACAAGGGATGCAACATTCACGAGGATGCGAGAGCTCAGGTACACGTTCTTGGCTTGGTTTCAGTAAGTTGGGAGTTTGCAGATAACAGGTGGGGAATAAACCTGGGTGGGGATGCTTAGCAGGAGTTAGGAAGGGCAGAGCGGAAGGGGTGGATTTTGAGGAGGGATTTGAAGGTAGAAAGGGAGGGGGCAAGGCAATTGTCAGCAGGGAGGGAGTTCCAGGTGTGCGGGGCAGCAAGGGAGAAGGGACGAAGGTGGTTGGAGGAGCAGGGGAGGTGTGGGAGGGCGAGGGAGGGGATGGAAGAGGAGCAGAGTGTTCGAGCAGGNAGGGAGTTCCAGGTGTGCGGGGCAGGGAGGGAGTTCCATGCATGCGGGGCAGCGAGGAAGGTGGTTGGAGGAGCAGGGGAGGTGTGGGAGGGCGAGGGAGGGGATGGAAGAGGAGCAGAGTGTTCGAGCAGGGGTTTGGAGGGAGATCAGGGCAGAGAGGTAGGGGAGAGCAAGGGTAACCAATTAACACTGGGAGATGGGTTCACCCTGTAACATGGGTGCAAATTTTAAATATTGAGGATTTTAACAAATAAGCAAATACAGAACTGGTGCAGTGACCGTAGTGTTTACTATATTAAATGGCATTTATTTCATACTTGTACAGACAGAGGGATGAAGATAGCACTTGGGGCATCATCACCTCAAGACTGGACTATTGTAATGTGCTCTGCGTGGGGCTACATATGGTGACGACTTGGTGCAAAATGCGGCGGCCCGTCTTCTCACGGAGATGGGTCGCTGAGAGCACATTACACCTGTGTTCCATTCTCTGCACTGGCTGCCTATAGTCTTCCGGGCCCAGTTCATGGTGTTGGTGCTTACCTATAAAGCCCGAAATGGCCTGGACCTCACGTAACTGCAGGACCAGCTCACTTCCCGGGCCCTGGAACGGCCCCTGTGGTCTGCCGGGCGTGCCCTGCTTGAGGTCCCCCGTGTATATCGGGGGCGGGGGGGGTGTCACAGTGGAGAGGGCATTCTTGGTGAATGCCCTCCCTCTGGAGGCACGGACGGCCCCATCCCTCTTCTCTTTTAGAAGGCATTGTAAGACCTGGCTGTTCCATCAGGCTTTTGGCGGAGGAGACGGGTACGGTTGGGGGGGACTGGGTTAGGGAGGGTGGTTGGGGTTGGTTGAAAATTCTGTTTTTAGGACTCCTTGGGAATGGTGCTTTTATTTGTTTTATATTGTTGATTATATTTATTGATATATTGTTTCTTTACTGTTTTCTATTGTTCTTATGTGCTTTATGATGATGTAAGCCACCCTGAGCTGCATGGTAGGAGGGACGAGGTATAAATTTTTATATAAATATAAATATCCGGGGCAACTGTGAAGGAAAGAGACACTGTAGGCTAGAGGCATGATTGTGATTTTTTTCTTCACTAAAATGATCAATAGCAGAATTAAACAGCTGACACTTCAATTGCAGATTTCAGTTTTCAGAACGTAACCTGTTGAAATGAAGGGGATAGTTTGCAGTTAACATAAGTCTGTTGGCAGACTCCGGGAAGCAGCGCTGTCTACTACACTTGTATTGCATTTACAGTTTTTTCTTTATAAACTAGAAGGCCTAGAAGCCTATTGGTTCAGGATCTTGGGTCAGTAGTCTGTATGCTATTTCCTCCATCTTGTTGGTTGCTATAACTGATTCATCCTGTTTTTCTCCCCCTCCCCCCCCCCCCCCATGGTATTCTCTTCCTCCCTCCAGTTTGAAGAAGACAGGATCTATCGTCACCTTGAGCCAGCACTTGCTTTTCAGCTGGAGTTGAACCGAATGCGGAACTTTGATCTCACTGCCATTCCATGTGCCAATCACAAAATGCACCTGTATCTGAGAGCAGCCAAGGTTGAAGTGGGCACTGAGGTGACTGACTACAGGTTCTTTGTGCGGGCTATAATAAGGCATTCTGACCTGGTCACTAAGGTGGGTTGTGCAGCTTTTCCATGGTCTGTTTCCAAGGCAGTATGTGGAAAATAGAAGTCAGAAGAGTTGTGTGTGTGTCTGTGTGTATGTTGTACAGTTTTATATTGGACAGAATGGGCTCTGTCTCTGCTATTTAATTCTGTTTAATTCTGCTATTATTAACTGCTAATACTTCTGCAGTTAAAGGTGATTTTCCTTTAGGTCAAGTAACAGTTTACTTTTAAGGTTGAATGACCTGAGTTTCATCCTTTCTAATGAATGCTGTAGAACTAGGTGATCTGTGATCCTTCTAGTATGCAGTGATGTAGCAAGGCTGTGGCAGGCCCAGGCTCATGTCTCCATTAGGGCCCCAAGGGGGTGGGGTCTCCCTATGTGAGGATCCTCTCAAGAGCGCTCCCATCCAGTCTTGGCCTTCCCTGCCAAAGTGGTGGCATTGCTCTGACTCCTAGTGAGCTCCCAAGGAGAGACAGCAGTCTCACCAGGAAGTAAGTTTTAACAGTGGGCAGAGACAATGCCAGCACTCCATTCCTACCCACTCTGCACACTTTCTTCTTGGCAGAGCTTTTTGCAAACAGCCTGAGCACCTCCGGAAAGTCTGAGTGAGTTGGGGGCAAAGTGTTGGCCCTGCCTCCTTTTCCTTCTACTCTGAAAATTTCCTAGTGGTGCTCAGGCTTTTTGCAAAGGGTCCCCCAAGAGTCCAAGGCCCAGGCTCAACTGAACCCCCTCACTCCACGGTAGCAATGTCCCTGACAGTATGTTTGTATGTGTTTAGTTTCCAACTTTTCAGTGATGTGTGAAATTGGTACTAATTCCATGTTGATTTAACCAGAATTATTCCACTTCCATGTTGATAGAATCAATAGGATTTTGGCCTAACGTTTGAACAGGAATCTGTTGCCATCTGTGGCTCCGGAGGGAAGACTGATGTAGTGTACTGCTAAACATCTCGCTGGAACTGGTGTAATTTCTATGTTAGATTCTGCATTGTTATTATACAATCTAATACCCATGTGGCTAGGCCAGAGTAAAGCAAGTAATCTATTTGCAATCTCTGCAGGAAGCCTCCTTTGAGTACCTGCAAAATGAAGGGGAGCGCCTACTTTTGGAAGCCATGGATGAACTGGAAGTGGCCTTTAATAACACCAACGTGCGCACTGACTGCAACCACATCTTCCTAAACTTTGTGCCTACCGTCATTATGGACCCATCAAAGGTATGCAGCCCATGCATCATTGACACCAATTGCTCTATAGCTGGATCTCAATCTCCACGAAACAACATTCCGTAGGTCACATGTTACATTGGGTAAACTCTCCTGTTTGACTGAATCCAATTAACGCCAAGCAGCAGAACCTGAATAATGCAAAGACTCCATTTGCTTGGCTGCAGGTAAAGAACAGGAATTTGCTGATGAGCTTTGGAAATGATGATGATGAGTCAGATTAGGTGTTTTAATATTTTTTGAGATAATTCAGCTTTTCAATAGGAAGCCATTAAAAATACTGAGAGGATTTGTTGAGTGGGTTGTTATCTTATATAATATATGGCCATGGACTGCTTATTATCTATCCAGAATAGTATGCATTCGTCAAAGAGCGAGGCTGTAAAAGCAAATCGAGTAGGCACCATCTCTTGCCTTATTCTGGCCTTGGGGTAAAAAGGAGTCTGAGCAGAAGTGTAGCTGGGTTGGAATGGGCTCAGATACAGAATATGGAATGCCCTCCCTGCCCCTGTTATAGCTATGACCTTGAGCCCGAGGGTTGAAGTCGTAATCAAATGCCGCGGTACTTGATGATTATTCTGCCTTGGAGTAGGGGATTGGACTAGACAATATTTGAGGTACAGTTCTGTGATTCTGTGACACTGCCTATAGACCTCGATGCAACATGCAGTCAGGGAGCAGAATTTGCAGACTTGGAAAGCTCCACAGCAGCTAGTTAAGCTTTAAGTAGTCATTTTTAAAATTATTATTCAGATACCTAAAATGTGCTCATAAATAATCTTATGGCATGTCTACTTAAAGGAAAATATTGCAGATGGGCCCCAAACCAGCAAAGTTACCCCTGTGTCTCTTCTCTGTTAAGCTAAACAACTTTCAGTAAAAACTGGTAATACCTCAAATTTGACAAGCTTCCTATCTTAACCTCTGTTGCATCTCAGATCCGACTGAGAAATGCTAGTGTAATTCCCTGCTGCTTGTGTATAGCCTTGCAGTAACAAATCTGGGTACGCAGTCTGTACATCAAATCTATATCTGAATGCTTGGCACTAAACTCATGAGCAACACATTAGAGCTCATTTGCACAAAAACAGCTCACATCTGGGGAAGGAACAAACAACACAGTCCACGGTGCCTTCGCTACTATAAGCCAGGTGTGCGTGAAGGAGGATTGCTAGTGCCACAAGCTCTCTTTTACACAGCCGATTTGCAGCTGGAGGTGGGTAGTCTGGTTACTCTTCCCCTTCTGTGAGTGTGCCCTGGCAGAGTGAAGAGGGCAAGTGTTGTGTAAGGAAGGAGGTTTCTCCTCATAGCTCTGCATCCTCCTCCTGCTGGGTAGTTCTACCGTTGACCGCTAGGAGGCAGATGAACTTTTTTCTTCACTGCGCCTGCGTCACGGAGCTACCCGGCTTCCTAGCCAGTCCATCGTCTGCCTCCAGATCGTTAGGAGGCTCTTCGGGATCCTCAGGTCCCTAAAGAAAATAGAAAAATTCCAATTGGACAGATCTCTCCCTTTTTTAAAAAAAAAAAAAAAAAGAAGGGGGAAAAAAAAGAAAAGAAGGAAGCCCTAAGAGAAGAAGAGGCTTCAGCGGGTCATTTTGGGGACGGCAATCCCAGATGCTGTCTTGGGATCGCCAGGCCAGACCTTGAGTGACTGATCCCCACCAGCTCTCTCGCACTTCACCGGGGAGCAGGGGAGGCTGCATTTCTTTCCCAATTAGTGGGGATTGTCTGCCGCGGCGCTCCCCCCGCCTTCGGGCAGGACCAGCGCCGCTTGGTACTGCCGCAGTCAATACTGAGTCAGGGCCAGACAGACACATGAGCGCAGCTGACAACAGCGCTATGCCCCCCCCCCCCCCCCCNCCCCCCCCCCCCCCCGCTGGCGGGTCAGAGGTGACGGCCACCGAGGAAGGGACTCAGGACTCGCAGGTACCCTCTCTATCCTATCCTCTATTGCTGAAATGATGGGGTAAATAGTGACCTCACTCAGGGAGCTTGCCCATGCCAAAAAGAGCGGGAAAAGGAAGAAGGGTTCCCCTGCGGAGGGCCCCTCCCTCAAGACACTGAGAGCGGGAAGGCCTAAGTTGGGGAAAAAGAAACCAAAAGCCCCACCAGGGGGAGCCCAGCTACATATTTTACAATCTCCTCAGGGCTCGGAGGAGGAGGATTTCCAGGGCGAGAGCAGTCAGGCCCTCAAATCCCAAGCCACAGTCCCTTCAGATTCAGAGTCGGGGTCCTCTCAAGAGAGTTCAGACCTAGAGGAAGGGGGAATGTTCAGAGCCCGCCTCAGACCCAAGAGAGAGAGAGAGAGACCGTTCCCCTGGCCAGTACAGGGAGGAATTACTGGGGCATGTGGTTAAGTTCCTCCAGCTCAAGGAGAGACCATCTAAGGAGGAATCTTCCGATTCACAGGAAGAAGAGACTAGGGACTATATTCCCACAGTCCACGGCAGGGACCAGGGTCTGCCCTTAGGTAAGGCCTTCGAGAGAATAGTCCTGGAAGATTGGAAGCACCCCGATAAGCCTCATAAGATGACCAGGACTCTCTTTAGTCCTTTTGTAGGAGAAAGGAACCCCTATTCAAGAGCTTCAAGGTAGATGCGGCAGCAGCCTCTTTAGCTCGCCAGACGGTGTTCCCTACTGAGAGGGATTGTCACCCCCGGGACGCCACAGATAGGGGCGTGGACTCAGCCCGTAAGAGGGCAGTGGATTCCACAGCAGCCTCTCTCAAGATTAACATCGTGATCTCATATGTGTCTAGAGCCCTACTAGCCTGGATGCAGGAGGCCCAAGACCCTGAATTAATCAGAGAGAGAAACACAGAAACTGTCCTCCCGCATTTGCATGGCTACTGCTTTTTTAGCAGATGTAACTACTGATGCCCTAACTTGGTCCGCCAGGGCCATGGCAAACGATATAGCAGCCAGGCGCAGGGTTTGATTGCGTTCTTGGCAGGGGGATGCTACAGCAAAGAACCTCCTCACCTCGGCCCCTTACAAGGGATCCAAGCTCTTTTGGGGTCTGCCTCAAAAACGTTTTGAAAGAGGCAAACACTAAAGACAAGCCAAAGACTCACCAGCAGGTAGCGCCAAAAAGGGGTTTTTTTCGCGGCCACTCCTTCAGATTCAGGGGTTTTGGAGGCTCCTCCAGAAAATCTCACAACCAGGGCCACAGAGAATTTACAAACAAATTTGCCTTTCGAGGAAGGGGGTTCAGACCAGGCAGATTAGATAGGTGAAGGCCAAGAGGATTTGGACCCGCCCATACTAAGCAGGACGCCTAACTATGCCTCTTCGGAGGTAGGAGGCAGACTCCAGCAATTCAGGGGAGCATGGGAGGACTCGGTTACGGACACTTGGGTCCTTTCCTGTGTAGCGGAAGGTTACCAGATAGAGCTGGAGCATAACCAAGACAAAGATTCATAGCCTCCCCAGTTCCCAAGGACACACAGAAACACCTAGCTCTAACGAACGAGATCCAGAGGCTAGAAGACATTCGGGCAATAGAAAGAGTACCGGAGCACGAGCACTTCTTAGAGATTTATTCCATCCTATTCCTAGTCTCCAAGAAACAGGGAAAATGGAGAGCGGTTCTGGATCTCAAGGCACTGAACAGGCACGTCAGAAAATGCAGATTCAAAATGGAAACGGCGGCGTCCGTGTACCAGAGTCTGCAGAGGGGGGATTGGATGGCGGCCTTAGATCTCAGGGAGGCTTATCTGCATGTCCCAATTTGGAATCCTCACAAGAAATGGCTCAGATTCGCCTACAGCGGAGAGCACTGACAATTCAGGGCCCTGCCCTTTGGGATGTCCTTGGCCCCCAGGACATTCACAAAGATCTTAGCCCCTCTAGTAGCCAACCTCCGCAGCAAGTGGACCCATATATATGCATATCTCGATGACCTTCTGATCAGGGGAAGCTCCCCCAACAGAGTGGAGGAACACCTAAACAGAACCATCTGTTACTTGGAGAAGCACGGCTTCCTAATAAACAGAGAGAAGAGCCATCTGATGCCGAGCCAAAGGTTGGAACATCTGGGCATCCTAATAGATACCTCCTCAGACCACGCATTCGTACCCCCTGAGATACGGGAGAAGATACAGAGGCTAGTCCGGCTACTCAGACTACGCAACTGCATGAGACTCAAGCACTTAGCTTGAGGCTGTTGGGACTACTTATATCCAGGGCCCCGAGGGATCCGCGGGTCTGCGAATCGCAGATTTCCCGCGGAATTCCCCTCCCCCCGCGGAATCTCCTGCCCCGCTTCCCCCAGCGCAGAATTNGAGGGGGGATTGGATGGCGGCCTTAGATCTCAGGGAGGCTTATCTGCATGTCCCAATTTGGAATCCTCACAAGAAATGGCTCAGATTCGCCTACAGCGGAGAGCACTGACAATTCAGGGCCCTGCCCTTTGGGATGTCCTTGGCCCCCAGGACATTCACAAAGATCTTAGCCCCTCTAGTAGCCAACCTCCGCAGCAAGGGGACCCATATATATGCATATCTCGATGACCTTCTGATCAGGGGAAGCTCCCCCAACAGAGTGGAGGAACACCTAAACAGAACCATCTGTTACTTGGAGAAGCACGGCTTCCTAATAAACAGAGAGAAGAGCCATCTGATGCCGAGCCAAAGGTTGGAACATCTGGGCATCCTAATAGATACCTCCTCAGACCACGCATTCGTACCCCCTGAGATACGGGAGAAGATACAGAGGCTAGTCCGGCTACTCAGACTACGCAACTGCATGAGACTCAAGCACTTAGCTTGAGGCTGTTGGGACTACTTATATCCAGGGCCCCGAGGGGTAAATCGCGCCGAGGCGCAGAATTGGCCCCTGACTCCCGCGGAATTTTTTTAAAAATTCCGCTGAAGAATCGGGGCCCTGCTTATATCCTGCATAAGACAGGTGACATGGGGCCGCTTCAACCTACGTCCCTTGCAGAGACAGCTAAGGGGTTTCCAGAGAGAACTCGGGCTCAATCCGTGTCCCCATTCCACAGGACTTAAAAGACTTGATGTCCTGGTGGTTAAGATCGGAAACCTTCAGCGAGGGGGTGCCTCTCACAGAGCCAACAAGAACAGTTCTAACTACAGATGCCAGCCTGCTGGACTGGGGGGACACTCAGGAACTCACACAGCACAGGACCTCTGGTCAAGGGAAGATGCGACGAGGAGGATCAACTTCCTCAAGCTGAAGGCCATTTGGCTCGCAGCCTAGCACCTCTATCCGACGTTCCCCTCTCGACATCTCCTGGTGTACACAGACAACGTGACAGCAAAAGCCTATATCAGTCACCAGGGGGGATCGAGATCGAAGGAGCTGCACCGGGAGACGGCCAAGCTATTCGCATGGGTCCAGTCGCACCTAGCATCCTTGAAAGCACTTTACATCAGAGGTCAAGACAATACACAGGCCGACTGGCTGAGCCGTCAGACCCTCAATCCGCACGAGTGGACTCTGGACAGATCCGTCTTTCAGCAGCTGGTAGCATGGTGTGGACTCCCTCTGATGGATCTGTTAGCTACCAAGGAGAACTCTCAGGTTCCCCGCTTCATGTCCTGAATTCGGTGCAGAGAAGCAGAGGGGACCGATGCACTGAACTGTTCCTGGCCCAGGGGACTCTTATACGCCTTCCCTCCCATCCCATTAATTCAGAAGACAATATCCAAGGCAATCAGGGAGCAAGCACACCTTCTATTGATAACTCCATGGTGGCCAGGAGACCGTGGTTCTCGGAGCCGATCGAGCACAGCCAGGCTCAATACCACAGACTGCCTCTCATCCCAACACTACTCACCCAGGGTCCGGTATGCTGCACAGAAACACAGGCGCTAAAACTGACAGCCTGGAACTTGAGCGCTCAGCACTAAGGGCGAGAGGCTACTTGGAAGCGGTACTGAATACGATCCAGCTATCTAGAAGAGCTGCCACCAGAAGAAGCTACCGGGCCACTTGGAAGGTATTCGTGTCTTGGTCGCTGCAGCAAAACCAGGATCCGACCAGAGCAGGGGTGGCTCAGGTCCTGGAGTTCCTCCAACTTGGCCTAGATAAGGGGCTCAGGGCCAACACCCTGGCCAGGCAGGCAGCTGCCATAGATTCAGTACTTAGAGCAGTCTCTAACAGAATAGTCTCCTCCCACAAGAACGTTAGGAGATTCCTCCGAGCAGCCAAAATTCTATCTTCCCCCCGTAGTGGGTTCCCTCCTGGGAACTCAATTTAGTGCTGGAGGCCGTTACCAAGTCCCCCTTTGAACCCTTGAAACATGTATCCTTATATTTTATGACTCTAAAAGTGTTTTTTCTAATAGCAGTCATATCAGCGAGACGTGTCTCAGAGCTTGGGGCCCTGTCAATGGACGACAACTTTTGTATCTTCCAGAGGGATTCATTGACCCTGAGGTTGGATGAGACATTTCTGCCAAAGATTAATTCCCTTTTCCATAGGGCACAGGAAGTCATTCTGCCCTCGTTCTGCCCCAGACCGGTTCATCCAAAAGAAAAGGCCTGGCATATGCTGGATGTCCAGCGAGCGCTAAAGGTTTATCTTGCCAGGACTAGGGGATTCAGGCAGGCCACGGCCTTGTTTGTGAACATCAGACCGGGTCATCAGGGGCGTAAAGCTACAAAAACGTTAATCTCTAAATGGGTGAAGCAGGGAATTGTAGAGGCATATAAGGCAAAGGGTAGAGTTCCTCCCCTTCAGGTTTGAGCATATTCAGTGCGCAGTGCTGCCACTTCATACGCCTTTAAGGCAAGGGCCTCCTACGAGGAAATCTGCAGGGCGGCCACTTGGGCTTCTATTCACACCTTCGTCAAACATTATAAGATTAATGTTTTTCAATCAGCAGACGCTGCCTTTGGCAGAAGGGTGCTGCAGGCGGTACTGGACACTCCCAGCGCTGCTGGCTCCCACCCTTGATTTTGGTCAGAATGCTTGGGTACGTCCCAGCAGGAGGAGGATGCAGAGCTTTGAGGAGAAAGGAGAATTGGTAACCTACCTTTGGTTAATTCCTTTCTCTCATATGCTCTGCATACTCCTCTGACCCTCCCTGCCAAGCAGCATAAATAGTAGTAGGGGGTGCGGGACCAGTTATGTTTGTCAGGTTTTTAGTTAAGGTGATTTTCGCACGGGGACAAATGGTTTGACAGTTATGTGGGGATTTTTTTTCACCCGGTTAAGTTTTCGAAGGGAAAGGAGCCCTGTTCTCACAACCATTGATTCTAGGTTAATTCCGGAGAGGAAGGTCAGATCTTTCAGCTTGCAAATGGACTGACTAGGAAGCCGGGTAGCTCCGTGATGCAGACGCAGTGAAGAAAAAAGTTCATCTGCCTCCTAGGGGACAATGGTAGAACTACCCAGCAGGAGGAGTATGCAGAGCATATGAGAGAAAGGAATTCACCAGAGGTAGGTTACCAATTCTCCTTTCTCTTTCCATCTTTCCAAGGACTTTTTGTGAGGTAAAAAAACCAACACATATTTACAATAAAATTGGAAAATATTTTTACTGGCTGATTGGATTGAGGGGTCTCAAAAGTGTAAAGATTAGTGCATGCTGCTCCCAAGAAAATTAATACAGTATAATCTTAATTTATTTATGTTTAACTTGGGGAATAAAACCACTGTTTAGACAGCAGGGTGTAGTTTGCAAACCCTTTATCTAAATTAGCAGTGCAGCACCTCAGGCTTAGAGGCCAAATGTGGCCTGTGTCTAGTCCCTTTCAGGTTCCTGGATCTGGCCCCTGGATCCAGTTCCTACCTCCCAAGCACTTGAAAAACTGAGCTCAGGGGAAGGAAGCAAAGATGAGGGCATGTACACAAGGATAGGCGACAGATCCATGGCACACATCTATGATCTGGAGCCTCCTCTTAAGCACACTCCTTAAACACCCCTGTCCCACACTTCTGTGTGGCCCTTGGAGCTTGTCCTCATTTTTAAAGTGGCCCCCAAGAAGGAATAGGTTCCTTGCCCCTGGCTTAGATAGTAAAGTGTAGTTTGCAAACTCTTTATCATAATGGATCCTAGGGACTTGCCCCATTTGCCTAGAAGCACTACAAGTCTTAATTTCTGAGATGCTGGCATTGAGCGCACGGATATTCAGGGCTTCTGTGCATTGCTGATTGTGCCCCTAAGCAGCCTTGGAAAAGGTGTTTTGAGAGAGTATTAGAAACTACCTACAAATTGCCTTGCTTTAATATGTGCTATTTACCAACAGGAGCATATTATAAAGTTTAATAAAACAGCCTAGGAACAAGCTCAGAGTGGTAATTGCTTTGTAGATTTAAGGTAGTGCACTGTACATGCACTGAAACATGGTTATCATGTATATAAATGCAACTTAACTGTTTGCCAAGGATTTTGTCCCTCTGCTGCTTTCCCATGTTCTGTAGTTTGAGTAGCAATAGGAGGGAGGAGAAAAGGGGAAATTGTTGTGGTGTTTGGGGGAGCAATGGGCAGTCACTGCAGTCTGTAGCACTACACCAGGGCTGGTAAAATTCAGGCCGGGGGCAGGCAAATGCTGCCTGCAGATAGTTATAATGTGGCCCGTGTCCAGTTAATGGATCTGACCCCTGAATCCAGTTCCTACCCCCAAGCACTGAAAAACAGTTCAGGATAATGGAGCAAAGATCAGACGGATCTATGAAATGGACGCCCCTTCTTCCTGAACACAACTTTTAAACATCCCCGTCCCCAGTTTCTACATGTTCCTCAGAGCTCGTACTAATTTTCAAAGTGGCCCCTTAAAGGCAAAAGTTTCTGCACCCCCCCTGTGGCCACACTAACCGGAGGTGCAACATGCTTAGCTGCTGAAGACATGAATTTGTCAGTCTATCTCATTTCTTCCAAGGCAAGCAAAAAGCTAGTAGAAGTAACACTTAGCCAGCTTAGGGAGTTGCATCGCCCTCTGCCCCTACTTCATGAGTAGTGGTGTGTTGCTGCAACCATAGACACCATCAGCATGTTGAGGCCTAAAGTCTGCACCCTTGGCTTGATCCTGTTGGAAGTCAATGGCAGATTCCCCCTTGCCTTTAGTGAGTATATGATAGTGGTCCCCAAGACATTTGCCTGTATGGCCTTATTTTTAGGCTTAAATATAATCCCTCGACTTCCACGACAGCAGCAAAGACATAGTATATCAAATAGCTCTTAGGATCATGACCCCATCCACAGATTGTGTGATCTTGCTTGTGTTCCCAACCTACCATTTGGGAGCCTCTCGTGTTAAAATTCCCATGTCACCTGCAGAAAACGGAAGGATGAGGTGTCAAAGATTGTCTGGGGTGAGAAATGGGCGGAGGCACAATTATTACCTGCACTTGGCTTAGACTACAATTCTGGATAACCACTCTAGAGAGACAAGGCATTTCGTCATGCTTTGATATACCTTCTTGATCGGGATTACAGCTGAAACAAGTTTGGGGTTTGTTAATTACGGATGGTATTCACATTTTTGGGTAGCCCTTCGAGTCCCTGAAAAAAATTGCATGTGAAACAAGTACTTGCATATCCGATTTATCAAGTGTTCCATTTCGGGTTTTGTGGGGGAGGGTTTGGCTTGGTTATTGCCCACCCCCGTCATTTAGGTATTTCAGCTACATCATTTTTGGCAGTTGCGCATGTCCAAGAGTGCACATATTGGGTGTTTTCAGACATGACGCTAACTCCAGTTTAACCACACTTGAACATTTCTTATGCATGTTGCAGGGCTGTATTGGTGCCCTATGGAGCCCTGCAACATCAAGTGTGGTGAAACGGGGGTTAGCGTCATGTCTGAAAGCACCCATTGTCAAAACGACTAGAAAACCAAAACAGAATGACCGCAGCAATCACCTGACAGAGCCCAAACAGATATTATTTTCCAAACTGTCATTTTCAGTGCACGCCGTGTTGATTTGACAGGTTTACTCATTTTAGGGTGGGGGTATTGGTTCCAGCTCTAATCAGAGTGGACTAGAACAGGGAGGTATAACAAATCAGTTGATGCATGTGGAGCAGAAAGGCCATGCAGTCTCACTCTTTTCTGTGATAAGATTGAAGAGTCCGTGCGGAGCATGGTGATGCGCTATGGGAGCCGCCTGTGGAAACTTAGAGTTCTCCAAGCAGAGCTGAAAATCAACATTCGCTTGACGCCCACTGGGAAGGCAATTCCCATCCGCCTCTTCCTGACCAACGAATCTGGCTATTACCTCGACATCAGCCTATACAAAGAGGTGACAGACTCCAGGACTGCACAGGTACGTCTCTGCACCACTGTAGAATTAAGTGGGGCATAACGTGTTGATTTAAGCTGGATCCAAATATCGAAGTAATTAACATTGCTTTAGTCGATAAAGAATTGTGATTCCAGAGAGAAGTAACGGAATGTTGCAGTGACACTTAATTATCAGATGGCGTGTGTGTGCAAAGCACATAACTGATTATGCAGAAGCATATGCCGTAACCATTTGCAAATACTCAGTTCTGTGCATGCAATCACCTGTTTTCATTTATGGGAAGCTCCTTTCAAAATTAGAAAGTTGCCTTTCTTCAGGTTTTTGGAACTACCCTATAGAGTATAGTAAAAAAATTTATTCCTGCTTTAAACCTCTATAGAACTGGTTTTTAAAAATACTATATAGAGAAAGTTCATCTCTCTCTAGATCTCGAGAATCAGGATAACATTCTATAGAACCTTACTGGTATAACCTTTGCTAAATCCCAGTAGGACTTTCCCCCTAAAGGATACGTATGTAAGTGACCATTGCCTGTATGTGATATACCTAGTTTAGCTTATCCCCTTACTAATATGTGGTTGTAGGAATGTGTGAGAATATAGAGCTACATTTGTGTGTGTGTTCTGTAGCAGTTGCAGCAGGGTAATTCAACTGGATAGTGACGGTGTTCAGTTTTATTATTATTATTCTTGCAAAGTTGCTTGGCCATCGAGTCTTTCTCCTGGTCTCAAGATATCAGAACAGATAATGTCCACATGTTTTACTCCACTCTTGTCTTCAGATGAAGGCGAGCGAGGAAGGAGGAAACACAAGGATGCCACATTTATTTTTGTTGTCTGAACTCACATGTTGAGTTTTGTTGGTCATCTGCCACAGTGAATTTCTTTTTTTTTAACATCTCTTCTTGTGAGAGTCAGAATAACACCCCTATGAGAGAGACAAAGTTGTGTTTCCTTTTGTTTAAAAAGATGAAATTAGAGGGATAAATAGTATTTCTGTAATATTTACATTATTTAATGTTTCTGGAAGTCTCTCTTTTTTTTTTTTATTTCCCGACAGGCTCAATGTAAGTTTATTCATGTAAAAATCCAAGATTGTCTTCTGAGACATTAGTGTTTTTCCCCAGAGTATTTGTTTTCCATAATTTTATTTCCTTCCTTTTTCTAAGGATGAAAGATTCATGGTACTAAATTCTTGTGTTCCCTCAACTTTCTTCATTCCAAATAGGAGCTTTGGTTTAGGATAAGTCAGTTTTCCTATTTTATTACAGCACTAGTCGCCTTTTCATATTTAGGGGTCTGTTGGAAGAATCCAGGGACCACTGGTACAAACAAGCAGGTGCATAGTATGGCTGATCCATCCAAACTGGACGAGTCCTATTGGCTGGAGTTTTGGATTAGTTTCCAGATGTTCAGACACTGCAGTGATTGAAAACAAAAGTTTTGATCTTAATCCATTGTCAGAAATATTAAAATGTTTTAAACTGACTGCAAAAAATGTATGCCAAATTTGAAATTGTTCACAAAATTTCAGAAAAAAATCAGATCCACTTATCCATATTAATGATCAAAATCTTGTTTTGTTACAGGATGAACTGGATGGGCCTCATGGATTGGAGTGTTAGGAATGGGATTAAATTTAATAGTGCAAAGTGCAAGGTTATGCATTTGGGGTTTAATAATAAGAATTTTAGTTACCAGCTAGGAACTCATCAGTTGGAAACAACAGAAGAGGAAAGGGACTTGGGGGTTATAATTGATCATAAAATGACTGAGTCATCAGTGTGATGCAGTTTTTTTAAAAAGGCAAATGCCATCCTGGAATGTTACTGCCAGCAGGGATAGGGAGGTATTGTATGGCCTCTGTGCAGGGCTCTGGTAAGACTGTATCTGGAGCGCAACGTAGAGCTACCAGGATTATTAGAGGGATGGAGGACTTACCCTGTGAGATGAGGCTGAAGGAGCGTGGCTTATTTAGCCTATCAAAAAGAAGACTATGGGAAGATATGATTACATTGTATAAATATATCAGGGGAGTTAACACAATAGAAGGGGAAGATTTGATCAACTAAAAGGGAGCGTGGGTACAAGAACTAATGGGTACAAGCTGGTTATCAATAAGTTTAGGCTGGAAATTAGAAGACGGTTTTTAACAATTACAGCAGTGAACTACTGGAATCCACCAGCAATACCCACCCGCTTTCTTCCTGTAGCATCAAAGTTGTCTGCCACTGGAGGTGGGACTGCGGGGCATTCTGAAGCCTGGGTACGATATTGTATGCGCGTGGCTTGCTGGTGGAGCTTGCACACATGCTCAGGGTCTAACTGATCACCATATTTGGGATCGGGAAGGAATTTTCCCTCTGGGCAGATTGGCAGTTGACTCTGAGGGTTTTTCGCCTTCCCCTACAGCATGGGTGTGGTTCGCCTGCTTGGGACATCTGGATCCTTCTTTTTCTATTTATTATTAGTATTAGTATTAGTATTTATTTATTTGTATAGTGCCAGCTGTGTACCTGGCGCTTTACAGAACAATGAGATAGACGCGGTCCCTGCCTATGTCTTACAATCTAATAGACACTAAAATTATTTCCTGTTATTTCAGGCTTCTGTGTGCTCCGATTGGTCCCAGTCTCTACTTGTAGCTGTTGGTGGGATTTCTCTGGGCAGATGGTTGGGGTGTGGCAGGTCCTGTAGTGGTGCATGGGGTCTGGACTTGATGACCCTTGATGTCCCTTCCAGCCTAGTGACTCTGTCTCATTAATTTATTCAGCTCTGTTTTAAAGCTGTTCACATTCTTTGCTCCCACAACTTATTCCATTAGTTCGCTATTCTAATTGATAAAAATCCTCTAATTTCCAGCCTGAATTTATTTATAACCAGCTTGTATCATTCGTTCTTGTACCAATACTCACCTTTAGTTTGAGCAAATCTTCCCCTTCTGTTGTGTTAACTCCCCTGATACATTTGTACAATGTAATCATATCTCCCCTCAGCCTTCTTTTTGATAGACTGAATAAGCCGGGCTTTTTTAGCCTCATCTCATAAGGTAAGTCCTCTGTTCATCCCGGCCGCTCTTTGTTGCACTTGTTCCAGTTTAAGTTCATGCTTTTTGAACATGGGTGACCAGAAGTGAACACCGTATTCCAGATGCAGTCTACCAAAGTCTTATAGAAAGGTAACAGTGCCTCTCTATCCCTACTGCCCATCCCATGCCGAATACATCCCAGGATAGCATTTGCCTTTTTTTTACAGCTGCATCACATTGACAGCTCATAGTCATTTTATGGTTAGTTATAACCTCCAAGTCCCTTTCCTCCACTGTTGTTTCCAACTGATGAGTTCCTAGCTGGTAACTAAAATTCTTATTATTAAACTTCAAATGCATAACCTTGTACTTCTTTGTACTATTAAATTTCATCCTATTCCTAACACTCCAATCCATGAGGTTATCCAGTTCATCCTATATGATTTTCTGATCCTCCTCTCCATTGGCAATTCCTTCCAACTTGGTATCACCAGCAGACTTCATTAGCACACACTTACTTCCCTCACAAAGTCCGTTATGAATATATTAAATAAGATGGGTCTCAAGACATAGCCTTGAAGAACTCTACTAGCAACCTCTCTCTAGCTAGAAAGTCCACCTCTCAACACAATCCTTTGTTTTCTTCCAGTTAACCAACTTTGTACCCATCTAACTTTTTGTTAATTCCCATCTTTTTGAATTTAAACAGTCATTTACCATGTGGCACAGTATCAAATGCTTTACTAAAATCAAAATACACTAACTCTACTGCATTTCCTCTATCCAAAACGGCACTTATTTTTTCAAAAAGGATATCTGATTGGTCTGGCATGATCTTTTGGAAATAACCTTTTGGGGAACCCATGCTACATTTCATCATGTTTTCCCTTTGCTGCCATGCCATTAATTATTCTCTCTTAGTATCTGCTCTAACATCTTACATACCACTGAGTTTAGGCTAACAGGCTAATAGGTACAACATTTGCTATTCTCCAATCACTAAGTACCACCCCATCACAGCTAATGGACCTGAAATTCCATGGGCTAGCTCCTTCAGTATTCTTGGATGAAGATTATCTGGTCCTTCTGATTTGAATACATTAATTACTTTGATTTTTGCCTCCACTTGTGCGGTGGTAATTTCCATTACCGCACACTCATCATCAACTATCCTGTCTTCCTAACAGTGGTCCCTATCATCATCCTTATCAAAACTGAGACAAAGTATTCATTTATAATTTGGGCCATGCATACATTAACTTTGATGTCTACCCCATCCTTACTATACAGTGTTCTTTTCTTGTTTTATTATTATTTATGTAACTATAAATACTCCTGCTATTTAGTTTAATTTCCTGGGCTATTTCTAGCTATTGACTTTAGGCAGTTCTTACTTTATTCCTACATTTTCTAACCTCATGGAGGTAGTTTTCTTTACTAATTGACCAGTTTTTCCATTCCCTATAAGCTCTCTGCTTATTCTTAATATCCTGTTTGATATGATTATTCAACAAACTGAGTCTAGAACGCCTTGCTGCAAGATATTTCCCCTTTTCAGATATGCAAATTTCAGAAATCCTCTGAACCTTGGACTTGAAGAAATTCCAGCCAATAACATTATGGTTCAGAATTTCCTCAGTCCAATTAACCTCCCTTTTTAGTTTCCTTAATTTCCCCAAATCTGCCTATTAAAAAATATATTCATGTATTTATTTATTTTAAATTATATATAAAATAAATAAAACATTATTGTTTTGCTGTTAAGTATCATTCCAACTTTCCAAACTTGTGCTCCAGTTACTAGACATACTGCCTTCCATTGGGCCAGTTTAAGTCCCATTATATTGACCAAAATCTCTCACTGAGGAAAGGTTGAAGGAACTGGGTATGTTTAGTCTCATGAAGAAAAGATGATGGAGAGACATGAGAGCTGCCTTCAAGCATCTCAAGAGCTGCCACCAAGAAGATGGGAAGGAACTGCTGTTCATTGTTGCAGAGTGCAGGACTAGAAATAATGAGTTCAGATTACAGAAAGGGAGATTTTGGTTAGATAACAGGAAAAATTTCCTAACAGTAAGAGCCGTGCGACAATAGAACAAATTTGCTAGAGAAGTTGTAGGCTTTGCAGTGTTGGAGGCTTTCAAAAACAGACTAGCCAGCTATCTGTCAGGTGATGTAGCTACCCTCCATCCAAATACTGGGTTGAACTAGATGACTCTGGATACCCTTTCCAACGCTGACGCTCTGTGATTCCTTGAGAGTAAAGTTCTCTTAACTGGAGAACCATTGTAGACACTGGCCTTTCTCATTAAGAAGCTGGAGGGGTTTTGTGTTTGTTGGGCTTTTTAAATTTAGCCTCAAAAATTCTTAAAGTAGCATAAAATATAGTGACCATAGGTACTAAATCTTTTTTTTTTTTAAATTGCTGATTTTTGTCTTTAATTTTATTTTTAGTGTTCGTTCAAAGGTTTTTTTTCCCCTTTGGCATCTTGAGTTATTAAAGAACTGGAATTTGGAATTTCAAACCAAGTACTGAATGATAATTTTGCTTCCAGCTGGTTGTGTCCCCATTAAGCAAAATTTATTTTAATGCTGTCCCAGTTAATGGGCACTCATTGCAGCTCACTGTCATTAGATGAAATCCATTCCTTGGGAGACATCCCAGTAGAGTGGTCCCTTCTTATTTAGTGAGTTTTGATTAATGGGATTATGCAGCACCTCAAGGTATGTCAGATGATAACTCATGTCGCCCCTGTAGGAGAATCTGTTAAACTTGTAATATCAAAACTTCAAGCCAAATGACATATGCAGGTTGAGAACTGGCTTCAGTGATCAATCAGTGAAGATACGAACAGTATTTAGCTGCTACTCGGGTCCATAAATAATCGTTCCCCTCACTGCTGTCAGCCATCCAAGTTGAGTCTGCGTAGGGGCAGTATAAAAAAAAAATATGATGAACTTTAAATTCCTCAAGTGATGGTGGTCAGCTTCTCTGTTTCCAGGTATGGCTGAACCTCTTTGCCTACCTTGGTGACATTGTAATAAGTCAGGATGATGTGCAGCTTTGCAGAATAACGGCCCAGCCTTGTCCGCGCATCATAGTAATCCATAGTGTAACAAGGTGGTCGTGGACCCAAGCTCATGTCCCAATTATGCCTCCCCCCTACAGGCAAGGGGCTGGGGAGGTCTCCCTAAGCAGTAGCCCTCCCAAGGGGCTCCTGGCCAGTCTTGACCTCCCCCCCACAAAGGTGGTGGCACTGCCCTAGCACTCTGTGGTAGTAACCCCACCAGGGAGGAAGTTTTAAGATTGACTGCCCTTGTCCATTCTGAAATCTTTCTTCTTGGCCTGGGCTTATTGCAGGTGACTTGAGTGTCACTAGAAAATGTTCAGAGTTGGCAGGAGCAGAATTCTGGGCCTGCTCCCTCCAACACCCTCTCGAAAATTTCTAAGCAGTGCTAAGGCCTCTTGCAAAGGGCCCCCCTAGAGTCCAGGGCCCAATCTCAAGTGAGCTTCCTTGCTCCTTGGTAGTGATGCACGTTGAAACATTATTATTATTATTATTATTATTATTATTATTATTATTATTTTATTTATATAGCGCCAGCGATGTACCTGGCGCTTTACAAAAAACAAGATAGACACTGTCCCTGCCCGAGAGCTTATAATCTAGAAAGAGAGAAGGGGGAACAGAGGGAGAGACAAGGGACGCGACATTCATGAGGATGCGAGAACTCAGGTACACATTCTTGGCTTGGTTACATTCAATGGGAGTTTGCAGATAACAGGTGGGGGATAATCCTGGGTGGGGATGATTAGCAGGAGTTAGGAAGGGCGGAGTGGAAGAGGTGGATTTTGAGGAGGGACTTGAAGGTCTGGAGGGTGGGGGTAAGGCGAACAAGGGCAGGGAGGGAGTTCCAAGTGTGCGGGGCAGCAAGTGAGAAGGGACAAAGGCAGTTGGGGGGAAAAGGGAGGCATGGGAAGATGAGGGAGGAGATAGAAAAGGAGCGGAGTGCTCGACCAGGGGTTCAGAGGGAGATCAGGGCAAAGAGGTAGGGGGGAGCGAGGTTGTGAAGGGCTTTGTAAGTGAAGACAAGGAGCTTGTACAGAATATGCTCAGGAAGACGGAGCCAGTGGGGAGAAGAGAGGAGAGGCTGCACATGGTCAAAGTGATGGGCTAGGTGGATGATCCTGGCTGCAGACTTTTGAACAGAGATGAGGGAAGAAAGCTGAGAGTGGGGAAGGCCAGCAAGGAGGAGGTTACAATAGTCGAGGCGTGAGATGATTAGGGCATGAATGAGAGTTTTGGCAGAGGAGACAGACAGAAAAGGGCGGATCTTAGCAATGTTGTGGAGGGAGAAGCGGCAGGATTTGGCCACGGAGTCAATGTAGGGTTTGAAGGTAAGGTGCAAGTCGAAGATGAAGCCAAAGCTACGGGCGTGGGGGACAGGGAGGATGGACACCCCGTCAATGGCAATTGACAGGGAAGAGGGAGAGGAAGGATTGGGAGGGAAGATAAGAAGTTCAGTTTTCACCATGTTCAGTTTGAGTTGGCATTGAGACATCCAGGCGGAGATATCATAGAGACAGTTGGTGAGATGAGCTTGAACAGAGGGGGAGGGAGAGGGAAGGAGTGGAGAGAGAGAATTGAGTGTCGTCAGCATATAGGTGGCATTGGAACCCGTGGGAAGCAATGAGTTTGCCTAGGGATAGGGTGTAGATAGAGAAGAGGAGAGGGCCAAGGACAGAGCCTTGGGGAACCCCGACCAAGAGAGGTAGGGAGGAGGAGGGGGAGGGGTTAGGAAGAGATACATTGAAGGAGCGGTCAGAAAGGTAGGAGGAGAACCAGTCGAAGACAGAGTCCCGGAATCCAAGGGCGTGAAGCGATTCAAGCAGGAGCGAGTGGTCAACAGTGTCGAAGGCAGCAGAGAGATCAAGGAGGACAAGTATGGAGTAAAGGCGGTTGGATTTAGCCATAAGAAGATCTTTGGTGATCTTGGCAAGAGAAGCCAGATTGGAGGGGTTCAAGGGAGGAGTTGGTGGAGAGGAGGTCGAGGCAACGGGAGTAGACAGCCCATTCAAGGAGTTTGGAAGCAAAAGGGAGGAGCGAGACAGGACGGTAATCAGAGGGATCCAGAGTGGACTTTTTGAGGATGGGGGAGACAGTGGCATGTTTAAAGGCAGAGGGGAAGGAGCCGGTAGAGAGGGAGAGGTTGATGAGGTGCAGGAGGGGAGGGACAACGGTAGAAACCATGGAGGTCAGGAGGCGGGAAGGAATGGGGTACAGGGGACAAGTGGAGGGGTTGGAGGAGGAGAGCAGGGAGGAGATTTCCTCAAGGGAGGTAGGGGAGGGTGGCATGGGTGACAGAGTCGGTGGGGGAGATCCAGGTTTCAGTAAGGGCGAGAAGGTGAAGGGAGCGAGAGAAGAAAAGGTCATGGATATAGGGGACTTTATTAGCAGAGGAGCGACAGTTCCAGAGGGAACAGGAGAATGGGAGTTGATCAGGGGGAGACAGGGAATGGGGATAAGATATGGGGAAGGGGGGCAATGGGATCGGCGTGGGATGGGCAATGGGGCAGAGGGACAGGGGTAAAGAGGTTGGGGGGAGTAGTAGTAACGTGTATAGTAACAATACACGTTACTATTGACTGAGTATTGCCCTGTTTTAGTGGAACACAAACAAGTCCATCTGAACTGAAGTTGCTTGTTGATATTTTCTTACAGAAATAGAGATGTTAGAAGCATCTCCATTAACCTGTTAGATTAGATTATGGTTGACAGTCACACTGTTTCTCTTTAATCGGGATGCATTTCCTGTTACAGATTATGTTACAAGCATATGGAGATAAACAGGGGCCGCTTCATGGCATGCTGATCAACACCCCCTATGTGACAAAAGACTTGCTCCAGTCCAAGAGATTCCAGGCACAGTCTTTAGGAACAACATATATCTACGACATCCCTGAGATGTTCAGGCAGGTAAAAACCCTTCTTGGCAAATCTCATTGGAGCTTTTTAGGGTTTTGTATCATGATTGGGTTGCCTTGATTGGGAGGGGGTGGTAAAGCATGCATTCTGGATCTGGAAGAGTCTAGCAGTAGTTCTCTTCGGCCTTTGCTGCCGCTGCCTGAGTCTAAAGGTATAATCTACATCGCACACCTAATTTCACCACATGGACGGGGACCAGATAAAATAGAGCCATGGACTGAAATTTGACCCACAGGCTGCAGATGCCTCACCCATGGAATGCTGTGTCTAGTTCAGGTGCCTGAAGAAAGGGGAGAAAATACTCGAAGGAATTCAAAGATGGGTCCACAAAAATGATCCAGTGTCTGAGAAAACAAAGTGGGTGATGTGAGATGTTAAGATCTCAAACCATTCAGCTTTTGGAAGAGGAGAGTGAGAGGTGACTTGATCACTTTGTAGAATTAAGCATGGGAAAAATCATAGGGTCTTGGTTTTTCAAACATAGACATAAAAAAGATCTCTAATGTCTGAAAATAGGCAAAATCAGCCACCAAAATAAGAGTTGGCTAGCACTGAGGCTAAATAAGCGTGGGAAACTCCTGACCCAGGGCGTGAAGTAGACTCTTGTCACTTGGAGTCTTCAAGTCAATAATGGATATCTTTTTAAAAATATGATTTAAGCAACTAGAATAATTTATTTGGCGCGTGAATACAGGAGGCCATGTATAGACCCACACACCCACACACTTCCTGCCTGCCTGCCTGCCTGCCTGATTGATCACAATATATCAATCCATATATTTATAATCCATCCTAGATTGTAAACCTACTGGGGCAGGGACCTGTTTCTAAGGTCCCTGCCCCAGTAGGTTTACAATCTAGGATGAATTGTAAATATATGGATTGATATATTGTGATCAGGCTGTGCGTGCGTGCGTGCGTGCGTGCGCACGCGCGCACATGTGCCAGGCACTGAACAATGATTAATTAGAAATGAGTCTCTGCCCCAGTGGGTTTTACAATCTAGGATGGACAAGGGAGAGAAGAACCTAGGGGGAGATGTAGATATATTCATGAAGTTGCAAGTGCACATGCTTAGCTTAGTTACAGGGGAGAAGGGAACCCCAAATGAAAGGACAATAGAATGAGCATTAGTGAGCAGCCTGCTAGGAAACGCTTTGCAGCTTTACAGAGGTAGGTTTTTAGGAGGGATGTGAAAGGAGGGAGGGAACAGAGCATATATGTTCAGGGTGGGAGTCCTAGGCATAGGGTGCAGCAATGGTTTAGGGAAATTACGTGTGGTAATGCAGGGTACTTAATATATAGTAATCTCTTTTGATGTGTGCTGAGTTTGGATTGTATACCTGGGAGAAGGTTACTTTGACTGAAATCCTTGTTGATGGTTTGAAATTTCACCTAGGGTGGACTCTAGTGAAGCAGATGTTTTAGTTGAGTGCGAGAGTAAGGGGTATGGGATAAAAGAGCAAAATTCTGTCTAGGAGACATTTCTGTTTTGATACTAAGATGACAGGTTACATGAAAAATAATAAATGCTTAATGAGAATATTTTTCACCTCTACAGTCTCTGATTAAACTCTGGGATTCGATGAATGAGTGCGCAGTCCTGCCATCCCCTCCCCTGCCCTCTGACATGTTAACGTATACTGAACTGGTATTGGATGATCAAGGTCAGCTGGTGCATATGAACAGGTTGCCAGGAGGGAACGAGGCAAGTTGCTTTTTCTTTCACAAACACCGCTCTCTCACCTTCACCCACCTGTACAGAGTTTATTATTGTTGTGGACTAGCTTTGAAATGCTGTAATGAAAACTTAACCACCCGGGCAACTAAATTTTTTTTAAAATTTTTTTTTGCATTTCAATTCCTTCTCTTGAAAATTATGTTTTCAAACAACTCATTTTAAAATCGCTGCCTGCCATGGCAAATTGGCATATTATCCTTCACAGAAGATCATGGTTTCAATTCAAGCTTTGTGCCAGTGCTATATTTTCCCTTAGTAATTAAAGGAGCACATGTTCATGCCTTTGTAACCATAAGGCTTAACTACTGAAATGTGCTCTATGTAGGACTGCCCTTGGAGAGTGTTTAGAGGCTGCAGCTGGTGCAGAATGCAGCAGCCTGCCTCCTGATGGGGGTGGGCCCCTGCAGGAGCATATTACACCAGTGCTCCAGAATCTGTACTGGCTTCCTATAGCCGTCAGGTCCCAATTCAAGGTGCTGGTTTTGGCTCTCTTCCCCCGAGGTTCATCAAAGCCCAAGCCTATATGTGTTCCAGAAACCTGTAAAGCATTTTTATTTAGCCAGGCTTTTAGTAGTCTAGGGATGGGCTCGAGGTGGGTATATTTTTAATACTTGTTTGTTTTCGTTTATTACATTATGCGTGCATCTGTTTTCATATTATCATAACCTGCCTTGAGCCTACTTTTTGTGGGAAGGATGGGATACAAATTTAAATAAATAAGGGTAATTGAAGTATGACTTAAACCTTTTGTTTTAAATGATATATTAACATGGTTAAATAAAAATTCTCCCCCTGCCTCTGTCAAATCCTCCGATTGGGTAGCTCGCCTGTTAGACCGCCAGGAGGCAGAAGAAACTAACTGTTCACTGCGCATGCGTCCCGAGCTATCCTCCTCTGAAGATCCAGTCCGTCTTCTGCCTTCAGGCCGTCCAGACAGATCTTCTTGGAGTGCTCCTCAGCGCACATGATTGACGAGGCGGGTCCCAGAGGGATAGCGCTCCTCCCTGACGTGGTCTAGGGAGCCGCTTTTCCACCCCGGCCAGCTCCCTTGCACGGTGCCTGGGAGCGAGGGAGCCGGGGGGGGGGGACGAGTAGGAGGCTCCGACTGCGGCGCGGCCCAGTCAAGTCCGGCATCCCACCGCCCACAACCAGATCCAGCACGGCTGGGTTCTGAGTTTCCCAGCAGCAACTTCTACAGGCAGGTGGAGTCCCCCCTCCTCGCCCCCCCTCCAGTCATGTTGGAGATGCAGGTGGCAGCGGGACAAACCATGGAGGAACAGACAGCAGAACTGCAAGTAGTCTCCATGGCCTCTCTGGCCAATACTATGGGGAAGGTTTTGGTCTCGCTGGATAGACTGTGAGCTCCAAGGGGGGGGAAAGAGGAAGAGATATCCCTCTAAGGGTCCCAGGCCCAAACAAAAAGCCCCTAAAACCCAGCCTGAGAGGGTGGGGAAAAAGAAGAGAAAAGCTCCACCAGGGGGCGCAACGACACGTTTGCTGGCCTCCTTGCAGTCTTCTGAGGAGAGCGCGGGAGAGGGTGCTGCAACCAGGTCTGAACAATTATACCTCAGATCAGACTTTTTGTTGACTCCAGGCAGGGGTGGGGTCCTCAGGTTCAGAGAAAGGGGAAATCGGGGACCAGGCTCCAGATCCCAGAGACAAGGATAGACAGTTTCCAGGGGCACAGAGAGATTAATTCCTTAGAAAGGTTATAAAAACCCTCCAGCCCCTAAAGAGGAATCCTCTGATTCTCAGGAGGAAGAACAGAGGGATTATATCCCCTCAGTCCACGGAAAGGACCTGGGAGTTCCCCTGGATAGGGCTTTTGAGAGACTAGTGTTGGAAGAGTGGAAACAGCCGGGGAAAGCATACAAGATGAACAGGAGCCAGGACTCGCTGTACTCTTTCTCTCGCAAAAAGGAACCCCTATTCAGGAATCCCAAAGTAGATGCAGCGGCTGCTTCCCTCGCAAGACAAACGGTCTTCCCCACCGAGGGAGACTGCTTCCCAAAGGACTCGACCGACAGAACAATCCATTCCACTCTGCATAGGACGCTAGACTGTTCAGCATACACCCTGAAGATTAATATCCTGACATCCTATGTGGCCCGGGCCCAGTTGGCATGGATGCAGGAAGTGCAGGACCTCGAGATTTCAGAGAGAAGGTCCCAGACACTATCCGCACGTATAATGTTGGCCACAGCTTTCTTGACAGATGCATCTACTGACGCAATGACCTGGGCTTCCCGATCAGTAGCAGGCTCTGTCGTAACTAGACGCAGGCTCTGGCTGCGGTCCTGGCAAGGAGACATAATGGCAAAGAATCTACTCGTCTCAGGACCCTACAAGGGCCTCCAACTTTTCGGAACATGCCTGGACAAGGTGTTAGCGGAAGTCACAGATAAGAATAAGCCAAAGACGCTGCAACATGTGGGCACAAGAAAGCGCTTTTTTCGTCCCCAATCCTTCAGACCCAAGGGAAACTCCTACCCCCACAGGAAGTTTCAACTCCAAGGCGGTAGAGATTCTTCCTTCAATTTTGCCTTCCACAATAGGAACCACAGACAAGGAAGGTTCGAGAGGCAGAAGCCCAGGCCTCAGGGCAATCTAAAGAATACTCATGACTATACGGAGACTCTGGGGGTTGGGGGCAGACTCCAAGACTATGCAAGAACCTGGGAGGCATCGGTATCAGATACTTGGGTCTTAACCTGTGTAAAGCAGGAATATTCCATAGAGTTACAGAGCCAACCAAGGGGGCGTTTTCTGGCCTCCCCGGCCTCCAATGACCCTACAAAGCAAGAGGTCATGCACAAAGAGATCCAGAGACTGCGGGAAATCCGAGCCATAGAGGAGCTGCCTCCAGACCTACGCGGGTCGGGCCTGTATTCTATCCTCTTCCTGGTAGCCAAAGAGCTGGGGAAGTGGAGAGCAGTGCTGGATTTGAAGTTGGGTTGAACAAACCTGTAAGGAGACTGTGCTTCAAGATGGAGACATTGGCATCAGTCTTCCAGAGTATCAGGGAAAATGGACTGGCTGGTGTCTCTAGATGTCAGGGAAGCATATCTCCACGTCCCCATATGGCCTCCACACAGAAAGTGGCTCAGGTTCAGTTACCAGGGAGCGCATTGATAATTCAAGGTCCTCTCCTTCGGCCTTTCATCCGCTACCCGAACCTTTACAAAGATACTAATACCACCAGTGGCAAATCTCAGGAGGGAGAGGGTACATATATACCCATACCTCGACGATCTCCTCCTCAGAGCCCAGTCCAGGGACAAGGTGTTAGCAGACCTACACAGATCAATCCAGTATCTCAACCAACACGGATTTTTGATCAACAGGGACAAGAGTCACCTAAAGCCGAATCGCAGGCTGGAACATTTGGGTGTTATACTCAATACAACCTTAGACATTGCCCTGATTCCTACAGCAAGACAACAGAAAATACACACTGATATGCCTGCTCAGGGGGAGGTTCCGAATGCAGTTGAAAGTATTGGCCCAGCTTCTCGGCCTGCTGATATCCTGCACTCGTCAGGTACGTTGGGGTCGATTCCATCTTCGGCCCTTGCAGATGCTGCTGTGGCCTTTTCAAAGAGAGCTGATGCTTGGACTCAGCCCATGGGTCAGGATACCCCCACACTTAAAACTCTCAATGTCTTGGTAATTAGGACCGGAAGTGTTCAGAGAAGGAACACCACTTGCGGAACCCCCCAGAGCAGTGGTGACAACAGACACCAGCCTCCGAGGATGGGGAGCACACGCGGACATCACCTCGGTCCAGGGGCGGTGGTCCAAGAGCGACGTGAAACAGGGAATAAATTTCCTAGAGCTAAAGGCAGTTCGCCTGGCACTGATGCAACTTCTACCGAAGCTACCACACAAGCACCTGGTGATATACACGGACAACACGACAACGAAAGCATACATCAACCACCGCGGGGGGTCGAGATCAGCAGTTCTCAACATGGAAGCGACCCGGCTCTTCTGGTGGGCCCAGAAGCATGTACTATCAATGAAGGCTCTTCACATCAAAGGTTGGGACAACCATCAGGTGGATTGGCTGAGCCAACAGACGATCAGTCCTCACAAATGGGTACTGGATAAATCCGTTTTCAAGGAAATAATGAACAGATTCGGTCTTCCTCAAATCGACCTATTCACAGATCAGAACAACACTCAGGTTCAGAAATGTATGTCCAGACCGCCCTGCGAAGCGAACAATAGCAACGGACGTGCTGAACCAGCCTTAGCCCAAGGAGCTTCTCTATGCTTTCTCACCGTTCCCACTGCTTCAAAGGACAATAACAAAGATAATCAAAGAACGGGCAAGGGTCATTCTCATCACGCCATGGTGGCCCAGGAGACTGGTTTTCCGATCTAGTGGAACTCAGCAAATCCCAGTTTTGGAGATTACCCAAGATACTCACTCTGCTATCACAAGGTCCCATACTGTGCAAGTTTCCCCACAATTTAAAGTTAACAGCTTGGAAATTGAACACACAGCCCTGAGAGGCAAAGGATACTCGGAAGCCGTGTTAACAACTCTACAGCTATTGCGAAGACCAGTGACAAGGAGAAGTTATGGACGCACTTGGGAAGTTTTTGGTCAATGGATCAGGGGCAGGATCCATGCCAGGTAGGCGTCCCACAGGTTTTAGAGTTTCTCCAACAAGGGCTGGACAAAGGACTGAAGCCTAACACGCTAGCCAGACAGGCAGCAGTCCTAGATTCGGTCCTTAAGGCAGTTTCCAATAGAATGGTGTCTTCTCATAGGCACATCAGACAGCTTTTGAGAGCAGTGAGGATTTTGTCCCTGCCTGTAGTACGTAGATGCCCTTCATGAAATTTAAACCTGGTCTTAGAGGCTCTTACTAGGGCCCCTTTCGAACCCCTGAAACATGTTGTTTTCTATCGCTTAAGGTGGCTTTCCTAGTAGCTGTCACCTCGGCAAGAAGGATATCAGAACTGGGGGCCCTATTGGTAGAGGAAAATTTCTGTTCCTTTCAGGAACAGTCAGTTACCCTGCAATTAGATCAGGCTTTTATTCCCAAGGTAAACTCTCTATTCCATAGATCCCAGGAGATAATCCTACCATCTTTTTGTCCCAATCCTACTCATCCGAAAGAGAAGGTTTGGCACACCGTGGACATGCGTAGAGCACTCAAAATCTACATAGCAAGGACATGGGGGACCAGAACATCCTCCGCATTGTTTGTTAATATTAGGCCTTGGGATACTTGGGAACTAAGGCTTCAAAGATGCTCATTTCCAAATGGATCAAACAAAGTATAGTGGAGGCCTATAAAGCAAAAGGGAAGGTTCCTCCCCTCCAGGTCTGGGCACATTCAGTGGGAAGAGCGGCTACCTCATACGCCTTTAAAGCCAGGGCCTTGTATGAGGAAATCTGTAGAGCGGCCACATGGCCATCGTTACATACCTTTGTGAAACATTATAGGTGACTGTCTACAAGTCAGCAGAAGCGACTTTTGGTAGAAGGGTGCTTCAAGCGGTACTGGTTTCACCCAGTGCTGTTTGTTCCCACCCTTAGAGGAAATTTGGCTTGGGTACATCCCAATCGGAGGATTTGATGGAGGCAGGGGGAGAAAAGATAATTGGTCACCTACCTTCGGTGAATGATTTTCCCCCCTGTCCTCCGGATAATCCTCCAGCCCTCTCTACCAAAAAAGCTGCTGGGCACACTTTAGACATTATTTTCTTTCTGAAACTGGAGTTAAGCTAGTTACCAGTTAGAGTTACCAGTTTAGGACATATTTGGGTTCCCCAGATGCAGGGATGATAGCGGGAAGTTACTGTTAAACTCTGCTAGTTTGTTTCTTACAATACTGGATACTCTTGGAAAATTGGACATCGTCCTCGGGCTTGGTGACAGACTGGATCTTCAGAGGAGGATAGCTTGGGACGCATGCGCAGTGAACAGTTAGTTTCTTCTGCCTCCTGGTGGTCTAACAGGCGAGCTACCCAATCGGAGGATTATCCGGAGGACAGGGGAGAAAATAATTCACCAAAAATAGGTGACCAATTATCTTTTCTTTCACTTAAAAAAAATAGATATGACTTAGATTTAACTCTCTCTCTCCCATATGATGTGCTTAACATATTGGCAGTGCCTCGCCACCCCACTTCTGCCCCCAGAGATGGATCATTGATGAATAACATAATATGGTACTACTGCTATCAACTACTGGAGTTACTCCTTTAGCTCAGCTAATAAAGGTCTGTGCTGCAGTGTTGATGGCTCCAGGTTCAAACCCTGCTAATGGCCCATTTGGAAGTATGTTACGTCTGATTTACTGGAATCCTCAAATGCTGAAACATCATGAGATTATTTTTAAATGCATTTTTGGTATTTTTATTTGTTTCACCGAGAGATTGACAGGGAAAATTGTATCCTGCAGATCCATTTAGATCTTTCAGTAGCCGTCGATACAGTTGATCATGAGAGGTGTTGAGAATGTGACTGCAAGACCTGGCAGGGTTTCGCAGTATGGCTTTTGAGTGGTTCCGCTCATTCCTCCTTACGGGGGTGGGTTGCCATGAGCACATTACACCAGTGCTCCGGACTCTGCACTGGCTACCTATAGTCTTCCAGGCCCAATTCATGGTATTGGTTTTGACCTATAAAGCCCTATACGGCCTTGGCCCAACTTACCTGTGGGACCACCTCGCTCTCCACACTCTGGAGCAGCCTCTGCGGTCCACTGGATGACAGTGGCCAGGTCAAAGTCAGAGACATACAGTCAAAGCCGTCGCACCAGATGTAATTGGCAGAAAGCACTTCTCGCCACAGCCTCAACCTGGAGATCCAGGCGAAGCTGCGGATCGAGGAGTACCCCCAGACTCTGGACCTAAGAGACCAGTTGGGGACAAAATTCATAAATTTATTTATATTTATTTATTTATTTTGTCAATTTATATCCCGCCCCTCCTGAGAACAGCTCGGGGCGGCTAAATGATAGGGGACATCACACCCACTGCCCTCCTCACCAAAATCACTTCCGTCTTGTCAGGATTTAGTTTCAGTCAGCTCGCCCTCGTCCAATCCCCCATAGCCGTCAAACATTGGATAAGCACCGAGACTGCCAGGTCTGGGTCGGATGAAAATGAGAGGTAGAGCTGGGTGTCGTCAACGTACTGATGACACTGCACCCCATACCGTCTCATGACCTCGCCGAGCGGCTGCTTGTACACATTGAACAAGAGAGGAGACAGAATAGAGCCTTGCGAAACTCCACACGTGAGCATAGTCCCACAGGCGAGTCACCAACATCTCATGATCAACGGTTTCAAAACCAGCTGACAGATCTAATAAGATTAGCAGGGTCGAACTACCCTGATCCAATTCCCAGTGAAGGTCATCAACCAAAGCCGCTAATACAGTCTCAGTGTCATAACCCGAATGAAAGCCGGACTGCGAGGGATCAAGAAAACTGGTGCGGTCCAGATGCTCCTGCAGCTGCTGAGCCACCACCCACTCAACAAATTTTATCTGAATTTTCGGTTCAAACCTGATCAGTAAATTGAAACTTCAGGATTAATTTCCTAACTACTGCTGGGCCTATTGCTAATTAAAACTTGAAATTAAATTTGTATTTTTTTGTCTAGTGAAGTCAGTACTTTGCAAAAGCCACTTGCCATGGTCTTTTTCTCTCCATTTCTCTCTGCTCTCATTTTGTATTTGAGTGGATGGAGGCTGGGGAGAATAGCAAGGTCCCTGAGGGACAGAGCTCTGTTCTTGCTAAAATTACAACCACAGAGCCGCCTGGGCATGAACATGTAGTGTTTACTCTGCCAGTATGAATACAAATAGTCTTATTATACAGGATTCTGTACCCAAAGACCAACCACACATACACACAGACACACAAATTAGAAGTTGTTTTTTTTACTCCTGAGAGACTTTGCATAGCCTGTGTGGAAATAAGTGATTTAGCAAAAGGGTATTGGGGATGCCCTTACAAATAACATCCTAGTTCAAACTTCAGTCTTTATGAGGCTGTTTAATGTTCATTATGCTGAATATGTAAACCTATTCAGAATGTTGGTTTTTTCTTATCTTCACTACTGAAGAGAACTGAGGAAGGAAAGAAGTCAGGCCGTTTCCGTTTCATCACCCCTTGCAGTGCTTCTGACTTCACTTAGGTTGTATGAAGGGGTAAGCTAGTGCAGAATTAGTACTACAGGAGCTAAATTGAGGCTCCCTCTCTCTGTCTTGACTGAAGGAGCAATTCCTCCCCTTTTCCAGAGAGGTTTGTAGCTGCTTAGGGCAGCTTTTAAAGGACATCAGCTGAGCTGGTTCTTGGATAGATTCATTTACAGTAGGACGCTGCTTGATGAGAATGAGGATTGAGGTATTAGTATCGAATTCTGTTACCAATAGCCAGGGGACACAATAGGGCACATCTCCAGGCAAGAGTGCCCAATCTCCAGAAGGGGTTTGATCAGTCAGGAGTCTGAAGGACAGGTGACACCCAACAGGTGACAAGCTGTCGGATAGATGCCTTCCTCCGTTTATTGGAATGAGTTGGCTGTAGGCTTTCAAGGTTTAATTTCTTCTAGCCGAGGAAGAAAATGTATCACAAGCCTGCACTCAAGCTTCCTTTGCCGATGAGGATGGAAGGGAGAGATGAGGATGGAGTCCCTGGATGCATCTCTCTGTTGATAAAAGCAACCTGGATCCAAACAAACCAGTTGGAGTATTTAAAAATTAGAAATTGCAAATAGACTTGTGTTGCTTTTCTCACAAATGAAATTGGAACCACAGATATCAGACACACTACACTCCCTGGTGTTTTCCAACTATGCTCTGCCTATAAATAAACTATATTTTGTTTCATCACACATCAGATGCTGTCCTCTTAAGTTGAAAAAATATCACAATGTTGTGTTATATATACACTGAGTTGTTTAGAGTGGGAGGTAATATGGACTAAGGTATGAGCATAGGCTGGGACCCCTTTTTAATCTTGGTTCTGCTATTGGTTTGCTGGGTAGTCACCTTGGTAAAGTATTCTGCACCTGAGCACGTGGTCTACTTTACGTGGGTCTGCTGATGGTGAACCAGTTACGGTCAGTATAATGTTTGGAAGCTCAACTGACTGTATATTTGCTAAGTATGATACTATATGGCAGTGCCTCCAGCTGGGGGATGTAGCTGTAGGAAGGCATCCAGATACATTCATGAAATTTGAAGATCACTGCATATTTCCTGCTGTTACCAGAGTGGTAATGAAGGTTGAAAGGAGGGGAGTGGGTAGGGAGGAGGAGAGAGATGATCAGTACCTGACCTATTTTTTTTATTTTGCCTCTTTCTCTGCAACACTTCTTAAAAACCACAAACTTCTAAATGATGCAGATAAGTCAAGTTTTCCCCAGCTCCAAAGATGATGATGCAAAACAGATACTTTAACTTCTTATTAAAATGTTTCTTTCACAAGGGACTGGATGGCTGAGGGAACTGGTAATGAGGTAGAGAGACCCTTTCTCCTCTAGTTAGTTCAAATTCCAAGTCAGGTTAGTGGTAGAGCCTAGCCTGGTTGAATTTTGGGGGCAGGAGAAGGAGGAGATGGGGAAGTGCAGGGAAAAGAATTCCAGAAGGAGATTATTTTTTTTCTTTTTTAAATGGAAATCCAAAGCATTTTTGGCTTCCAAAAACATTGGTTTCCAATTCTCTCTCTCCCACACACCCCAGAAGAAATGTTGCAGAAGAAAAATGTTTTATCAGAATGAATAATTATGCTCATAAGTTCATCCAACTTATTTTTGATTGAAGTTTTTTTTACTAGCTATAGTAATGACTGAAAGTGGCCACCATTGTATAGCTCTTTGTTGGCTTGTAGAAACGTTGTTGGTCTCACCCCAGAACCCAAATGGACAGGTAGCCACACCTTGATTAACACTACAGCATGAGGCAGTAATTGTTCTTTTTGTTGAGACTACCAACCACAGTAGTCTTGTTTGAGGATAAACAAGTTATGGTCTACATACCTCCTCAACATCCCTGTTTAGGAGGGATGGTCGTTCTTTTGGTGCGGAGTCCCACTGTCCCTGGCGTAAAAGTCCATCTTGCATGAGAGAAAGCAAGAGAGACCTGTATTAAAGCCTCAGGCACCTCTTTCCTAGGATGCTAACAAACAAGACATTAACCCACATTAGCCCACACCACGTGAGTGTCTACCTGCCTGTTTATTAGGTGTTCGCACCCACCGGACACTACTCAGCAGACCTGCAACCCCCACTCACAGTATGGTCTTTGAGCATGTGGAGTCCGTGATGCAGACAAATGTTGGCTAATGTGGACTAATGTGCTTCCAAGTGCCCCCGTTCAATCAATTGGATTGCGTGCAGCGCACAGGTCTGCCTGCACCATAGATTCATGGGCAGAAATCCTACAGCATCGGAGGAGCAACTGCTTCCTACCCCTCTTTCTCCTGTCGCTCACTTGTGCTGCCAGTGTGGACTGCCCACAAGTGCATGAAATACATGCTGGGGGCTGCCTATTAGGCTGGACATGCTAAACATCTGAGTGGGGGCTGCATGGACCAAACCCAGACTCCAGCGAGCTAACGTCTCATTTGATTGCACCCCTAGTTGCCTCCTAGGAAAAACACTTGAGCAGACAGTGGAGAGATGGTGGCATGTCAAGAAGCAAAATGCTAAGGAGGAGAACTTCTGTTCCTCTTTATGCATCTGGAATGTTGTGGAGATTTGTATGTGCTTGAGGGTGGAGCTTATTCACTGTGGTAGCGGGGCTAGTCCCTCTTTGGCTGCTATGAGACACTCCTCTGCCTTAGCAGTGAGGCTGTATCTGACAGTGGAATGCAGAGTGACTAAGGGTTCATTCAGACGTGCGTTTAAATCGCACAGCTGCCGCAGCAGCATCGTGCGATTTAAAGCACAGCGCATTTCTGGGTTGGTGTGAATGCACCAATTCAGCCTAACGCGAACTGTTGGAGTGCGGTTTTAAAAGCTGCTCGGAGGAGCAGCTTTCAAAACCGCACTCCAACAGTTCGCGTTAGGCTGAAATGTGCGCGGTTGGTGCATTCACACCAACCCGGAAGTGCGCGGTGCTTTAAATCACACGATGCCGCCGCCGCGGCGGCTGTGCGATTTAAACGCACGTCTGAATTAGCCCTATGTCATGTGGAAAACGGTTTCACATTCAGTTTTATTTATGTGAGTAACAATTGTTCTAAGGGAAGTGGTTCCCAAAATTTTGCCTGAGACACCCCATTGTGAGGCTTAAATATGACCACAGACAGTAGCAAAGACCTGCAAAGTGTATCAGTTGGACCATCATCCCATCTGTAGATGGAACCCTGTCTACCACCCACAGCTTGGGAACTTATGGGAACTATCTGAACTAGGAGTATGTTGCAGTGTGAGCTTCTACTATCCCTTTCAAGTGGTGAGGAAGTCAGCTGCACACTATGCTGAGTAATCCGTCTCCTTGAGAGAATCAATGAATCCCAATTGTGCTGAATTAGCCTGCCTCCCAGATTAGTCAGGTGATGAGGCTGAGGTATAAAGAGAGCTTTGAGATCAATTACAGCAGAGAGACTCGGGGAGTTACTCCAGTGTAAGCTGCCAGAGAGAAGTGCTAGTAGGGCTCAGTGAAAGACTGTGTACATTGACAGAGACAAGGTCATGGAGCCTTCTCCAGTAGCAGGGATGGGAACCTTCCTCCACCCCCGGTCGGCTGCTTTTGAATTTAGTAAATGCCTCTGGGCCAAATGGGCAGCAGGGAATTGCTCAGTGGCAAAAGGGAGGGAGAGGGATGAAGGACAATGCTTGGGAAGGAGATGATGGGCTGAGATGTGCACTTAGAGGAAGGAAGGACGGACTAACTAGCTAAAAGGGAGCATTCTTGAAAGTAAAGGTTGGATTTGTGGACCACATTTAAGAGTTGGAAAGTCGTCGAGTAGCTGGGGTGGCCAATGTTCCCAACCCCAAGAGTCGCATACCAGAAACTATATAGCCAAGAGCCACAAGAGATGCACCTCCAGCGTTATGGCTGACTGATTGATCTGCTGCTCTGTGGTCCTGGCTGGAATTCTGAGGAGCAGCTGTAATGAAAGTTCAACTAGGGATAAAAAGAATGATTGAACTTCGACAAGGGGGCAGTTCGTGGTCCTGTAGATAAGAGGGGACAGGAACTGAAAAGAATGGCTGATGAAGGGGAGAAAACTGCAGGCAGTCTAATGTAGCCTGTGGGAGCACTGGGCCTGTGGGAGCATTTAAGGTTGAAACAAAACACCACAGAGGAAGATTTGTTTGGACTCATTGGCTCATCATGTCTTATTCTTGAGAAACTAAGACATTAACACTCAGGAGGCACCCAGCGTTTCTATAGGTTGGAATATTCAAAAGTGCTCTATATGATTATCATGAATCAGTGTGCATTGAATTGATGTGTGGAGTTTTAAACCAGGAATAGGGACCTCAGGCTCTGGGCCAAAGTGTCCCATGGCTAGTTTTTATGTGGCCCCTTTCCAGTTCCTGGATCTGACCCTTGTATACAGTTCCTACCCCCAAGCACTGAGAGACTGAGTTTCAGGTAAGAGATGAAGGCATGCATGCAAGCTAGGGGACAGATTAATGATATAGGTCCATGACCTGGGCCCCCCCACCCCAACTTCTGTGCTGTCTTCAAAGCTTGTACAAATGTTCAAAGTGACCCCTGAGAGGGAAAGGGTTCCCCACCCCTGTGTTAAACCAGTGCTGAGTTGTCCTAGCCTGATGACCAAAGCTGATTCTTTAATATCATTCAGCAACTGAACTGTATCATTAGAATATAGATGCCCTTAACTCAGCCAGACAATTATTTTTGGTAGCATCCAAGATCTCGAGTGCATTAGATAATCTAGCCAGTTCGTTAAGAGCATAGCTTAGGGACTGAGCTCTCATGAAAGTGTGGCTTGTAGTGCAGAGTCCTTTCATTGGGAGACTGGGTAAGATGTCACTAAAATCTCGAAAAAGGGTGATTGCTGTGTTAGTCCCAAGTGGAGGAGGTGGAGACAAAGGAGTTCAGTTGAAATATTTTATATAGATTTTTTTTTTTTTTTAAAAAGACCTTGCCCATACACAAACTGCCAGTTTCAAAGAAACCTAAGGGTGAAGTTAGATGCCCTGTACCTTCAACTCCTGTAGGTGGTAAATCCTGTTGATAATATGCACATGGTAGCTGTCTGGATGCGAATTTTTTGCAATGTTTAATTAAAGAAATAAATATATAACCCCCACATATTTGAAAGACCATCACCTCTCTGATGTCCCGTCCCCCCCACCCCATGGCCTGTGAGGTCTTCTGGGAGCATCCTCTTGCATATATCAACTGCCTGTCAAGTTCATACAGGAGGTGCTTGCGTGCAGAAATTCTCAGTGGCTGCCAAACAATTATGGAATTCCCTCCCCCCTGTGTGAACCCACGCCTGCTCACCTTCTAGAGCCTATGAAATTATTTTTTTATTGGGCAAGCAGGGATATGGGTTTGGGGAAGATTTCGGATGAAGTATTTTGATTTATTTGTGATTTTGTATGTTGTAACCTGCCCTAAGACCTCAGGTTAGAGCGGGATAATAAATTTAAATTATTTTATTGGACCAACTTGTTGGCAAGGGTATACAGGCTTTGAGGTCATACAGGAAGGGCCCTGTGTGGCCTGGAAGAATTGGACCAACAGTAGTTGATCCAGTGAAAGAGATGATCTGAACTACTTTGACTTCTCTAAAAAAAACCTCTTCCAGGAATGTAAACTGAGACTAAAATATCACAGCCCTTTATCCGTGAAACTTAAAGAATTCTCACGTCTTCCTTGGGGTGGCCAAGTATTAACATACCAACAGTCATACCTTGCCTCAAAATTATTCGTTTGGATTTTTAAAAAATAAGAAACATTTAAAAAACAAAACAAATTTGGTTCTTTCCGTTTTCCTTTTGACTTTGAGCTTTTAAGGATATGTGTGACGGTCATGTTGTCAACTTTTCTAATCAGCCAAGGGGGTCTAGAAACTTAACTTTAATTCATGCTTAGGGTGCTTTCTCCCAAGACAAAATGTGCACCTTTTCCCTCTGGGAAAAACTCAGGAGGCCAATGCTGTGCGTGGGAAGACAAAGCCATGCAACTTTGGCTTCGATCATGCAGAGGATACAGAGCTGGAAAATCAAGCTCTGCATGCTTGGGGCCGAAGCTCCGCAGCTTTGTTTTCCCACATGACAAAAGCCGCGCAGCATTTGCCTACCCGAGTTTTTCCTGGAAGCAAATGGTGCACATTTTGTCTCATGAGAAAGCACCCTGAGTTTCTCACACTTTTAATAGCTGAGACTTTGAGCAAACTCTTTCAGTCATGAGAGTTCGATAGTAATATGATTGAGTATGCAACCCTGCAATCTGCACACCACTGCTGCCTTCACAGGACATTTTAAAGCAGGGGTGCCCTTCCATTCCTCTAGCGCATCTTATAGCTTATATTTTTTATTTAAATTTGTATCTCATTCTATTCCTAGGACTCAGGACAGGTAACCAAACCATATATAAAATACAAATCTAAAATAAAATGCATAAAAAACATTGCAACAGAAAAATATATAAATTACCATTAAAAAAACTACACACAACAATTCCTCTCAAACTCCATCCCCTGCCTGTCAAATACCTGGTCTTACATTGCCTCTGGACAATACTTGGGCTTTAGTAAACCCCTGGAAAAGGAAGTTCCAAAGCTGTGGAGCAGCAACCGAGAATGCCTCTCTACTTGTCCTTGTTGTATGGACTTGGCACAACTTACAAGAGATCATTCTCACCTGATCTTAAGGATCGTGATGGAGTGTAGGGGAGGAGGTGACTTTTGGATATGTAAGGCCCAGATTCGCTGCCACCATAAGAACCAGCGGAGTGGTACTTTTCTATGCTAGCAGTAAGTTTGTCCGAAAGCCACAGGGAAAACAAATGTATCTGAGATACTGGTGTCAAAAGCCCTTCTCCATGTTTTTACTGAGACCAGTGGTTCATAGATTGGCACCTGTTTGGACTGTTTGTTTAAATTTTTACCTTGCCCTTTCCCTAAGGCTCAGAGCAGCATACAGTATTTAAAACACGTAATACATTAAAATCCCTTTTAAAAAACAACAAACAAACCACCCCAACCCCTGCCTACCAAATCCCTTCTTCCACTTACTGCACTAATCTTTTTCGCTGGAATGAAGAAGCAGATTGGTACATGCTTCTAGTCCTTGAGTCCATCCGTGCTTTTTACCCCACCGAATAGGCCAGTCCCTCCTCCTATCCCTCCATTCCTAACTGATGGAGACGAGGTATATCAAATGATCTCTTTTATTGGGCCATCTTCTTTTGGTGAGAATATGCAAGCTTTTGAATCACGTAGGACCCTTCCTCAGGCATGTAGCATAGCTCAAGGAAGGGCTTGCCTATTCTCACCAACAGAAGATGTCATTTGAACTGCTTCGTCACCATCTCTTACATTTGGGACCGATACGGCAACAACACTCTCCCTCTACGTTCCTGATGGATCAGGAATCCTGGAGCAGGACTGGCTTTTGCAGTGCTGTTATTGATCCGTTACTGGAGAAGAAAGGAAGACGGATCTGTTATTTGGGAATAACAGATTTGGGCTTTTTTAATCATCTGCAAACCTCGTTCCCAGCACATGTGGGAGGGCTGGAGTAGGTGTCTAAAGAGGCAGAACTGAGTGAAGGGTTATTTGCACCTGAGTGCAGTGTGAATTCTTTGGAGTAGAGGGAGGGGCGAGTAGTTTATTTCATGCAGGGAAGGGAGGACAGATCTGTTGTTGGGGGACAAGGGAGGACAGATTTCCTCAGCAGTCTGGCTTTTTTGCCTTGAAAGATTTTGTTTATCCTTCTGAGTGATAAAGGTTGGAAACTCCTGACCTAGATTACATCAAATTCCCAAGTGAAAGTAGTGTCATTTTTCCCTTTTGACACTAGATGTCACAGTTTTTCCTTCACAAGAGCCTGAGGTTCAGTCAAAATCTCTAATTGGGCTTTTTTAATCATCTGCAAACCTCCTTCCCAGCACGTGTGGGAGGAATGGAGCAGGTGTCTTACAGGACAGAACTGGGTGAAGGGTTCTTAGAACCTGAGTGCAGTGTGAATTCTTTGGAGTAGAGATGGGGTGATTAGTTCATTTCATACAGGGAAAGCTTAAGTATTGAATGTTTTTTCTGCTCTATGGATAAAATCCTGGCCCCACTGAAATCAGTGGAAGTTTTGCCAACAATTTCATTGGAGTTGCATATGAGGTTATAGTGAGCTCTTCTGTAGCCCTGGTTACGTCAAGGAGGTTTGAACTGTTGAAGCATCAATAGTTTAAAGTTTGTAAGGCCCTTCCATTCTATTTCAGATTCTTGTAGCCTGCCAACATTTATTTTGGAGCTGGAACTTTTCATGTTTAGTCTTAGCCAAGAGGTGGTTTTCGGGTGGGATGGAAAGGATTGTAAGGGTGGAGCCAAAACCGGTAGTACCCACAATAATAGGCATCCCCATTGAATCTGCAGCTCCTGACCTGTTTGTGCAGATAAGGCAAGGAGCCAGGGGAACAGGAGTTCAAGTCTAGTCTCTCTTGGTGACCAGTGTTCAGTCATTCTCTGTGCTTCATAACCCTTTTTACTGAGCCTATCCTGATATCCATACCATAAGGGCGGGGTATATATATGAATGAATGAATGAATGAATGAATGAATGAGGGAGGGAGGCAAACGTGATTTCTTCTCATATTATAAATGAGACAACTGACAAGTTGCATCATGGTGCCTTTGGAAGAACTAGGAGTTGAACCCAGGTCTTTATATGGCAGAGCCAACCAAGTCTGGTCCCTTTTATCCAGTATTGCACAAATCACCTTCCCACCTAAATACCTACCCCAAAAGGTGGCATAAGATCTACCTGCGTTAGACACAAGTGCAGAGCACTCGACTGCCTTAGTCAAATTTGTGCCGACAAGTGTGCAGACAGGATGCTTGGCTATGTTGTTTGTCTGTAACCATTGCACAAAGCAACAGGCAGTATTCACTGCACCCAAGAGTCAAGAACTAGGGAGCATGGCTTCCCAGCATTGCATTCCAGTCCAACAAATAGTTTTGCAACCAATTGGCAAAGTATGTGCTATGCCTTTCTCTGGTGGCTGGTTCACAAAGAAGCTAACAACCTATTGCTACTGCCAGTTGCTCCTTTACCTTAAGTAGCATTGGTCCATTCTAATTCATATGAATGAAGATCCAAGCTTTGAATGTATTAAAACTATCTTACCAACAGCCCCATTCACTTGCACAACCCTAATTGATCTGAGTGAAGATCCAGGTTTCAAATCTGCTAATACTAACCTACCCAACAACAGCCTCATTCACTACACAACCCCGCCTCACTCAAAGTAGAGTTAACTGGTGGAATTTGTTGCCAGAGAATGTTGAGGTGGCCAGTAGCATAGCTAACTTTAAAACAGGGACTCGATAACTTTTTGGAGGATAGGTCCACAAATGGCTAGTAAGCAAGTGGGTTTGGGATGCAACCTGTGATTGTCAGGAGCTGAGAGTAAATAGTTGTGGGGTATAGGGGATGGAAAGGGTACCCCGAAGGTTGGGGAACACAACCAGGTCCAACAAACACATGGGGAAGGACGGAGACAAGAAAGGTCCGCACCAGGGAGAACACACACGTGCCTTACTCCGGTCCTCCCTTGCTTCGTAGCAGTTGCCTGGGCTCAGTAAACAGTCCCTCCGGATCTTATAGGGCCTTTGGGGTATATACCCCCAGCCTAGATCATCATAGGGCGAGCCTATGGCCCTACAGCCCAGGAAGGCACACTCGCACAACAAGACAGGGCCCAGGGCAAGGTGCGGGGAATAAGTGCCAGGAGGGTAGGGAAGGGATAGGACTGCCACACCAGATGGGGACCCAGGAAGTGCAAGCGAAGAAGGTGAAACAAATAAACAAACACTGCACCCACTGCCCACACCCACTCCCTTGCTCACTCGCTCAGGCACTCACTAACGTGCTCATTCACTCTTGCGCTCACTCGCTCCCTTACTCACGGTTACCACGTTCTCCAAGACCTTTGCAACACAGAATGCTCCAAACACACTCGCTAGAGGGGCTGGTCTCTCAGGCGCAAGGCTCTGATCATCAGCAAGGCACAGCGGTCAGGAGCTGCCTTAAATCCCTCCTGCTGTCTGAGCGCGCAAGCGCAGGCACTCCAAGTGTCGATGCTGTGCAACGGGGGCGGGGCTATGCGGGGCCGCAGCACCAGTGCTGTGGAGCCACACCCGCTTTCATCTGACAGCACTGGAGGGGGGGGCATCTTCTTTGGAGGGTTCCCCTGCTGCCCCTGGAACCCCCAACCCTCTTGACAGCGCAATCGATGGCGGATCTGCTTGCAGCGTGGATGCAGCACCGGGTGAGTCCTCGGGGCCCTCTGCTGGAGTCCGTCCCCACCGAGGCCTTGACGGTGTTCGCAGGGACCCCCTCCCCGCAGCCTGGCCTTTCCACCTCCAAGGTCTGACAGTAGCAGGGAATGGATCGTTCCATTAAGATCTGTTGCACAAGGGTGGCTAGTTTTGCAGATAGGATGCTGGGCTCAGTAGACCATTGGTTTGACCAACTAAGCCACCGATTATGTACTTATTCACTGTCTATCAAGTGCACTGAAGTCTTGATTAAACACTGGACCAAACCTAGAGGAGACAGAGATCCTGTGGGGGTGGAAGATTATAGAACCATAGGAACAGCTTTATAGTTAAGGCGGCTTGCACTTTCTGTTAAAATCATGAGAATTATACTCATAAAATTGAGATGATTTATCCTAGCGCTGTGACATTTTGTAGGGTGGACTGCTTGGATGAGGGGTAAAAACTATCCAAATTTCAGATGAAACCGTAAAAAAACCAGCTGAGTTATAAGAGTTTGAAAATTGGAGGCAGAAGTGTGGTTTTCTGTTTTTTGCAACCATCTCTGGTTGACAGAGAGAACTGTGTTTAAAGTTATACATTTGGAGGTGTAAAGGAGTCAGAAAATTCAAGTTTACATTTGAGTCATTTCTCCCCCCCCTCCCCCCATGAAACTTAGGAGCGGCTTAAAATCGGCGGGGAGGCGGAAGAGCTGTCGTTTTGGACAGGTGTTTTAAGTCCTGTCAAAGTCAGTCTATTTTTCCTCACATTGTTACTGTTGTAGGATTGGGAAATTGAGTGTATTCCCCTTTCAAAAACCATGGAAATTATATGATCAAAAAACCTTCCATTTAAGAGAGGAGTTAAGGCTTACAAATTCAACCATGCTTCAAAAATGTGGAAATTGTACGTTAAGGCTCTCGCCATAACTTGCATGCCATGTAAGCATTGTACAGTCTTGTATATTGTGCTTGCTTACAAAGTATGAACTCTATGCGTCCATACTTTGCCTTAGTCTTTCAGCCCCAATCCTCTGATTAAATTTCCCCTGCCGGTTGGGGGCAACAATGAAGCTGAGGACAGCAGGGGGTCAGGGGCTAGTTTCCTGTCCACTGACTCCCTACTTTCCATATATGCTTTCATTTGGGTTGAGGAAAACGGGACACCTGTAAATGGGGACTGTATATGGGGAGAACAAGGTTGATGGATGCGTGTTCCGTACATGGAGACAAGATTGGGGGCAGCCGGGCAGTGGGAGTAGTCTGTATCGTGAGGTGGCAGCCCGGTGCTGGGGGAGTGTTTATGGAGGACAAGGCTGAGAAATGGGTGATGTGTATGCACAGATGAAGCTTGGGGTCAGGCGGGGTGGGGCAAGTGTATGTATTGGCGGTGGGCAGCCACATGCTGGGATGGACGAGGCTCAGAGTTCAGCTAGGGGTAGGGAGCAGTGTGTTATAGGGATGGGCGAACGCGGTTCGGATGTTCTGAGTTCGGACCGAACTTGGTCTGTTCGGACGTCCGAACCGAACTCTCGAACGACCGAACAGTTCGGTCGTGTTCAGATGAGTTCGAGGGCAGGAAAAACGTCTTTTCAGGGCCAAAAATTCTGTTTCGTTTCAATATCGATAGCGCTATTTTTGAATGTTGGGCCAAGTTTGGCCAAACCGAACTCGGCTGAACCAAACCATCGAACCCGAACTTGGGTTTTGAACCGAACATCCGAACTGCGTTCTGTTCGTCCATCCCTAGTGTGTTATGGGGAGGGGGCATCCAGGTACTGGGGGCAGTATATATGTGGGGAGAATGCTGAGAGGTGGGTGGTGTGTATTCAGGGATAAGCCTTGAGAGCAGTCAGAGTGGAGGGGAACTGTGGAGACAGATTATGCCTCCCTGTCCATAATATGGGGGCAGGGAGGAGCTTGCTGTCCCCAGCTTCTGTGTTGCCCCCAGCCTGCAGAGGAAAGAGTTGGGGCTGAAAGACCAAGGCAAAGTTTGGGTGTGTGGTGCCTGAGATGTAAGCAAGCACAATGTCTGAGACTGTACAACATTTTTACTGCTTAACCCGTACCTTTTGTCATGAAAAAAACAACACTCAGCAGGTCTTGGGGTGGATTTCTACCCCAAGAAGATTTTTGCCTGGGAAATAAAAATGTGCTGTACTCTAATAGCCAGTTTGGTTTCAGTTTTTTGGTTGTAGCCTGAGTGGGGTTTGAAAGGTGTTAGTTTCATTTTCTTGGCCAGTCTCTGGTGACAATGAATACCCTTCAGGCTGGCTGACTGAATAAATGAAACCAAACAGGCTGGGTGAAGAAATGAAAAATCTTTCAAGACCATTTTTTCCTATCAGTCTGTAGTAAGCACCTTGAGAGATGTTCATCTTTTCCACCAGTTTGCAGTGCCAGACCTAGGGGCGGGCACAAGGAGGAGTTTCCTGCCAGTCTGTAGCACCAGACCTAGGGACAAGCAAAAGAGGCAGTTTCCTGCCAGTCTCGGCCAGTCTGAAGTGGCAGTGAAGGGGTTAATTTTAATTTCTTCTGCCAATCTGATGTGGCTTTGTCTTCCATTTCCTCTTGTAGTCTGAACTGGCCTTGAAAAATGTTAAGTTGGTTGATTTTTAAGCAGTGGTAGTTTTCCCACCCCAAGTGGATTACATTGGCCAGGGTGGAATTTTACCCCAATAGGAAAACTTCATTGAAATCGGGGTAGTTTTTTACCGGGGGCATATTTTTGGTCATAGCAGACAAATGGTAAGAGGTATCTGGCTGAAATTTTAGTATGTTGCGAACAGAGGTGCCGGTGACAATGAGTGAAAACAGACATGACGCTAACCACCCTTGAACCACCCTTGGTGGTTATTTATGCATGTTGCAGGGCTGTATTGGTGCCCTATGCAGCCCTGCAACATGCATAAATGACCACCAAGGGTGGTTCAAGGGTGGTTAGTGTCATGTCTGTTTTCACCCCATGTCCTGGAAGGTCAAAGTTGTAGAGCCACTAATTAACATATTTTACATGTTTTTCCCCCGACTTATTTATTTATTTATTTACTTACTATATTTTTGAGTCGCCCCATATGCCTACGGCATCCCGGGGTGACATACAACTAAAAACATTCATAAAACAATTAAAAAAACGTCAACAATTTAAAAACATCATTAAGGCAGGAGAAGAAATAAAAATAAAATAAGAGCAGGGAAAAGCTAAAAACTCTATCCCCCCTTCCCCCCATCCCCAAAGGCCTGGGCGAACGTAGGGTAGGAATCCACCCCAAGACAATAGATAAGGGTTAAATGGTGCACAAGTTAAAGCAGGAGTCTTAACTTAAAATTTCTATGCGTTTTAGAGCATGGTTGAATTTGTAAGAGCCTCCTCTCTTAAACCAAAAGTTTTTTGATCCTATAATATAGTAAGTGATCATGTTATCCAAGGCTGTATCACAACACATATACCCATGCATCCCAAATCACTAGCAGCCTTAATCCTGACTTCCTTCATATTTGAAGCTTGGTTTTACAAGACTAAAATCTTCTCAATATCAGTTTTTATATGTAAGAAAAATATCCATAGAGATGTGATTAAAAACACCCAGTCCCATTAAAGTCAATCGAACTAGATAATGTAAAGCAGTTGTAGGATTGTGTACATAATAAAATGGAATGATTGGAACAAGCAAAAGCTTATAGAAGAGAATTGCTTGTTGTTAGTAGGCAAATGCCCCAAATCCTACCAAAGCACTTCAAAAGCCATGTCTAGTTTTTCATATGTAAACCTAATAAATAAAATGTAAGCATGTTATAGAGTACGCATGATCTAACATCATCCTGTTGTTCGAAGAAATAGAGTGAAATAATGTGATTGCCATGGCTCATAAATGCTGATGGAATAAGAGGATCCTCTAGTTTATATTAGGTTTTATGTTGACTGCAGTTCTTCAGGAATTACTGAACACAGCGATAGAAAGGGACACAAGGCCTTCTCCATCCTATCTCCAGCATTTCAATCATTGTCCCATTTTTTCCATGTATCCACATTCCAGTTCAACTGCAAGAAATAGCTTGGATATCCTAGTACTTCCCCCATTCCCCAAGATTACTGCTAGCAGTCAGTTTGTAGACTCATTGTGTGTTTTACGATTCTCATTGATAGCTCAATTAATGTTGAAGTCAATGTTGGTGTTAATTTTAGGCTATGATTAGTGTTGACACTGAGCAACAAACTAACGGCATTTATGGGCATCTTGAAAATGATTATTAGTTCCTGTTTTTTCATATTTGTTACAGTTGCATTAAACCAAGACCTTCTGTAAGAGGATATGTGTAAAATTATATCTGTATAATAAACGTGTGTGTATCTATAATGCTATTCTCTATTGCTGGCATTACCCAGGGAGCAAATGACATCTCGGCACAGAATCCTAATCACAGTTTGGAAGATCAAAAATAATGATCACTTCTGATCGGAGGCTGTGAATAATTCATCTGGTTTGATTTTCATGTTCTGTCCAGTGATACTTTTCAAACCAAATGCGTTTCTACAGGAGAATAATGGTTCCACTTCTTATGGAAATACTTTGGCACAAATCATTTTGCCAACATAAAAACAGTTAAATAAGACGGTGGTTCTTTATATATATTTTTTCCCTGTCTTGCTCTCTCTCCTGGGCTCCTGCGTCAGCTGTGGCTTGGATTGTGGTAGCACAGATACTTCTAAACTACTGTGCTGGTTTTTTTTAAGAGACTATTTTGAAGGTGTTGGCCCTCGCCATCCCCTCATGATTGTTCTGGCAGTGCTTTTAGGTGATTACCTCAGCCTGTCTAATTAACCTGTGGGCTTCCTCCCCCCCCCCTCCCCCACTGCNCTGCTGTTACCTTACAAATCACCCCTCTCCCACTACTCCTGTTTAGCCTTTAAAAAAAAAAAAAAAAATCTTGCCCAGCCCCTGTGCTTTTATTACTATTCAGCTAGTAGTAAAGTATGTCATGGAGAATCAAAATGATAACTATTTATAGTGTACAGTTTATTCTACTTTATTTGAAGTATATTTATTTATTTATTTATTTATTTATTTTTCAAACTTATATCCCGCCCCCTCCTGCAATGCAGCTCGGGGAAACCCAAAGCATCTGGCTTAGGTGTGACTTTGTTTTTTATCTGTTTGGTTCCAGTGAGGATAATGGCCTGAGCCATTCATTTTGTGGTTCTAGTTTTGGTAGTGAGGCTCTAACGTTTGTTCCCTACTGATTATTTTGGGGTGTGTCTGTAGCTAGGCAGCTATGAATTACAACATTCAAATATGTAATAATATATGTTGCCTCTAAAGGAGTGTTTGGTGTGGTTTGTGCCCAGAAGGGAGAATGGGGAAATACCCCCAGGAACTACAGCCAATCTAGGTTTTTCATAGAGGCTGTCGGCTATTGGGAAGCTGCTATTGTGCGGAGTAAACTTTTCATTATGACACTTTAAAAGGCCATTCTCAATACTGGACCTCTCTCCAAAAGGTGTGAAAACCAACATGTGTCCGGTAACAGACAAAGATGGTTGTCATGACTTATGGGGGGGAAACCAACAGACAGATCAGAAGTGATCTTGGAATAGTATCTCATGGACTGCACATGAATCTGAGTAGCAGCTTTGGGCAGGAGTAGAGAGATGAGCTGGACAGACAGGCAGAAATTATCTGGATGAGATTGGATCAAGACTGAAGGGAACAGTGCTCACTTGGAGAGTTCAGCAGTGGACTGAATATAGCTCCTTGAGTGTTTGACATAGAGAGTATTTAATTGTGATGAAACTTGCTTTGATTAACAGGTACCACCTAGCTGCTTTAGGGTGAAATCTTGAAGTCCTTGCTCAGTGTTTATGGGGGGTGGGGTGTTAGTGGGAGTTTGTCAAAGTGAAGGACCTTGGAATCTTATCCTCGGTATTTAAGCCCTCATTCTCCTTGTAATCTCAGGATCTATTTGGTTTGTTTTTTTCTTGCTGCTGATGTCAAAGTTATAAGGCAGGGGAAGAACTGTAGATGCTGTAACTGCATTTTTTTTTTAATCAGTTAGGCTGCCCTTTGGCTTCTGGCCAGTTGCTTGTGGGATTACCCTGTGGGATCCAGGGTGTCTGAGTAACTCCTGCTCTGTGGAAGGGTCACCTGCTGTCTCGCTCTGTTGTGTGTGTATATATATAGCAGTAGCACTGTCCATTAATTTAAGCTATAATATATTGGGTTTTTTAGCAAAACATCCAACTGATTTTGCATCGGTCCTGTCTCTGGACTGATACAGTATCTCTTGACTCCAAACACTCTACATTCAGATGCAGAGAGTCTTAGCTGTTCATCTGAAAACAATCGGAAACAACAACAACAAAAACCCATAACCCCAGCGTAAGACAGGAAACGGAAGTCCCATTGGGACATGCAGCAAGAGCTCAGACTTTCTGGCAGCTTGTAATCCCATCTTTTACGAGAGAGGAAGGATTGCTGCTTGCCTTTCCTCTAGTGATCCTTTGATTAATTTTTCTTTCAAGCTTTTTTATTTCAAATGAACCTATTACAGTGTATCTTATTGTGGACATTGATTGGATCTTGTCTCTGCATTGTGCCTGGTTTTGATTTCTATTAAATAGCACATATCTATCTGCAGAATATTCTCCCGTCCTTCTCCTGCCCCTTTATTTCATAATGCTCAGAATCGCAAGTAGCAGCAATGAGAGTTTTGACCAGGCAAATAGCAAGTGGATGTGCCATTGGCTTGAGGAATGTGTACTTGGAGCTTATGATCCTTGGGCAAGCCGAGACTGGGTGATGCATGGGGCATTCAAGGGACACTGCTATTTACATCTGCTAATAGCACTCTGATGGCCAGCTTCCCAACGTGGAAATACGCGGTGGCTGAGAGATGAGAGTGGCACGGGCTGCAGATGTTGCTCATCTCCATTAGGCAGGATCTGGTAATTTTTAAAAGAAAAATTCTCTGTGAAGAATGATTATTTACCTGGATGAGATTGAAGAGAGAGACTGAAGATGGAAAGAGGCTGCAGCAGGGATGTGGAAAGAGAAGAGACAGAGCAAACAAAATGCTGTTTTGTATCCTCTCTCAATAAAGATAATTGTGAAATATAGGGATTAAGGTGGAGCAGGGGGAATGAGAGAGCGAGAGCGCACAAGGGAAAGTAGAAAGAATGGGTGCGACAGGCCAGGAATCATTTTGAGAAATAATTGTCTGGGTGGCCCTGAAGAGACAACAAATGCTTCTGTAAACATACTGTGCCACAACAGAAGGCTGTTTAAACAAAGGGCCCTGATTCATTCACACATCAAGAGTTCTAAAACAAAGTTATTCAGGAGTAGGTAGAGGAGTACATACTCCTGAGAAACAAGGAGTGCATACTCCCCTCTGTTTTTTACTTTGGAGTTACGGTCATGTGAATCCTTTCAGTGTGTGAGTGGCGTGCCCTATGCTGTGTTGTGCTGTGACCACTGGGGGAAGATGGCTGAGAACTGCATCACATGGGAGCTGCAGTAAGAACGGTTCCGAAGGGAGGAGCTACTTCAGTTTAACACAGTCTGTTGGAATGTACCCTAACTGCATCCTGTGTGACCTAGGATAAAAACAGCTAAATGTGGATGTGTCTACAGTAGTGGTGGGACCCCGGGCCCATTACCGGCTACCGGATTTACCGGTTACCGGTTCTACGAAAACCGGATTCCCGAATTAAATCCGGTACCCCGGTACCCGGTCCGGATTACTGGGACGAATCCGATAATGCCGGTACGCCCAATACCGGCATTATCGGATACCGGATTCTACCGGTTTCCCACCCCTAGTCTACAGTAAATCCCTCAGTGGGTTGCATAGGTGGTAAAGGCAGGAGCAATGCCACAAAATCTTCTCAAAGGCCATAGGAGTCTTTTTCCTTTGATTTTCAGTGGGCTTCGGTGCAGACTTTGAGTAAGAAGAATGAGGTAATAATGGATGTGGGAGCAATTTAAGGACATACCCCTTTCAGCTTTATTCTCACAAAACTCCCAGTGATCAGTGCCAAAGTGTGGAATGCAAGTTGAGGTCCATATTAGATAATCTTGCTGGTTATCTGTGGTGTAAAGTTTGATGCACCATTTCTAACAAGAGGCCAGGGGAATCTTAGTATCGTGGAAACTTTATTAGAAATGTAGGCATAATAGGTCATCTGTATATTATATATTTGTCCCTTTTGTGTGCTTGCAGATTGGCATGGTGGCATGGAAAATGACCCTCAAGACTCCTGAGTATCCAGAAGGCCGTGATATCATAGTCATCGGCAACGATATAACATACCGGATAGGGTCTTTTGGACCTCAAGAGGACCTGCTGTTTCACAGGGCTTCTGAGCTTTCCCGGATGCAGGGTATCCCACGAATTTATGTGGCTGCCAACAGTGGAGCTAGGATAGGTTTGGCTGAAGAGATCCGCCATATGTTTCATGTTGCCTGGGAAGACCCTGTTGACCCATACAAAGTAAGAAAGTACTCATGATTAAGAGGCAGTGTGCAGTGTCAAAACTGCGTAACGTTATGTGTTTTCAGTTAATAATAATAATAATTTTATTTATATAGCACCCCCTGCCAAATGGCACTGAAAACATTTCTCAAAATCAATACAATAAAACAGTGTAAAATCCATTTAAAAGGGAAAGTTAGAAGGAGGACTGAATATATTAAGGGAAACCAGCAATGTATCTTCTAAAAGCACCTGGACAATAGAAAAATCTTCAGGCACGTTTTGAGGGGTTAATTGATGAAAGCTAGTCAAACTTAATTCTTTGTCCATCCACAGGGATTCAAATACCTGTACCTGACTCCTCAAGATTATAAGAAAGTCAGCGCACTGAACTCAGTGCACTGTGAGCATGTGGAAGATGAAGGAGAATCCAGGTGAGCATGTAAATGTGTTGGCTGATAGACAGTCTTCCTACTTCATCAAAGTTAAGTAGAATTTCGTGTCTCATTACCAGATTTTCCTTCTCTTGTCACTGGGATATCCCATAGCGTCCAGTCTCATTCCATGATTTGCCCCATTACAGCATGTGTCTTGGAAGTGGAATAATGAGGAAGTCTATCATGAATCATCATATAAAACGTGATGAACCCATATAAGTTACAGCTTCCTTGCTGAAGGTGCAGAATATTGATGACAAACCTTCAACTTGGTGAAGTTTTAACCCATTAGCTTTTTGAGAATCAGGGCTGTAGTTTCATAGTGAAAGTTTCCAAAACCTACATTTCCTACAAAAACATCCGCCCTAGACTGAGAGGCACCTTGCCCTCGGTGAGTGACACTGTTGGAGGTGATCACTGCAGAGGTGAGAAGGAAAAAGGCATGGAAACAGTTCATGCAAAGCCTTGAGGAAAGTTAGAAATAGGGATGCACAGAGAGAGAGAGAGGCTTGCACATAGGAGCTCTGAAAGCAAGAGGTGAACTTGGAGAGTAGGGAAGAGGCAGAGCTCAAAAAAAAGATACAAGGGTTCCACTTCTGCAAAGTTGTAGAGCAGATGCAGAATTAAGAACTTTGTGGAGCAGAGAAATATCAAAATAGGAGGAGATAGGGAAAGGATACATATGAAGTATAGACAAGCAAGAACTCTGATTTAAGACCTTTCATCCTTCTCCATTTCTTTGGTTTTTGCTTCCATTCCCAATACTCCTGCGCACCATACTCATAATCTGCTGGAGCTCCAAATCTCCTCTTCCAGGCAGTCAGATGATCATTTCTCAATGAAAGTCAGTTTGCTGTTGCTCTGTAAATTGGACAATCACCTATGAAGCTTCCTCAGCACTTTCTCCCACCCAGAAAGTAATTTCTATGATGCCACTTCAGCTGAATGTTTACCGGCCACTTCTTGAGGGTTCAGCAATACGATATGATGAGTTGATACCCATGCCCTCTCTGACGTATTCACATTACTCTATACAGCCGTGGTGATATTCATATTCCATATTCTTAACTGTAGAACCCATTGGGTGAATGATTGTATCTTGCCACTCAGAATATATTTGTCTCCCTTAGGTATAAAATAACAGATATTATTGGAAAGGAAGAAGGCCTGGGAGTGGAGAACCTCCGAGGATCTGGCATGATTGCTGGAGAATCATCATTGGCCTATGATGAGACTATCACCATCAACCTGGTAATCCACAAGTGTTTTTCCTCTTTGCTTGTTTCAGCTGAAAATTTGGCATTGTAATTGCAATCCAGAATGTTTAGCTGAAAGGTACAGTTCACACCAAATGGTTACCACTGGTAGCTATCACATACTCTCAGGGCTGGAAGTAAGCATTGACACTGTGCACAAGTCAGACTGAGCTTACTGAGAGCTTACTGGACAGGTGGGAACCCATGTCTCTGCTCCAGGTTGTTTATTTATTTCGTTTTATACCACACATTTTTCCAAGGACTCAAGGCAACCAATTGCCTCCAAAGGTAATTATGCCAGGGGCTAATGCTTGTGTGAATAGACAGTCCCTCACATGTATTGAGAGCATGTCCCACAATGCTTTCCAACAGTTTTGAAAGGCACTGTAAATTCCTACAATACATAGCCGCAAAGTCTAATGTATTTCACCCTGGGATATGTTCCCATGATGCAAGGTGGTACAGGGGTAGGGTGGAAACTAGTAACTTCTGAATGTACATGGGTACAATGCAACTACCACTGGAGATAAGTACCTGCAAGGATGTGTTCTTGCGTAAATGGACCCTAAGCGTCTGTCTGCAACAGAAAATGTGCATCTTGGGCCTAATCTGTATGGGGAAATTTAACCTGAAATAATTTGTTAAATCTGGTTATGGTCCAATGTGGATACTCTTTTAGTCAGGGACCTGCATTTGTCGCATTTTCCCCCATTGGGGAAAAGGAAATTAACATGGGTCCATTATCTTAGTTTATTCCATTTTAGTTTAACTTGATTAGAACAGAGTTAAAACAACCAGAATAAGATATTCTAAGTTGTGTGTTTACACAATGGCTGATTCAGTTTAATTAATCCCGAGTACTGCTAAATGGAGACACAATTGTGTGAATTTTAAGTGGATTTGAAAATGTCAACTTTATTTCTTGGTTACACAGTTCCTAGGTGTTGGAGTCATTATTTCTCCTTTTAGTTTTGTAAATCAGATACGTATTTTTTTTAAATGAAAGCTGAGCTCTCAGGGCATACTTCTGTAGTCAATGATGGTCTTTAGAGCTTCTGAATGTACTGGGCTCTTACAGAAAGACACAAGTCGTACCACCAAGCCACCCGGACTAACACATTTTGGAGGCATTGTAGAATCTGAAACAAATGTGATTTGTGTTTTAGGTAACGTGTCGAGCAATTGGAATTGGGGCTTATCTTGTCCGGTTAGGACAGAGGACAATCCAAGTAGAAAACTCTCATATCATCTTGACAGGAGCTGGAGCTCTCAACAAAGTAAGTTCATGCATTAGAATTTCATTTTTGTGGTTTTGTGCACTGTGTAAAAGAAGCCATTTCTTGTCTGGGACGGGTATAGTATCACACCAATCGCCCCAGTTGGGATCGCTGCAGATCAGCCCCTTTGTGGACAGTGTCTGCAAGAAAGCCAATGACTGTATGGGTCGTGGAAGCAGAACTGCTTTCTCAATCCTACAAAAAGTGCCCTCCAGGTTACGGGACAGGGTCCTGCGGGTAGGAAGCTTGAACCACTATTCCCTATGTTGGGACCTGGTTTGTAAGAAGAAGAGTTAATACTGTAAAACTGATAGTTTTGCACCTAAATTGACTTGAAATCATATATATGAGCTGCTTTTTATTTGAGACAGAGACTGTTTTTTTGTATATGGTGCCTAGAGTTCCTAAGTGGTACACTAATAAATAGAGATGATGATATTACTGTTTTGATATGTTAGTTGTGGAAAAAGAAGCAGGGGTCATAGCTACGTTGGAATAGACCCAGGTGTAAGAAATGACACACGCACCACCACCACCCCCTGGTCAACTTCCATCCAACTCCCTCCCCTCCTTCCTCCCCCCAGCGCCTCCCCCTCCCTTTGCTTGCTGTGCCTGAGCCCTGGAGCCTGTGGCTACGCTGCCTGCCTCATGCTGCTGCCGTTGGTGTTTGCTCCATCCTGTGCCACCCTCAGGGTGAGTCCCACACGCACCACGTGCTGCAGGTGCTTTTGCTCTACTCAGTCTCCACTAGAAGTGGGGGACTAGGCAAAATTGCGGTTACTTTCAGTTCCGGTTCTCATGTATTTCGGTTCTCGTTTCAGTATCGGTGGTTTCAGACCTTTTGCGGTGATTTTTGTTTCCGATTTTTAACATTGTGGTTTGTCAGTCTTAAACAAAAATCAATGCAAAAGCTCCAAAATGATACCTAAAAAACAACCGAAATTTTGAATTAATCTGAAATGGCCATTATCGGGTACTTTCGGTTTTATCTGAAAGTTCCATCCCTAGTCTCCACCCAGCTGTGCTGCAACAGGACAGGATTTCCCCCCACCCTCAGCTTGGGCCCCAGGTCAAATGATGCTCCTGACCCTATGATACCTACACCCCAGAAAAGAAAGGTGTTCTCCCCCTGAACATTACTGCTCCACCAGAACCCTCTGGAGCTTGGAAGATGCCCTGCTAGATCACAATATGTGTCTGGATTATCCTCCATAGCTGCTTTTCTCTCTTGTTTGGAGCCTGTTGTTGTAGCTTGTTTGTAGCGAACAGAATGATGAAACAGAACAGATACACTTAAAACATGTTCTCAATAGGACTGGGGAGAAATGTCCTAGAGTTTGAAGTTTGCAAATGTCTTGAGAGGAACAAGTACTTTTGCTGCACAAAGTTGGTTTGAGTTTGGCCATTTCCTTTTTAATTGGAAGCCATGATATGTTTTAATTTAAACCAAGGGTGGGGAACTTCAAGCCCATGGATCAAGTGTGACCCACAGCTAGGTTTGGTCAGCCTCTTTCCAGTTCCTACCCCCTAGCACTGAAAGACTAAGCTTAGGGGAAGAGAACAGAGTTAAGGGCATGCATGCACACAAGGTCAGGGGGACAGATCCATAGCATATTTCCATGAGTTGGGCCACCTTCTTCTAGAGTACCCCCCTAATGTATCCCCAACTTCCATGTGGCCCTCAAAGCTTGTAGTAATTTTTAAAGTGGCCCTTGGGAGGGAAAAGATTCCCACCCCTGTTTTAAGCAAAGCATATATTTATTTATTTTTAAAACAAAACAAACAACTGTTGTTATGAAAATGGGAACCACCCTGGTACCCAAACTGGTAAAGGGATGCTTTTCTCGACTTCTGTACAACTAACAAGCTAACTCTGAACTATCAAAAATCCAAAATCATGGTCTTTTCAGCTAGGAAGAAAATCCACATTTGGAATATAGGGGGCCAATTGATACAACAGGTATCTTCCTTCCACTACTTGGGTCTTCTTTTTCATAGGACTGGTTCTTGGAAGGGTCACGTTGATAGCGCCATTGCTATGGCTCGTGGGACTTCCCAGGCTATTCTTAGGTTCTTTAGGAGCCAGGGAAGAGCCCCTATAAGCGTGCCAATCCAGGTACTCAATGCTAAGGTAAAGGCACAGCTTCTATATGGGGCAGAGATTTGGGCCCTGTTTCTTGCGCCCATGGTGAACAGGGTGCAAGCTAGGTTCCTAATGGGTATTCTGGGGAACCCTAAGAGCACCCCACATGTAGTTGCCCGGGTTGAACTGGGCCACATTAGCTGGCAGCAGGTTGCTATGGACCTCGCTTTGAAATTTTGGACCAAACTGCTTACCGGCTGCGGCTCAGTTTTATTGAGGGAAGTGTATTCTGACCTCTTGATTGACCCGTGCTCGAAGAAGGTGGAGATTTTCCTTTTGAAATCAGGGATTCCTAGGGAATATCTACTCCACAAATCAATGGGCATAATCAGGAAGGAAATTTTGTTACGGTCGAGTGATGTCGGAAGGTAGAATGAGTCGGGACTTATCAACTCCTCAGCACATTTGCGTGCGTATCTCGATTGGGCACCAGAGTTGGGGCAAATGGCGCATTACTTAGCTTGCCCCATTTCGCAGGAAGCTAAGGGTTTATTTTTTAGGGCTTTAGTGAACTCGTTCCTCTCTAGTGTTCTGTAGGGTCTATTCCTGGGTTTTCCCTTTATGGAAAGGTTGTGCCTGTTTGACCAGGGGGCAGTTGATACTGTGGAGCACATTGTTCTCTCTTGCCACATGTATGACGATATCAGAGTCCGGTTTATTGCGCCCCATGTCGCCAGATTCCCCGGTAGATCAGCAGGTGCCCTTTTGGGGTTACTTATTGATAGTGCGGATCCCCTAACTATCCAAGATGTCGCCTCTTTTCTACTGCAAGCGGTGTCCTTTAGGGTAAAATTTCTGGAATTTAAAGCTATTTATCCAATTCAGCCTACTAATGACACCCCTTAATTATATAGGGAACTGGGTTACTTGAATTTTGGGTTTGGCTGTGGTTCCTTATTTCGGCAAATTGGTATTGCTTATATCCCATGGATATGTGTCTTATGACGTTTTGCTACAATTTGCTATGTATGAACCTTGTATGAATCTTGTTTTATTGTGTATGTTGTATGTTTTTCTGTTTCTGGATGCAATGGTCTTCGACCACGCTTAATAAACTGAACTGAACTGTAAAGGGTGTGCAAGCCCACATAAAAAGATTTTGCAAAAATTGATTTTACCAGGGTTTGGACCTGGGCACACACTGTGGCCTCTTAAATTCTTTTTTACTGCTTCTCATCACTAAAGTATAAAAGCGCTGGGTACTAGTGAAATCTCTTCTGGAATTAATGAAGCCCTTGGCTCTCAACTCTGTTTTTTAACCCTGTTTTTGGTTTTAAAAAGATCAGCCTGGGTATGTTTATTTCAGGGAGTTTCTGAAGAAAATGGGGCGTTTAAGCATCACTCTTGCTATGGTGGAAGCCAGGATCATGCTCAACCATTATACGTAAAATAAAGCTTTGATGTGTATTCTGGGCATTAAGCAATCTCTGAAACTCACTTAGGCAGGGTCCTTGTAATCGGGGGGGGGGGGGGGGGGTGTCCCTGATGGTAGGGGCTCAACCTTGCATTTGAGTTGTCCATTGCATGTTGGGCTGGGCTGTCTTACTGGACAGGTGGATCCAAGGTTTGAGGCTGAGAAAGAAAGCACAAGGAACTTGGGAGTGCGTGGGTCCAGATCCTTTCTCATTCCAATGCTGTGGTGGTGTAGTGCTTTGACGTTGTTGTTGGTCTATCGGCAGTGTATCTGGCCCTATGCAATCATTAGTTAGAGAAAGGTCCCTGCCAGTTAGGGGAAAGGAGCTATGTTATTTCTTATTAAAGAGAACTATTTATATTTTATATTGTATTTTTATATATTATTGTGATCTGCCCCAAGCTGCCTGGGGCAGGGTACAAATTTTGGAAATAAAACAAAAATAAATAGACACACAACTCCCTGCCTCAAGCAGAGGCCACATCTTCATCACCACCACCACCCCCTTGAGGGTTTTGTTTACATGGATGTGAGGAGTGTGATGGCATGAGTGCCCTTCTCCATTGTGCTCCCCTGACTCTCCAGCACCTGGGTTGGTTGCACTTCAGCACAAGCTGAAGGAGTGTTGGGGAAACAATAGAGGAAGAATGGAAAATAATCTCTTGCTGCATTATCTCACTGAATAAAGAGGGCTCTCTGCAGGGAATGAAGCATTGATCCATCACCTCTGGGACACTCCAGCCTGAGCCAATGCATATGCCTATCAGTACAGGAAAGAGAGGCTTTTCGAGATCCCTTTTAAATTATGGCAGAATTTGGTGTTCCCTGGAGTGGCTCATGGTGTCTGGCTCTAGCTGGTATTTGGTTAAAGCAGAAGCTGTGCAACGAAGGAATGGGTTTGGGGTGCTGATCTCTCCTTTAGTAAACCCAAGTTCACTTACAGGCAGATTGTTTAGTCTTCCAGTCCCCACCCCCCATCTGTAAAATAGGATCTGTAAAATTGAGATCGCAGTGAAATAAGGGTTGCATACATTTTTAAGCTTGATAAGTAGCCTTTCAATACACTTAGTTCTCCAGAATTTGTTCTGTTCCATCCATCGTTGTGTTGTTCAAATTTTAATGATCTCGGGTCAACCAGGGGCGTAGCAAGACTGTTGTGGGCCTGGATTCATGTCCCAACTATGGTCCTCTCTAAGGACAGATGGGATGGGGCAGGGCTAAAGGTGGTGCTGCTCTAGCCCCCAGCAAGGCCCCCTCTGGAGTGGCAGCAACCCTGCCAGGGAGGAAGTTTTAAGAATTGGTGGGGCAGCACTTCACCCCCATTCACTGTTAAAACTTCTTCCTTGACAGGGCCCTTTGCAACAGGCCAGAGCACGTCTATGGAATTTTCAGTGTGTGTGTACAGGGGTGGGGGCTGTTTGCCGAGTGTTGGCCCACTCCCTCCCAATCTAAGAATTTCCTAGCAGTGTTTGGGCTGCTTGCAAAGGGCCCTGTGAGAATCAGGGTGGCCAGATAGGCAAATTTTAGAGGACACTTATGAGAAATACAGGTTGCAGGGCTGCATGGGAGTCCATGCAGCCCTGCAACCTGTATTTCTCATAAGTGTCCTCTAAAAAATGCATATCCAGCCACCTTAGTGAGAGTCCAGGGCCTGGACTCAGCTGAGCCCCCTCGCTCCATTGTAGCTGTGCCCCTGTTCACCCCCTCTCCCACTGCTGTTCCCTCTCAGTGACTTTGCAATCTATCCCACAAGATGCAATGTTTGATCTTAACAGTCTTGTGTGTTAGAAGAGTGACAGTTCCAACTTCCATCTGAATTTAGTGCAATGTGCTTCTCTTTGTCCCTGATTTTACTACCCCTCCTTCTCCTGCTACGGGCATTGCCCAAGCAGAGAGCTGCTTGTTTGTAAGCTACGTGTTATATGGATAAATTGTCCACTGGGGGCTAAATCGAGACCACGAAACCCATTCCACTTGAGATTTTAAACAGGGTTTGAACCAAGAGTCAAAGGCTAATGCGCTTAAATCACCATGCCACCCAAGCAGCAGCTGCTTTAGATTTATGCTCAATATCCCACTTCTTATGTTCAGAGGAGAGAAACAATTTGCCCTTGAATTATTGAGGGAGCCTTCATTTTATATATATATATTTTTCTTTGACTGGAAGTCTTTGTCCCCATTAGCCAGGGACACATTAAGCAAAATTTTCTTTAGTTGCTGTGGCAAGGCTACTTGGCATGAGAGAGCCTCTTTGTTCAGATATCTGCTTATTACAGTGTAGTAGTGGTGGTTGCTGTTGTTGTTGTTTGTTTATATAATGATCAGAGCACCATTAAAGTTACATACAATTTTATTTGTTTGTTTGTACTTTGACCCTGCTCTTTCCTGATGACTCAGGGCAGCTCACAAAAAGCATAAAATACAATTAAAAGACATTACAACAATAGAACCCAACAAAAAACCCTACCCAGTCCAACCCTAACCACCCAACAACCTCCCTCCCTATCCCCTTCCACCAACTACTTTACTAAAAAGAAAGGTATTACACCACCTTCAAAAGATGCTCAGGCTTAGACTCAGATGAACCTCCAAGGGAGAGAGTTCCACAACATTGGGACAACAACCAAGCACACGCCCCGTCATATGGACAAGAGTGGTAGATGGAGCCCAGAGGAGGATGCTCCTGGTCAACCACAGGGGCCGCAATGGGACGTGGTAGGAAAGCCGGTCTTTTAGATGTATTGGGTCCAGGCTATTTAGGAGTTTCAAGGTCAAAATCAGCACCTGAATTGTGCCTGGAAAGCTATAGGTAGCCAGTGCAGGCACCAGTATAATGTGTTCCCAGCGACCCGTTCCCAAAAGGAGCCGGGACGCCGCATTCTGCATCAACTGCAGCTTCCAAACAGTCATCAAGAGCAGCCCTACTTAGAGAGCATTGCAGTAATTTAGCCTCAAGGTGATGAAAGCATGGATGACAGTGACCAGGTCTTAATTGGAAAGAAAAGGTCGCAGCCTCCTCACCAGATGAAGTTGGTGAAAAGCACTCCTGGCCAGTGCTGCAATCTGATTATCCACGCACAGCAAGGGGTCCAAAAGCACTCCAAGGCTGTGAACCTGAGTGACTAAAGAGAGCTGGATTGCATCAATGACAGGAGTCGCAATTTCCCCAAGTCATAGGGCCAGCCAACCATCATCACTTCAGTCTTGTCAGGATTCAGCTTCAATTGGCTCACTTTCCCCAGACGCAGCGAGGCATCGGGTATGCACCGAGACTGCAGGACTTGGGTTAGATGAAAAAGAAAGGTAGAACTGGGTGGTGTCAGTGTATTTATTTATTTATTTATTTATATAAAATTTATATAAAATGTATTGATGACATTTCGCTCCAAACCTCTGAATGATCTCACCCAGCGACCTTATATACATGTTGGATAAGAGGGGAGACAAGATGGAACCCTATGGGAGCTTTAACTTTGACATGGAAAAATTACTCAACTTGGAGCTTTGCAAGGTATAGAAAAGAATGAAAAATACAAAATTTAGAAGGAGTTTGAATTGTCTACATGTCACAAATGTCTATGTAGCTGAAGCTTAAAGGGGTGGCTGTAAACCTGATTTTGAGTAGCAGTGCTAGACCTTTTCTGGGATACCTTTCTGGGAAAGCTCCCAAGGCACGTTGGCATCACATTTAGAAATTGTAATTTATATAGTGGGAATGGTGGACTCCCCTGGGTCAAAGACAAGGAAAAAGGAATGGGTGGGAGGGGCTATGTGATAATTTGGGTGGGGGGTATGTTTGTTAAACTGACCTTTTTTTATGATAGGGTGGAATATAAATCAAAATAATTTCACATACAGTTATCCTAAAAAAAGCTAATATTTCAATCTACTTTCCATTTCCTTGTATAAACTTTTCTTTATGACAAAATACTGTAATCTGAGCATAGATCCTTTTGTTTAATAGGTTTCAAGGGGTCAGACTGTAGAATCCCGTGAAACGTGGAACTCCCTTCCCTCGGAAATTCGTCTGAGCCCAAGCTGTTCATCATCTGGAGGCAATGCAAGACCTTTCTGTTTGGCCAGGCATTTGGCAGGTAGGGGTAGGATATGGGAAGTTGCGGACTAGGGAATTTTACTTGACTTTATTTATGTATTTTTAATATATTAGGTTGTTAGGGAACGTTTTGATTTTATTTGTGTATTTTTTAATATATATTTTTATGTATTGTAACCTGCCCTGAGCCTTAAAGAAAGGGTGGGATAAAAACGTGAATAAGTAATTAAATAAGCAATATGAGGAGAGTCATTGACACTTTTAACTGCAGTTCTGCCTTCTAGTTTGGAAAGTGAAAGTTGAAATTATAGCAGCAATCAGAACTCTTGTTCTCCATGTTTGTGTGTGAGAGATTTTAAAACTCTGGAAGGAGTTTGGGTGTGTTGAGCTTTGATTCTTGGTTAAGATTTCTCCAGGCAACTCAGCTGAGGTGTGGTGAAATTGCCTAGTGTTTCCTAGTGCAAAACTGAGGCGTTTCCCTGTGAGAACTGTAGTAACAAATCACATGACCTTTTTCTCAATCAAGAATGTAATTCCTGAGTAAGAACTCTAAAGGCTCTTCCACTTAGAGCTAGTGTGGTCCAGTGGATTTGGATCAGGGGCAAGTCACTCCCTTTCAGCTTCAGTTCCCCGTTTGTAACATGGGATTAATAATACTGACCTATGTACCTCACAGGGATGTTGAGAAGATGTTGCACGCTTTACAGCTCTGTATAACTGTTTTTGTTTGGTGATGAGGGCCTGTATGTAATCACTTTGCTTATTAAAAGAGCACTACTGCTTCATGGAATATTGGAAGAAGAAAATTCTCCCATGCCAGAAGTTAAAAACCATAATAATTCTTTCTCTCTTTGCTATTGGGTATAAATTGTGTATTTATGGAGATTAGAAGATACACTTTTTAAACCATCTCGGACAGTGTGCTTCCCGAGGTGCTGCTGCTGTTCTTACATGGGCACACGCGTGCAGCTTTCAAAATGTTGTCTCCTACCAAGCTGCTGGGGACTCGAGATGCCTGCAGCAATGGAAGTGTTTTTAGATTGTTTTGTTCCATTCAGGTTGCCATGCATTAGGATCTTTAAAAAAGTGAAGAAATTAAATGCACCAGCTCATCCATTGCCAATCCTGTTTGTTAGAATGATTTTTGCCCCCAGCCCTGGGGGTTGTGGGGTGGAGGTGAAGCTGTAGCAGCTGTCAGCAGGCTGCGACCTATAACTTTGATGATGGGCTCAAGGCCATTCTCATTTTTAGCTGAAGGGAAGTTCTGGAGGTTCCCTAATCATGTGCTGGCTGCTTCACTATGTCCGTGTCAGTACTCGTTAAGTGTAGAGTCATATCACTGCAAGACACCAGATTTCATGCAGATTCGTTAAGGACCTTATCAGCCCCTTTGCCTACCAGGTGTGAAAAAGAACCGCACCAGAGCTGGCCTCCCCCCCGTGATGAAACCACCTTCATTTTTCAGCCCAGACCATTGTGTGTACGAAAGGTGTAATGGTGTAGAGCAGGAAGAATGCTATGTGTGGGATGCTAGAAGGGAGTTTATTCCAACCCCCCCTTTTGTCTTCGCCATTGAACATCAGCAGGGGGTGGGGAGGTGGAAATGACATTTTATTCTTCTCTTGTGAGTGCGTGTGTGTGTGTGCTGAGCCCAATGACCCCCCTGAAAATTGAAATAATGATAATGCGTGTCTCCTGACTGCATCAAAGTATCAGCACATCAAAAGCCAGGAGGCATGAAATGCAAATGATAAAGTGAAAGCAGATGGATTGTGCATGATCGCCTGATGCCCAATGAATTTTAAAAGGTGCTGGTTCACATGGGGAGAGGGCCTGAAATAAACACGTTATCCCTGCAATTTTTTTTTGTTCTTGCTGCTCACTCCTGACAATATTTTTTTCACACTTCAGCGAGCACCCACTCCATCTCTCTCTCTCTCTCGCACGCTCTCTGTCTACCTCACACATGTCTCGGGTCATGTCGCTGCAGCTCCGGTGGAAATAATAAGATATAAACCACGAGGTTGTTATTTGCATAGAAATAGCATGGAGCCCCAGGCAGAATGGGAGAAGGACACAGAGATCATTTGTCTAAAATTTTAATGAAAACTTTTGCTGAGGCAGAGATTATTTTTTTTTTTTTAACTTTCCTTCTGACCCCCCTCCCCCACCAAGTCCTTTTCCTGTCATTGGCTTAACATGGTGCAATTTCAAATGAGATAGATGACATGCTGTCTGTCGTACTGTTGGAATGCAGTAACATGTAAATTTCAATTTGCTTCCTTTTTAATAGAAGTAGGAATGAAGAGGCTAGCACTCCCAATTTAACGCATTGTATACATGCTTCAAGCCTTTTACAGTCACACTCCATTTCAGCATGCACCTGATGTTCTCGATCCTTAGCCGACCTATTTTTAATTAGTTTGGATCTCCATGCCTTCCATTTCTAAATAAATACCTTTTGCAAAGGTAAACAAATTGGTCTACTCTGAAGCTTTATCTGTGGAATTGAGCTGCTTGGGTTTTGCTAATTTTTCTTGTTGTTATTCAAGCTATTTAAACATCCGGAGGCCAGGCTGGAACTTAAAAACTGGACCAGGATTTCAAAACACAGCTAGTGATTTTGAGTTTGTCCATTTTACAGATGTACATCTTGAGTCATTTAAAAAAAATTTTTTTAAACAGCTCAGATTTTTCAGGAGACAAAATCAGTATTTTTCTGAAATGGGGCTGGTTTAAAGGATATTGGGGACCCCACAACTCAGGCCATCTGAGTATGTGCTTTTCTGCAAAATCCAACCATTCGTGCTTTATGCAATTTAACAACAAAATCTCTTGATTCATAATGAGATTTAGGTTAGGCGGATATTAGGCATTTCAGGACGTCTTGTTATTTTTGTATACCATGATGATTAGGATCCTACGAACATATACTTAAAGAGAATAGTACTTGGAATGAAGAATCATTGGGTCAGGAATGTGGGTAGGTAAACTGGACTGTTCTTACAAAGGTGAGAACAAAGGAATAGCAATTCAGAGGTGCAGTTGATGCTTCAGCCACCCGCCTTCGAAAGTCATTGGGAGTTAGGTGCCTTAGACTTCCCATTGGAAATCTCACCCTCCAGCAGTTGCCATACTGAGCGACACAAGTGGCCCACCATGCACACATCCTCTCTCCAACTGTGCTTAGTACCAGTTGCTTATGGGAAAGTGCATGAGACCTGCTTGCAGGAATCACATGCCACCAAAGGAAGCTTCTTGTGTCATAAACTGTAAACGTCTAAGGAGAGTGCTTGGTTGCCTTATTGGTCCCAAATTGAATGCCCTTTTTGCTTAACAACCACTTTCTAAATGATTGCTATTATATGTTAATCTAACCGTGGCTGCATTAGCTCCGCGTTGACATTTTCAATCACCTGAGGAATGGATCTGTGTAACCCAGGATGGTTAACTTCAGGCCCTGGAACCAAATGTGTCCCATGGCTAGTTTTTATTTGGCCCCTTTCCAGTTCCTGGATCTGGCTCCTGGATCCATCCCTGCTCTAAGCACTGAAAGAGTGAGCTTGGGAAAGGAGCAGAGATGAGGACATATGCTCAAGGACAGAGGATGGATCCATAATACAGATCTATGATCTGGACCCTCCACTTCCCGAGCCTCACCACTTAAGCACCCCCTGTCTCCACCTTCTTTGTGGCCCTTGTAGCTTGCACTAATTTTCAAAGTGGCCCCTGTAAGGGAAAAGGTTTGTTACCCATGGTATAGCCCATAAGTTTGCATACACTCTGTAGCAGAGGGTCTTCCCAGGACCACATGGGGTGCTGGGTTCTCACTGGGGAAGTAGCTAACTTTGCTGTCACGCCTGTTCAGCCCTCAGTTGTCTGTATCCCCCTTTGGGGGGGAAGGGGGTTCACCCCTGGAGCAACACTATATAGTAGTCCATAGGGGTTCCAATCAACAGTCTTTATTATTTACAGGCACACAGTTCCTTAGTCCCTGAGCTGCTGGCTCATCCACCTCCACCCTACATGCCCAGCAGTCTCTCGCAGGCTCAGGAGCAACACAACAGCAACCCTCAATCCCAGGCTCCGGCCAAGCCTTCCCCAGGCAGGAGGCACCTTCTCTGGGCATAGCCCTCCTCAGTACCTGGGTCCCAGTGCTTCCTCTTGGTTCTCCTCTTCAGCACCCTGGACAGTATAGAGTGGCCAGCAGCTCCTAGGCTTCTTCAGGGAGATGTTGCTCCTTCGGCTCCCAGGCAGAGTCTGCCTCTTCTCTCAGGCTGCATTCCCATCTGCGGCGGAGAGACCCACGAGGGTAGACACGGCAGCGGGGAGGAGCCAGGGAAGAGAAGAAGAGCCGGTGCGAACGGGGATCTGCCGCAGCTTCCCTCGCTCAAGTCAGGGCGCAAAATCCTGCTCTGACATGCACGAGAGAAGCCACGGCAGATCCCCATTCGCACCGGCTCTTCTCCTGTCAGGCAACTCCTCCCTGCTGCCGCGTCTTCCCTCGCCGCCCCCTCTGCTGCCACTGCTGCCACAGATGGGAATACAGCCTCGGTCTTGCCTCTCTTCTTGTACTAGCAGACTGGGCGTGGCCAGGCTTCCACTCCTCAGCCTTAAAGGGCCAGTGTCCTGCCCACTCTGTTTCTTGGGCTCTCAGCCTGTCACCAATGGGTCTTGTACCCATGCTTTGAGCTTTAACACCCGCTCCAGGCTCCCATCGCCCCTCACAGCCGGCCCGTACCACCAGGCTTTGGGAGCCACCTCCACACAACTGCTTCAGGGAATTAACTTCTTTTCTGTTGGGGAGCATTCCTCCTCCCAACTTACAAGCTTAGGGGATTCAGCACAGTCCCCACATTACTCCACCAACCCGGGGGTGGGGTGGAATGGGGGCGAGGGCACTGGGCTAGGGGGGTAGGGGCTGTTCCCCTTGGTGTGAGGGAGGGGCGAAGCCCCCTGGTGATGGGGGATTACCCTCCTATGCAAGAGGAGGGTAGGGGGTGTATTAGTGGGTGGGGGGGTCTCCCTTGGGGGGCTAGCGGGACGGCCTCCGAGTGGGGGGGGTCCGTGGCTATGGGGGTCATTGTGGGCCAGGGGAGTTATGGTCCTTCTGGAAGGTGAATTAGATTTGTGAGGCGGGACAGATGTTATATTCTTGTCCCACTAAATGGCCCCCAGGCAGATGGTGAGGTGATCAGGAATCAGAGGGCCCCTGGCCTTGGTTTGTTGCTGGTAAATGCGAGGTCGGTAGCCAATAGGTCAACTACGGTCCGGGAGATGATCCTGGACCAGGCAGCCAACCTTGCATGTATTATGGAGAACTGGCTGGACACTTGAGTTGGGGCCTATATTGGCTGACCTTGTTCCAGCTGGGTACTCCGTACAGCATCAGCCTCGGATGGGGGGCCAGGGGAGTGGTGTAGTCATTATTTTTAAGGATACATTGTCTGTGAGGAAATTTCCTCTGCAAACAATCATGGGTCTAGAGGGCCTTCATCTGGTGTTGGATTTGGCCGAAGACAGAGTAGGGATACTGCTAATATACCAGGCACCCACCTGTATGGCAGTTTCTCTGCCTGCGCTGACCGAGCTGGTGTCGGAGGTAGTCTTGCAGTCCCCCAGAGCAATAGTCCTGGAGGACTTCAACATCCATGACGATGCCAGTCTTGGAGGGGCAGAGCGTGAGTTCATGGCAACCATGGGTCTGTCTCAGAGAATGGTGGGCCCCACACATGTTGGAGGACATACCCTGGACATGGTATTTTGCACAGGCCTTGAGGCGTGGGATCCGTTAGTGGGGGAGGTGTCATCAGTACCCTTGTCATGGACGGATCATCATCTCCTCCGGGCTGGTATCCTGGCGCATATCAGCCCCCAGGAGGGTGGGGAACCAGTTAGGATGGTTTGCCCCCGACGGCTTATGGAACCTGGAAGGTTCCAGACCGTTCTAGGGGATGTTTCCTCTGATCTCGATGGCCACTCACTTGATGACCTCGTGACCATATGGAATTCCGTGTTGGTGGAGGCCATCGAACGGGTGGCTCCCAGGCATCTGCTCCCGAACAGCGGATGAAGCGGGAAGGGCAGCGGTTAGAGCAACGGTGGCGTCACTCACGTGCTGAAGTTGACCGATTGCAGCATAGCATCTGGTTGCGTACCTATTCCGTGGCAGTGCAGGTAGCAAAGAAAGTTTTCTTTGCTGCTCTCATTGCGTCCGCTAAGTCCTGCCCAGCAGAGCTTTTCCGAGTGGTGAGGGGGCTGGTCAGTCTGGCCTCCCTCCGCCTGGATTTAGAGTCATCCGCCTGGATTTAGACCCACAGCTCCGCCTGGATGTCCAGGTGGTGGCTGTGGCGAAGGGGGCATTTCGCCAATTACATCTAGTGCGTTGGCTTTGGCCGTGTGTCTCAGACTCGGATCTGGCCACGATCGTCCATGTTTTATTACCTCGAGACTGGACTACTGTAATGCACTCTACTTGGGGCTAACCTTGATTCTGGTTCAGAGACTGCAGCTGGTCCAGAACGCGGTGGCTCATCTCCTAACAGCGACGGGCCGATGCAAGCACATTACACTGGTGCTTCGCTCTCTGCACTGGCTGCCAATAGTCTTCTGGGCCCAATTCAAGGTGTTAGTGTTGACCTTTAAAGCCCTAAACAGCCTGGATCCAGCCTATCTGCAGAACTGCCTCACCTGCTGGATCCTGGGTCGGCCCCTGTGTTCGGCATGGGACCCCTCCTCGAGGTCCCCTGGGTTTCTCGGGTGTCGACCTTGCGGAGGGCGTTCTCTGTGGCTGTGCCACGGCTGTGGAACTCCCTCCCACTGGGTTGGGGTAGGGAGTAATTTTTTCTATTGTGGCGTTTTTAACTGTATTGTTGTTTTTTTTTAATCTGTTTTAATGTGTTGTTAGCCGCCCCGAGATGCTTTTAGCAGGAGGGGGCCGCATACAAATTTAATAACAATAATAATTAGGGATTTTCTATACACAATTCCATGGTGTACCATTGCATAACCATACAGTTCATAATATAGCATGTCAAAACGCAATAAAGAACAATATGTCCTAGGCTTACATAAAATCATTCCAGCCGGCTCGATCGCCTACACCCTGCTGGGCTTCCCTTTAGTCTAAGGGTTATATTTGTGCCTGGAGGCCGGCTCAATTGCCTACACCCTCCCCCTCTGGACACATGAGGGTACTGGCTCAACCACCCCCTGTATCCTCTTAGCCCTTAGACACAACTCTTGGGTGCATTAGGGTACTGGTTCCATCACCCCCTTGTACCCGCTTAAGCCTCTTAGGCGTATCATCCACCTTGGGATAGCGGCCCACCCTATCATTCTGACTATCCCTCCCCCCAGACCCTATTGACCTCCTCAGGTCAGACGGATCTGCAAGTTACTCGTTGGCTTAATCCTTCCCTCCCAGGGGTTAACGATGCTCCTTTTTCCAAGCAGCGTCTCGCATTCTCTACCTCAGCGGTTATGTCTATATACACTGCTCCTGGACTTATCTCCCTCATATCCACCTGAGCTTCTGTCTCCTTAGAGCATTCTTCCTCCGCAAAGGCAACTATCAGCTCGCTACAGTCGTCCTCCTCTTCTGCAGAAGAGACCTCTTCCTCCCCATTTACAGACTGGGAACCTTCCTCTGACTCTCGCAGCTCTCCTTTTAATTCCTCTACCTCCTCTCTGAGGACTTAGTTCTCTTTTCCCAGGAAGAGTCTCTGGTTCAGTACCCTTTCTATTGTTCCCCCCCTTTCTCTCTCTCCTGAGGAGGCAGGCAGTCCTTGCTGGGCTTAGCTTCTCCTCCTCATTAGTAGACGGGGACAAAGGATTTGATAGGCCGCTAGGACCTGGGGGAGGAGCTATCTGAGCGCATTCAAAAAAGAAAGAAAGCAGAAGACAAGCAAGAGGCCAGAGGAGCACCCCCCTCGCCTCAGAACTCTCCCCTTCAGGGTGTTGAGCACAGGGCTCGAGGTCGGGGGTTGATTCAGTGCCGGCTCCCCTCCACACTGAAATGTCGACGTGGGAGGGTGAGTGTTCCCGGGACAGCCCCCGCCCAGCCCCCGAAAAAAGGAGGCACTGGGAAGAGGGAGGCGTCCATTTGGCCAGGGAACAGACCCGTGGCGCCTCAGTGGTCTCTGGAAGAGGCCCGCCAGACAGCGGTAGGTACCATGAGCCCCCGGGAAAGGCCAGCAGAACCCGTGGCAGATAGTTCCCCATCCAGGCCCACAGAAGTCCCCACGGGGGGAGGAGACAGAGATCCGGTCCCAGGGTGCCTCAGGCCCCTCCAGGCCTGCCTCCAGGGCTGCTAGTCAGGTGTGCACCATGGCGCCCACCCCCTTTCGCGCCAAAACCCCACGGAGCGCGAAAGTCTGGCACCGGCCCAGCAGGCCTGCAGAGACAGATGGAGGCACAGCCCCAGCCCTTGCTCTCGCAGATACAGCTGGGAGAGAGCCTCTCGCTCACCCAGAAGGCATGAGACAAGGGAGGAGTCGTGGTCTCTTGCTAACAGGAGACGGGTCTCTGTCTGGCAGGGGGTGCTCTCCTCCCAGAGGGGACAGGGTTACCCCAGACTACCATAGAAGTAGAGGGCGGAGAGAGCTCTCTTACTCTTCCTCAAGGGGTCTCACAGAGTATGACAGACCAGGCGAAGAGGAGATTCCCCCTCAAGTTCTGCAATGGCTAGGCCAACAGCTCATTTCCAAAGGCCCAGATGCCATAGCGCACCTGCTGGGGGGGAATGTCCCGAGCTCACAGTTCGTTTACCTCACAGGTGGTGGGGAAGGGGGAACCCTACCCCCGCTCAAGTTCCCCATGGGATAGGTCTGTCTCCCACGTGCAGGGCTTGGGGCCAGTTCAGTGGGGGACCATCCTGAATCTGAAAGGGAGGAGGGAGAGCTCCAGGAGAGGGATGGGCAGGACCCTGTCTCAAAGGCAGGGGCCCGAATATTCCCCCTCGGAACAGTTTGACAGACTCATTCCCAGGGTGGCAGCCAGGATAGGACTGTCTCCCCCTCCTTCTCAAGGTCGAGGAAAACCTAGGGAAGGACACCTCGTTAGTGCTCCCACAGGAGGAGACGGATGCCTCCAGACTGCCACTCGTCCCGTCCTTATACTTATGGATTCTCTAGGGGGAGTTGGAATTCCCTGCCAAGGCCAAGGGAATTCGTTCCACGGCCAAGCGATTCTACTCCTTGCCGATATCACAGGAAACCGTGTTCCGTCTACCTAAGGTAGATGCGGGGGCCTCAGACCTGGCTAAGGCATCCATACTTCCTACAGACGGCGAGGGCATGCTCAAGGACCCATTGGATAGAAACGTGGAGTCTTTCCTTCGCAGGGATTTTGAGGCAGCCTCCATGGTGTGCAGGGCAGCAGCCACAGGTTCCACCATGGCACAGGCTGTGGTGCTGTGGATAAACGACCTCAATGACTTGACCACTCCGGAGGCAATGTGGAATGCATTAAAACGACTATCGGCGGCAGCCTTTACAGCAGATGCATCGCTGGATGCAGCTCAGTTCTCAGCCCGGGCCATGGCCAACAGCGTGGCAGCGAGACGAACGGTATGGCTCCAGCCGTGGAAGGTGGATCTGCATGCCAAGATGGTCCTCACAGCCACGCCCTTCACGGGGGACAAGCTCTTTGGGGAGCCAATGGAGCGCATCATAACAAACGAGCCAGAAAAGAAAAAGGCCCTTCCTGTTCCGCCATTGAAGAAGGAGGGTAGGAGAAGACCTCCTTTCCAGCAGCCTTTTTGATACAGACCCCCCCCCCCTTTCGAGGGGGAGCCGACCGAACAACAGGAAACTTCCACCGTAGGGGTCAGAGGCAATCTAGAGGCACCAACAGATCCGACAGGGTCAAGTCCCCCTCCTCCTGACTCGCTCAGGTCGGAGGTCGAGAGCGGTTCGCTGAGAGGCCGTCTATGGATGTTCGCCCGGCAGTGGGACCACTCCACCACAGACAATTGGGTGAGGGAGACAGTCTCGAGGGGGTACGCGCTGGAATTCCTTGCCAAACCAAGGGACTTGTGCAGACAAGCACCAATTTCCCAAGCACCGGAGAAACACAAACGCACTACAGAGACCATTCGGCATTTAGTACTCATCAGAGCTATAGAGCCAGTTCCTTGGGGGGAACGCCGCTCTGGTGTGTACTCCGTCTTCTTTACGGTGCCAAAGAAAAGCGGGGACGTCAGAGCTATCCTAGACCTCAAATGGGTGAACAGATTCTTGAGGCCAAAAAAATTCAGAATGGAAACCCTAGCCTCTACGGTCCAGGCGATCAGACAGGGAGACTTACCTGGCTTCCATAGACTTGAGGGAAGCATACCTGCATGTCCCCATCATGCGCATCACACCAAAGGTTTCTCCGTTTTGCCTACGGCCAACGCTATTTCCAGTACAAAGCTCTCCCCTTCAGCCTGGTGTCATCTCCGAGAGTTTTCACCAAGCTGCTCGTCGTCCTGGTAGCCGTTCTCAGAAAAAGGGGGATACATGTGTACCCGTACTTGGATGACATGCTTATCCGGGCCTCCTCCCTTCAGGAGGGCACAGTAGCAGTAGCAGCTGCCATGGAGACGCTACAAGCACACAGCTTCCGCATCAACTAGGAGAAGAGCTCCCTAACCCTGAGCCAGAGGCTGCTCCACCTCGGCATTACCCTAGATACAGTCAGGAACAGGCTGTTCCTTGTGGCAGACAGAGATCAAGGCAAGGCACCAGTTCACGAGTATCAGGAAGCACAAGGCGACAACACGTCCACAGTGGCATATATCAACCAACAGGGCGGCACGAGATCCAAGAGACTGCGGCTGGAAGCAAGTCCGCTACTGGAATGGGCAGAACAGAATCTAGAGTCAGTCACAGCACTGCATGTCATGGGGGGAACAGAACATCATGGCAGACTGGCTCAGCACAGCTACCTTGGATCCAGGGGAGTGGTCTCTCAACCCCGAGGTTTTCTCCGTCCTGGTGCGAGGTGGGGAATGCCGCACTTGGACTTGTTTGCCTCCAGGGCCAACAGCAAGGTGAACAGGTTCTTCTCCAGGCACAAGGACTACAGATCGAGTGGCCTGGACGCTCTGGTGCAGGAGTTGGCCCCCTTGACTCCTATACGCCTTTTCTCCGGTACCTCTATTGTCCCGAACCCTGAGGAAGATAGCGACCGACAAGGCGGAGGTGATTCTGGTGGCACCGAATTGGCCACGGAGACCCTGGTTCTCGTCCATCAGGGAGCTCCTGGTGGACGAACCAATCACCTTGCCACAGAGACAGGACCTCCTAACGCAGGGCCCCGTCAAGTACCTTTGGACATAGTGACACTGTATTGAACACCCTCCTCAGGGTCAGACAGGAATCAGCTAATAGGATATATAATACCACGTGGAAGGCGTTCCGGGATTGGGCGCTGAAGCAGGGCATAGCCCCCGACCAAAGCTACCGTCTTGGATGTCCTGGCATTCTTCCAAACGGGTCTCGACAGGGGTCTGAGCATCAGCACGCTACGCAGGCAGGTGTCGGCCCTCTCGGCGACCTTATCATTCCAGCACAGGAATTGCTGGGAGAACATCAGCATGTGCGGTGCTTTCTGACGGCGGCAGCAGGTCTGCCACTGTCCATGCGCCATAGATTTCCGACTTGGAAGCTCAACTTGGTCTTAGACGCCTTAGTTACAGGGGCCCATTTAAACCCTTACAGCGAGTTCCACTTAGGATTCTGTCGTTCAAGGTGGCCTTCCTTGTCACCATTACATCGGCTAAGAGGGTATCAGAGCTGGGAGCCTTCTTGGCAGATCCTGAACTCTGCCGTTTCGACAATGACAAAGTCACCTTGACCCTGCATCCAGCCTTCAGACCCAAAGTGGACTCCAGCACCAACTGCAGTCAGGAGTTGGAGCTTCCATCCTTGTGCCCTAATCCCTCGCACCCCAGGGAGGTACTCTGGCATAAGCTAAATGTTAGAAGGGCACTTAAAGTGTACTTAGCCAGGACGCAGGAGTTCAGGATTGACTCCTCCCTTTTTGTAGGGTTTTCGCCAAGGGTCTAGGGGTAAAAGAGTATCATCAGCAACCTTGGCCAAATGGCTTAGGGGATGTATTTCCTTAGCCTACAAGTCTAGGAGCCTTAGAATTCCAGAGGGCATAACAGCTCATTCCCTCAGATCAGCTTCCACCAACGCGGTGCTCCTTCAAGGGGCAGCATTGGAGGAGATCTGCAAGGCAGCGTCCTGGGCCTCAAAGCACTCCTTCATCCGTCATTATCTAATCGACAAATGGGCCTCCGCTAGGGCGGCCTTTGGGCGAAGGGTTCTTCAGCAAGTAGTGTCATAGGAGGCCTATGCACCTGAAGGGTGATTTGGCCAGTGATCCGGAAGTCCCACCCTTGTGGGGGAAGTTAACACTGCTTGGGTACGTCCCAGCAAGGACTGCCTGCCTCCTCAGGAGAGAGAGAAAAGAAAATTTGGTTCACTTACCCCGTGAATTTCCTTTCTTCTTTCCGTGGGAGGCAGGCAGTCCGGCCTGCCCGTCCGGATCATAGGTATCAACCCTTCAAAGGAAGATGCCGGAAGGGCGTGGTTGCCCTAGAAGGGGAATGGATACTGGACTGAACACAGTTTGGTCACCTCTCTTCTCCCTAATTTGGTTTGGGTTGGGAGTAAAATTCTTGAGAGGGATTACTAAATCAAGACACCAGAGTAGTTTGTTCTGGAGAGTTCGGTTTCATTTATCCAGTTTCATAAATTCAGGTTAATGGTTGGGGGGGTTTTGTTTTGTTTTTTGTTTTTTTTTTAAAAAAAGAGAGAGAGAGAGGAAAGGTTTATTTCCTTAGTTCAGCAAGTCACAGATCTGGGGCTGCTAGGCTGGGGTTAGCTCCTCCCCCAGGTCCTGGCGGCGTATCAAATCCTTTGTCCCTGCCTACTAACGAGGAGGAGGAGCTAAGCCCAGCAAGGACTGTCTGCCTCCCACGGAGAGAAGAAAGGAAATTAATGGGTTAAGTGAACCAAATTTTCCTTTCTCTTGCCTTTCTGGTCTCAAGGCTGCTCTGCCTGCTTTCAAGGTCTCCAATTCTTTCTCTAGGGCCTTATTCCTTTGCACTCTTGCTTTCATATTACCAAACACCCAGTCAAGCATCTATCCTGCAAGGCTGGTCTGAGTCCCTTGCTACCTGATTTCACACTCTCTTATGGGCCCACTTCTTCTGCGTCTCTCTTTCTCTGGGCTTTGAGGGCATATTTTCACCACATGGCCCTCTTCCTGACAAACCCAGCACTGTAGTTCGCTCTTAGGACTAATTCTTTGAACCAACCCTCTGAGGTTTTGGCCCATAGGGGCATATCTTTTCTACAAGTCCCTGGATACCACAGTTCCAGCAATAAATACATTCCCTCATTTCCCAGGGTTCAACTCGGGGCTGACATGAATCCCTTTGGGGTAACCCATAGGGATTCCCGTTCAAGGGACACTTCCTCTGTATGTGGCGCCACAAGCCACAAAACCAGCATTGTTTCCCTCTGGCTTGGTTGGCCCCTCTCTGATTCTGAAACCCCGGAGTCCAGGAAACTTTCTAACCTTGCCCTTTCTTCTGGAAGGCCCTCCAATAATATCCCAGCTGGCCACAATTATAACAGGCCCGCACAGTACCTCCCCCACTTGGGTCCCCAATACCTGCTTGGCACAGTCCTTGGCCGCTCGTCTTGCCACCTCAGCTCCGGCTCAACAAAGTTCCACAAGCTTGAGTGTGGTTGTCACATGCCCCTGACCTCGGCACACTCCTCCTGCCACCATGTTGCTTGTAATCCACATTGTAGCTGCGAGAGAACTTCCTGGCTCCAATCTAGATCAAGCCCCGTCCTGGCCGAGCTATTACCAGCTTGTGTAGAAATCATCAACAAGGCTTTCTCTCTGGCTCCAGACATGCAACTCCACTGCTCTGCAGCATTCATTGAAGGTCATGTCACAATCCTCTTCTAACGGGTTCACCAGCAGTTCCTAGGCTTCTTCAGGGAGCTGTTGCTCCTTCGGCTCCCAGGCAGAGACTGCCTCTTCTCTCAGTCTTGCCTTTCCTCTTATACCAGCAGAGTGGGTGTGGCCAGGCTTCCACTCCTCAGCTTTAAAGAGCCAGTGTCCTGCCCACCCCGTCTCTTGGACTCTCAGCCCGTTTCCTTCACACGCTGATCTTACGCCATGGGCTGGCTTCCCCCAGACCCAGGCACGTGCGCACAGCCCACCGGCTGGCACCCACAGCTCCCTCCTTAAAGGGGCAGCAGCCCTGCAGGACTGCTCCCTGCTACACGATTGCCAAGAGAAGTTGCTCCTAGAAAAGGTATCACCTTAACTACTTGGTTTCCTTTCTCTCTGAGCTATGAAGGTTGAAATCTACCATGAGAGATAGGAATTAAAAAAAGAAAATGAAACTGAATTTTTCTCATGCTTTATATAAAAGTATCTAATTGTTTTGGAGCCTGTCAACGTGTGTGAAAGGCAAGCACATTGCAGAAGGCTTCTTGGTTTTGCACCTTGATGAAGCTCCATCGTGTTTGCTTCCTTGATATTCACGTGACATCGGTTCTACCAGTTTACACTCATTAGTGGTCTGTCCCTTCAAGTCTAAATCTGGCTGGTGGCTTCACCCTTTGGGGGGGGGCATCCTCTTCCAGGCCCTAGAAGTGGTCATGATTGGGGCCTGACTGGGAGGGAGTTCAGACCTTGCACCCTGTGCTGGCAACAACAGGGGGCACTGCGGGGCCCCTGGAAGTAGAGAAAATGGTGGGGTCTAGGGTGGTTGCTCCATCGCCGTGTGGTAAGGCTGGCCCTTTGTGCCTGGAATAAGAACTGCATATTTCTGTGTCTTGGGCCTTGCTCCAACTGTAGCAGCTAATGAAGATTACCTTTTAATGGCTGAAATCTGCCACCATCTGTATGGCATATGTGTTGGTACAGGGCTTTAGTAGACAGGGATGGACAACCAGACAGTAAGCAAATGAAAAAAAAAATTTTTTAAAAACTTGGGGGAAAGAAAAAGCATGGAATTCAGAAGATTTGAGTTTTATATTGAGTCTTCTACGCACTCTCTTGGTCATGTCATTTAAAGTGCCTATAAAATGGGGATGATAATAGCTGTTTAATTCACATGTCGAGTTACACACATGGACATGGAGTGCTGTGGCATGGAAATCAAATTTCGTGGGGAGAAATTTCTGCCAGCTCTTGTGCCCTGTGGTCTAGGAAGATTAATAAAGTGCCCCCTTGCCAAAGCACTTAGGTTACTGTGCAACAATAAAAGTACAAATATATAAATACAATTAAAATATACTATTTATTTACTTATTTATTTATTTTATAGCGTCCCCCGCCATGGCACTCGTAGCACTTGACATATAACACAACTTTTAATTTAATTAAGATCTTGGCCTGTTAAAACAACAAACAGAAACTGGACATTGTGGGGGAGGGGGAGCATTGATATTATTAAAAGCACCTCTGAAAAACGTCTTGAGTTGACTCCTGAAAATTAAAAAGGGGAGGACAGATGCATGTTGGGAAAGAGGTGAATTCTATTCTGTAACACTCACCAAAGCGAAAGCCCAGTTTTCAAATGACCTTTTCAACTACAAAACCTGTGTCTGTGTGTAACAGAGAGGGTTTGGTTAATAAAAGCATTACAGATTGCTAACTTAGGATGCAAACTGTGGATACCTTGGAAAGAAATTTCAAAAAAACAAACATCAGTGAGCATCCAATGGCCTTTCCTGAATGCAGCTTTCATTAACAGAGGAAGTGCAGGCTCATGGCAAAGCCATCAACATGATAGGTACCATATTGTGTCATCATAGGGTAGTATATGTGTCAATCACGTGCTTATGAATGAATCCCTTAGGACTTGTTGATACAACAGACCATAATTGCTGCGAGGATCAGTTTGACAACATGAATTTAAAAAAACAAATCCCTAACAGCCCCTCTGCACAAAGCTAGAAGGGAATGAATATTTCCTGCGGTTTAGATTTGCTTCCAAATTGTCCTTTCTTTGGTCTGAAATCATTGTTGTTTTTTTATTGAATTCTTGGTTTTTAAATTTGCAATCGGACTTGGTGATAAGGTGAGATAAGTGTCTGATGGCCTCGATCCATGTTATGTGGTGCGATTCCATTCAAATGCCTGAATGTGCTGAGAAGTCCAGGAATTGGTTAACGGGGTGTATTATAAGTCCAAGACTGAGTAGAAATATTGTGTGGGAGACCTGAAACTGGACTAGCAGTTTAGGTTTTGAAATGAATTGGCTGAGCAGTGCACTGGTTCCAGAACTGGACTAGCAGGACATGCTGCAGCTCAGGATTGGGGCTCCAGTCCTGTATTTTCACGCAGGAGTTTTGGAGTTGAGGTGCAAGCTTTGTTGGCGACATTGTGGAGAGATGGAAGGAGGAGTTTGGATAGTCTTCCTTGTGCCAGTACGCATTATTTTAGTACCATGAGCATACACATTTACTCTCAGATTTCACGGTATAAAAGTCATGAGAATAATAAAACTCCCCTGCAGGATACTCTTGTGGTTTTGGGGGGGTTTTTTTGGTCTGCCAACCCTCACCCTCCCCAACATATGGGATGTGCAAAGCTTGAGGCACAGGGCTCTGTGTCTGCTCAAGATGACTCTGGTCTTGGGATTAGATCAAAGCAATCATGTGAGAGCAATCATGTGAGTAAGAACAGCAAGTGCTATCCCTGTCATTCAAAGAAGCATTATAATTATTAATGCATGATATGAATCTTTCTGTAGTGGCACAGCAAGACTATTAGGAGGATACGTATGGGTGCAGCGTGTTTGAGAATGCTAATCAAAGAGGCCCTAAGAAATGTCAAACGGAAATTGACACTCCAACAGCATTAAACATTAGTCAGTACCTCTTGCAAATCTCACCAAGGTTACCCCGTTCTTGGTTCAGGGTGGGGGACAGGGGAGGTGACTGCTCTCTCTGTCTTGGGTGGTTATTTCAGTGGATTCTGTGGGAACAGGAGAGTGAACTGCTGAAGAGGAGGAGGGTTTATCTGATGGTGCTGGGAAAAGTACAGGAGCTTGATGTGCTGATGCTGTGACCTCCCTGCTGTAGACGATCATTGCCTTAAACCCCAACAAAGTTGATTTGGGACAGGAGCCAAAATTCAAGCACAACTCAGGCAAGGTAGCCAATATTGATTTATGTAGGGACAGCCAATATACATGCTTTGTACAGATCTTATGCTTTGTAAAATGCACCTATTTAGGGAAGGGAAATGTCCCCCTTTCTATGTAAACCAGGTAGATGTTTTGGTTGGCCCACTTGGTAGCACACAGATTATTGGCTTTGCACTAAGCACTTAAAATTCACGCATTTGCCCTATCTTAGAAAAACACAAGTGGTTAAGAAAAAGCAGTCTTCATTTATTCATTTTATTTTTAATTGCCTTGTTTTAAGTGGTTACATTCGTATATTGTTCTCATTAGAGACGATTTACATTCCAGATGCCACATTACCAATCCCTTTATGTTTGCTTGGGGAAAAGAATCTAATAGATTCTTGTTGATGGGGTTTTTTTCCCTTCCCCTTCACCTAAGTACTATCACTCTTGGTATGGATCTATAATTTGTGTTATAGATGTGGGCTGTACCTGCATATCTATGTACATGGATATTCCCATGACTAGGATTGTTAAATCTAGTATAGCAGCGCCACGTTCTGCCTGCGTAAAGCTTTTTGTAGTTTGTTTCCAGTTAAACATGTGAAATGGTTTCTGTTTCACCCCAGAGCAGGTTTCATTTTAGTAGAGGATGAAAGAATCCTTTACTGTGTTTGTGAGGCTACTCCTACGTGGGTCGGAGGATGATAATATAATAGTTGTTGTGTCCCCAATGTTTGTCTAAATTGATGTGGGGAAATTGTGGGTCTACTTATTTTAATGTATTTTAAAATATATATATATCAGGCATCCAGAGCATAGGGCAGTTGCTCTTCAGTAGTACCATGTTTGTAAATATAAACTAATCTGCAGTCCTAATTTTAAAACAAGGAATACTCTGGGTGCCTGTAAGGAATGTACGATTGAGACCTGTATATTTATATGTTGTATTATTGTTGTTATTGTGCCAGCAATGTACCTGATAGGATATAAATAATAACAAAATGTACAATGCATCAGTGTCCCAACCTGTAAAATGGAGAGCATGATCTGTCCCTGCCCCTCGGGTTACTTGAGGCTTGCATAATCTGTGTGGTAAAAATGTTTTGTACATGGTACTGTACAAAGTAGAGCTGGATGGAGAATTTACTGTGAAATATCCCCCCCTCCCCATTAGAGAGTAAGTTTTTAAATCAATTTGTTTCCAAACGAGCATTGCAGTTTTTTTCAAAAATGTGTTTAGACAAATTTTTGAAATTCAAGATTCCTGAAACTTCATTTCAATGACCACTTACAAATTTCGTACTAATTCCGAGCAGAATTTTTAATGTTTTTGTTTTTGTTTTTTGGAATTGAAATCCAATGGTTTTCCTAACCAGCCATAGAAAAGGGGCAAAAATATAGTGGCTGCTTAAAATTGTCTCCTTGCGGCCTTCTTTCCCACCTGTCCCTCAAGATGAAAGTTTTTTTGCACCCCTCCAAAAAAATCTCCACAGTTCACCAGCAATGCTTGCTTCTAGATTTTCAGTCAACAGCCATCTGCAATAACCATCAGGCTGTCAGCTTTGCCTCTCTCCTCTGCCTCCCTCCTCCCTCATCACTCACTGGAGGGAAAAGAGAGCTGGAGCCAGAGTCTGAAATATATCATGCAATAGTGTACCATGAATTTCTTGTGAATCACAGTGCTGAAGCAGTTTTATTTATTTCAGAGACTTTAAATCAATACAAAGTAGGTCTCTTAGTTCTGAAGCTGGGATGGAGTGTGAAAAAATGAGCCCATTGTACTCTTAAAACTTTGGGGAAAGGAGATGACAGCTATATAATTCCATTTACCAGGCACTAGGGGCTTTAATGTGAAGGTGACAGGGAGCTCTTTCTGCATTTAGAGCACCATATCTTCTAAATAAAAGATCTGTAGACTTGATAGTGGAGTATAGCTCTGACTTTAATAATCTCCAAGCATTAGACCAAGCCAATATGTTCCCAAGTCAGAAAGGTCCCCCACCGAACGCTCGTAAATTAAAAGTGCAGGAACTGCACACATTCTTAGATTAGAAATGCAAGAAAGGCAATCGGTTTCCAAGAGAGAAAACCCAGACAGAAGGGGGCGGGGGGAGAGTGTGTGTGTGTGTGTGTGTGTGTGTGTGTGCACGCGCACGTTCGTTCAAGAAACCGTGTGAACAGAATAAAGATCCAAATATAGAAGTACAGCGCTAATCTCTTCATCATTCAGAGGAACTTGCCTTTGTCTCTTGAACTTGGCTGTGTCATCTTGTATCAAGTTGCCATTATCCCACTGCCTAATAACTTAATATTTAGGGTTAAATTGCTGAATGATAGGCAAACGCTATAAGAACTGTTGAGTCCCAGCCACAGATAGCACTTGAGTTTTACGTTATACACACAACGCGTGCTCTTATTTTGATAATTCCTCCCTCTGTGTGCGTGTGTTTGGTATTTTTTGATTGTTTTTTCTTAACTAACCAGTTATTTATTCTGCATACATATCTTTTTGTGTCTAATTCCTATATACTATGTGGGCGAGAAATAAAATCAAAATTATTTGCATCAAAATGCAGTATTCAGCTCTCACCTACCACTTCATACTACACAGAGAAGAAATGAATATAACAGCAGAAACGAGCAGTCTGGGTACAATTTCCCAAGGTGCCCAAGTGATTTAGGCTCAAGTGGCTTTTAAAATTTTTACCACCTATCTAAGGTGGCAGAACAATTTCCCTTCTAAAACCGGTTTTCAAATGCTTTCACTTTTGGCAGTATGTACACATCACCCAAACTTGCAGCTGTGCTAAATTGATATTGTTCTAGCATCTCGTATGCACCAAAAGAAGGCAGTGGTGCTGGATTTTTTTAAAAAGAAGCCAAAACACAACACATGATAATGGTGGCAAAATTAAAATATATACTTTAGAAAAAATGACTTGTAAAGAAAAGATGGAAGCAGGAGATTTTTAAAGGCTCAGAGGGTAGTTGGATGCCTAGTTCACCCTCTTCCCTTCCTTGTCTCTTCTAGATTGTAAGCCCCTCAGGACTGGGACCTGTCTCCAATTTAATGATTGTTCAGTGCCAGATACATTGCTTGTGCTATATAAATAATAATAATAATTAATAATTCCCATTAAAATTCTCTCAGAACTTCCATTTTTATCTTTGAAAAGTCTTCTTTGAAGTCAATAAAGATTTACTTTGGACTATCATCTCAAAAACATTAGCATAAATAGTACAGAATAAAATGAAAATTACAAAATGCAACACATGCCTGTAAGGTTGTCAAATAAAATACTAGTGTGATTTGGAAACAATGGGTATTTTCAGACGAGCCGGGGCCAATTTGCCCCGGCACGGAATCACCCCTTCGATTCCCCGCCGGGGCCACCACATAACGGCGAACAGACGCAGTGGCCGATCCCTGCGGGGAATCCGGGGGGGCCGGGCTGCATGGCGCAACATGCAGCCGCACAGTCCCGCCCCCCCGGCTGCCCCCCCACATTGACCACAGCCCGGAATCCCGCCGCGGATTCCAGACCATGGTCTGCGGACAGACGAATCGATACAGTCCCCTTCATCACCGGGGGGGATCTCGAACACCACGCAAACGGGGCTGGTCCCGCCGGGACCTCCATTTGCGTGGTGAATGTGATTCCCCCCCCGTGATTCACGGGGGTGAACATCTGGGGGGGAACTTCTATTCCCCCCAACAGACTTTCCGGGATCACGATCACGCCGTGGGATTCCCCGTGGTTGACTGTGATCGTGTAACGTCTGAAAATACCCAATGGGTACTTTCAGACATGACGCTAACCACCCTTGGTGGTTATTTATGCATGTTGCAGGGCTGCCAAGGGCACCAATACAGCCCTGCAACATGCATAGATAACCACCAAGAGTGGTTAAAGGGTGGTTAGCGTCATGTCTGAAAGTACCCAATATGTGTTCATGTAACTCAGTGCTGTATATTGTAACACCCACAGTGTTACCTTTTGACATTTCCTCTTGAGTATTTAATTGTGCAACCTCAACTCCTGTTAATTTAGGAGTTCTCTGGTTTGCATTCTATTAAATACACTACTTTCTGGCTATGTGGAAGGCTGTGCCTGAATCACCATATATAAATACCATATACAAAATGGGTTATTCTTGATCCAGTTGTAAAGTGGTATTTCTTAGCCAGCTGCAAAAACAGCTGCTCTCTTTGCAAGTGTTTTTTAGCAACAGGTCTAATTCCATTTACAGCCATCTCAATGACACTGCCATCATGACATTTGTAACACCGCAATTATGCCTAGTCCAATGTCAAAAGAAATGGGCATTTTTGTATTTGCAAATATTATTTACATTTTTTGATAGCCCTCTGAATAATATCAGCAACTGAAATGGGTATTTGCATATCTGCTCTTCTGTTTCAGTTGTGTCAATATGTTGGTTACTTTTTTCCAACTTATTTGCAACTTATTTGTGTATTTGCAAAAATACTAAGAGCACCAAAATGAAGTCTCCAAAATACCGAAATAAGAGAAATGAATATCGAATGAAAAAGGAAACATAGCAGCAGCATCAGAATTGAACCAAATTAGCCACATTCATATGATACAGAATTCACACTGGATATGTTTAATCTCTAGCCTAGCCTAGGAACTGGGTTTAGATCACCAAACTTATTTCATATAGACCAATGAGCAGCCTGTGGCTAGCTATGCAAAATTTAAGCTAGTGTGAACTAGAGGTGAAGGCTTCCTTAAGGCCCCACCTCCAGCCTCCAATACTTCTGTTAATTCAGATGCCTCCTTCTATATGGCCAGAAGGTAGTGTATTTTATATATTACTATTAAACCAGATGCTAAAGGGTCTGGAAAGCAAGTCCTAGGAGGAAAGATTGAAGAAGCTGGTTATGTTTAGCCTAGAGAAGAGAAGATCAAAGGGAAACACGATAGCACTATTCAACTATCTAAATGGTTGCCAAAAACATGATGTCAAGGAACTGTTCTGAATTTTTACACAGAACAAGACTAGAAATAATGGGCTCAAATGACAAGAAAGTATATTTCAGTTAAAGATCAGGGAAATCTTCCTAACTGTAAGAGTTGTGTGGCAGTGGAACAAGCTGCCTTGAGAAGCTGTAGACTTTCATCGCATGAGATTTTCCAATGGAGGCTGGACAGCCATCTGTCAGGGATGTCGTAGGTGTGTACTTGCTGCGGTAAACAAGGGATTGGACTAGATGACCTTTGAGGTCCCTTCCAAATCTGTGATTATAAATAATAGAATAAAAAACAATGGTAATGGGTTATAAAACACCTGGAAAGATGCAGCCTGTACTCTACCCGTAAACATCATAAGGGGAAAGTATTAATGTGACTGACCAGAGCAATGGACCATGTCTGCATTAGACAGCCCATTCACAACATGAATGGGCTTCCCCCATTCTTCTTATTGTATACACTTGGAAGAAGAAGGATTCAGTCTCTGTTATGTAGGATCATAATATTTATGGTGAGCAGTGGTCACATGGATGTGATCTCATGCGGGAAGTCTGCCGCCTTTCCTCCACCACACCTGTGACTTTCTGAGCACTTTCATTGTACCCCTTGGCTACCGTAGGGATGTGCAATTTCATATTATTCTATTACAAAACAAATGGAGCCCCATTCATTTTCGTAACTAAGATAATGAAAATGAATCAGCAAACGACAGTTTGATTTCATTTGTTTTTGTTTTTATTTTTTGTTTTATTTTATTTCAATTTTTTTTTAAAAAAAAATTATGTGTAAATAAATAGCTTCCAGGCTTGTTCTGTGCATGCATGCCCCTTTCCAAAATGGTGCCAGCAGCATCGGCGCCATTTTGGGAAAGGGTTGTGCATGCGCAGAATGGCTCAGGCACCCATTTTGCGTATATGCAGTGATTTTTTTTTAAATGAATAAAATAAAACGAAAAAATAAGTGAAAACAATAGTCCTTTATGAAACCCTCTTAAAACGGACAGGTTTTTGGAAACAAAAATGAATGATGTGCCTGCTGCACACCCCTGGCGTTGACAGCTCTGCTGCTCTCAACTCTATAGGCAGTCCTCTGCCATTCAAGTCAATGGGAGTTTTGCCATTGGCTTTAATGGCAGTGGATTGTGCTCTCGTGTGTTTAGCCACCTTCTCTCCTGCCTTCCGAGTATCCAATCTGCAAAACTTACCCCTTCGATTGATACAGCCAGTACACTGTGTCAGTTTTATGATCCCAGCAGTCGCTCCCTACACTCTTGACTGGAACTCGCAGCAATAGGATGCTCTCCACCCTTTCTCTCCTAGTGTTTATTATTGAATCTACCCAGTTGGTTGGCTGGAGAGTCTTCATTATTTGGTTATGGGTTGTTTTTTGTTGCTTTTCTGAATGTGTTGGTTTTGTGAACATATATTCATCTGCCTTACGCACATGGAGTATTTGTGGCATTACCAGTTTAACCTTATTGGCATTCCTAAAGCACCTCTCCCCCTAGCCTCGTTGCTGCTCATGTGTCCCATTGAAGAAAGCCCAAATTACTTACTTGTACAGGCCACTGGTATTGTACCTTTTTGGCTATTTTATTCTGTTTCGCTCATGTCCATTTTCTTGTAGAAACATTTATACAGTAATATGCATTGCATCATATAAAATGGTTAATTGGAGATTGAATTACTTGTCAGCCTTTAAAAATGTAGTCCTCTCAGGTCAGAGATGAGGTGTTCAGCATGGCTGAGTGGATGAGCTATTGCACTGGGGGCTTTTTCCCCCACCTTCAAGCCAAATAATCATTGTCTGTGAGTTGGCTTGCCCAACGGTGCCTTTTAACCTCTGGGACCTTAGCTGAAATCCAGTCTGCAGCCTTTGGGGTGAGATTGCAGGATCTCTGCTCATTCCCAGGTGGACAGGAGAATGCACAAAAGTAGGACGCCAGGGATAGCATGCATCATGGCACTTTAAACAGCAGGGAGGCTGATTTTTAAACCTTTTTAATGTATGCTTCCGTTAGTCCAGAGGGACATGATAGGGTGGCTTAGCTAGCTAGCTTTTTGTTTGCATGTGAACTGTGAATAAATCCGGATTTAGTTTTCCTTTAAAACATCACACACGCTCAAATTACTCTTCTCTCCTGCTGCCCTTGGTCCATGTGCATCAGTGTGCGCATGCACACATAATGTAACACAGAAAATAGGTGAACTAACATTCATCAGCAAGACTTTAAATGCATCTTGGAACCCTGATGCTTTTGCTGACAAACACACTGACAAGTAAATACTGCGCTCACTCAGTATTACATAGTGATTTTATTTGCACAGAATCTCACAATGCTCTGCCACTTCACTCAAACGTCTGGAGCACTCGGGAAAAGAAACTGCATATTTATCTTGATCTCCAAAAAGGGATTTAAGGGCAAGAGCAGGCGGTATATTAGACTGTTTTCATTGCCTGTCAGCAGCGGTAAACCTGAGCTGTCGGCAGCGTCTCCAGATAAGCGGCAGCAGTGGCTCGTTTTGCATCTGCGTACATTTGAATTCGTTTGGAGGTGGGCAGTTTAAATCCTCTTTATTTTTATTTTCCTCTGTGGAAAGAGTTCCCAGGGTTTCTCTCTCGCATCTGGAGGTCCAGTCCTTGCTTGTCCCTGAATCTAAATCGTGGCTCCTGATGCTTCATGACACAAAGGCTTGTTGTGGAGCGAATGTAAAGGAGGCTCAGTTTTTGGAGCTGGGAATTCCTGGGTTCAAATCTTGGCTTTTACACTGCCCTTGGACAAGTCATTCAGCCTTTCTGACTCGGTTTTCCTAATTGAAAAAATTGGATAACAGCCATTATCTATAAGAGGTTAAATGATGGTTTGTAAACTGTCCCAATGCTCCCAAGGAATGTAAACCTGCATCTTGCTGACTGTGCAAGTTTGGTGTGAGGCATAGAGGCTTCCTGACTGCCATAACTCACTGACATCCTAAAGCAAGAGATCTGATTGGCTCAGCCAACAACACTACTGGTGATTGTGCATGCTCAGTCCTCCTTTAAATCCAACTAGACGGTGTGATCCTAACAGGTGCTGAGCACCAGCCTTTTCCACTGAAGTCTATGAGAAATGCAGACTTCAGCAACTTGTCTTTACCTCCCGTATTCACCCACAATATTTAACATTGCCTCTAGTCACAAAAACTCCAGACAAGATAATAGAAAAATGTCTGCACTTAAAAAAATGATTTTTTTAATAATTAAATTCTTTGCTAATTTTCTAGAACTCTTTCTAAATGGGGTTATCTCCTGTGAAGGTTAGCTTTAGAACTAGAACTGGTTTTTTAAAAATTCTGATCAAAAGAATTTTAGTTGGAAAATAGCATGTTCCCCACCCCCCAAATTAAAAACTTCCTGTTTCTTTTATTTAAAAAAATCCACTGTAGTTTTTAAACAAACTGAAAGAGAAAAATTCTGCATTTTTATTTTTTTTTAAACAAATAAAAAATGTTTCTGTTTCAAGTATTTCAAAATAATAGCAATATTTCTGGATAACTTTCTTGAGAGGAAAATAGTCCAACGTGTGACCAGCACTGTTGAGAACAATAAGTGTTTTGCATTAATGAAACTGAAGGCAGATCTAATGCTACTCCTAGTTGTAGGCAAAGTGGCTTGTTCTCGATACCTCTTTCCCTACAAAACTAGCTGCTGTGATTGTTTGGGGTCTCCTGGTTTGTGTGGGTTGACTTTTTTGTAAGATCCAAATGAAGCAGGTATGTAATGCCCTCTGCCTGTTAGAAAGACTCAAGCCATAAAAATAACAAACGGCGTGTATTTGCTAGAATGTCAAAGTTATGAGTTTATTTTGTAATGATGTGCTCCTGCCTTCATGAGGTAAACTGGCCGTGGCAGAGGTGTTATTAGTAATATGGACTCAGTGGAGCAGAAAGCCAAGTGACCGAGAGATCAGTGTATCAGTCAGTGAGAGGGCAAATGGAAAGAGACAGCAGGAGAATGAGAAAAGAGCTGCAGCATCCGGGCTGAGATTAGAGATGGAGAATCGCAAGAAAATTGAAAGTCCAGTGGTCAGAGACTTATTCTCCCTGGCCCTTCAAGGGAGCCACCAGCACTTTGTGTCTGCACATGTGCTAGACTGACCTTCGGGCAAAAGCTTTGGTTTTAACCCTTGAAGTTAATTGTAGGGACCTCGATACTGTTTCTTTGGTAGGGACAACTTTGGGCTAGTGAAATAGGTGCGGGCTCAGCTCTGCTACCATCTTGCTGCGTGGATGAAGGCAAGTTGCGTATCTTCTCAGTACCTTGGTTTTCCCTGTATTGTAAAAGATGTTGTGTAAATGAATGTTGGTACAAATTCTCCTACCATCAGTGAATGCCTCCTCAGTAGCAGCCACCTGCAGTATGGGTGAACTGGAAGGGCCAACACATACTTGGGGCCAGCTAAACATGAACCCCTTCCACATTGCCTCCCCTAACCACTATTTTCTTGTTCCCTTTTTTGACAGGTGCTAGGAAGGGAGGTCTACACTTCCAACAACCAGCTCGGTGGAATCCAAATCATGCACAACAATGGAGTGACACACAGCACAGTGTGTGATGATTTTGAAGGAGTCTATACCATTCTGCACTGGCTGTCCTACATGCCCAAAGTAAGTCCTGTAGTCCTATTACTATTGCAGTGATGCAAGGTGCCTTTGTCTTTATTGGATCATGGTGTGCACAAGACTCAATTCCCAGGACATCAAGGAAGCCAGTGGGGAACTGGCTGTTTTCCTGCGTGGTATCTCATGTGCACACTGCTTGCCACCTGTTGATTGTCTCTATGGGTAATTTCAGACGAGACGGGCCCGGAGGTCCGCCACGCTGACCCCTGGACCAGGATCTGTCTCGGATCCCGGTCCGTCATCAGTCTGTCCGTCCGTCCTTTAGACGTGCCGGCCTGATCCCTGAGGGGGTGGGGTGGGGTGGAGCGACGCGGGGTGACGTGCGGCTGCTCAGCCCCGCCCCCCATGCTCCCTCGACCGACCGCCCACGGGGAGATGAGTGTGCGCTGCGGCCAATGAGGCCGCTGCGCCCAACCCCGTCCCGTGGTTGGGACCTGATTCCGGGACGAGGCTGGAGAGCAAACGTGCAGCACTGCCATCACCGGCCCCGTCCTGGATCGTGGCCACTCTAACCATAGTTCTCAACCTCCGACTGGCCGGAGATCAAGAACCGTGGTCAAGCTTGATCCCGGCCGGGGGTTCACAGTGGTGAACATCTGGCTGAGACCAAACGATGTTCCTGGAAACGCCACCACCACAGGGGATCCACTGTGATCCGCTGTGGTGAAAGGCATTTTCATAACGTCTGAAGTTACCCTATCTTCCTGAAAGGTCCTCCTCTCTAGCAATAGCTTCAGATGTGTCTGTCAGTTTTTTCTTGCATCTGAGAAAATGGCAAGAAACTTCATCTTCATTCTAAAGCGAGTTTGGAAAAAAATCAATTCATGATCTGCTGACAGCACCAAAATTTACTGAATAAAGAACATGCAGAGTTTGGCAAATGTCTTCTTGTGTGGGTTTCTGCCAAGTTCCCTAAAATATTCTTCTGGTCTTTATGAAATCGTCAGGACATGCAATTATTTGGAAGTGGATGGAGAAGTGACATAAGCAATTTTCAAATGGGCACAGCTGGGGGGTGGTCCATGTGCACTGCGCGGAGTGCTCACACGTCTGAGGGGGTGGATCAAACAGGCCGGGATGGGTGTGTGCCCCTCCCTACCCATTCACTTCGCTCCTGCCCCTGCATGGGGCATCCTGGATTTCCCCCCAATGCTCCATGCATGGGCATGAGTGGGCAGTGCGAAGGTCACGGAAACGCACCCCCACCCACGCCACCTTCACATAGGTGCTTGGGAGTGTGGGGGATGAGTGGACCTCCGTAGGTGCGTCCCATTTATAAATGGCCATTGAATCATAGACTGTCAGAGCTGTAGGGGATGTCTGAATGCAGGATGGTTACAGCTACAACATCCCTGACAGATGGCTGTCTAGCCTCAGTTTGAAAACGTCCGGCAATGGAGAGCCTAAAACCTTCCTAGGCAACTTCTTGCATTGCTAAATTGCTCTTATTGTTAGGAAATTTCCCCCTCAAAAAATTTACAGAATTTTTGGAAAATAGATTTTCCAGAATCTACCTTCCTGTAATTTGAGCCCATTATTTCTAGTTCTGCCATCTGTTGCAATGAAGAATAGTTCCTTGCCATCATCTTTGAGGCAGCTCTTTAGATATTTGAAGACAGCTATCATGTCTCCCCTTAATCTACTCTTCACTAGGCTAAACATACCCAGTTTCTTTGGCATTTCCTTATAAGACTTGCTTTCCAGACCCTTTAGCATCTTTGTTGCCCTCCTATGAACCTGCTTCAGTTGTTAGGGTCCTCCTTGAAATGATGTGCCCAAAACTGGACACAATAGTCCAGGTGACGTGTGACTAGAGTAGAATTATTATCTCTGCTGACTTGGAGACAGTGCTTTTGTTGATGCAGCCTAAAATTACATTAGCCTTTTTTGCAGCTGCAGCAAATTTATACCCATCAGAAACTATGATTTCAGCCAGGTGTAATGTTTGGAGGGCTATGAACACCAAGGATAATTTATCTTTCTTGCTTTTTTCATTAGAGTGTATCCAGTACAGTTCCTATCCTTACTATCAAGGATCCCATAGACAGAATCATTGATTTTGTTCCCACAAAGACACCCTATGATCCCCGCTGGATGCTGGCCGGACGTTCTCATCCAAGTATGTATATTTTTGGTGTCTAGGTTTAAGCCTATTAGGCTTAAAATGTTAAATTTAAGACTGCCTTTGAAATAAACTGGATGATACTTGGGTATTACTTCGTTAATGTAAAATTAGCACTTACAAGTGCCAAATATTTTATTACAGTATCTGTACTGTATTGAGCGATCATTGCTTGCTACCTTCAGAGCCGTATCATTAAAACTTGAGGTCTCTGCTAGAAAATGACTTGGTTTTAAATGGAAACCAAGAAAGACATGTGTTCCCATGACTTTAATGAACTGTTTTAATGGCCTGATACTACAAGCCCTTACGCGCACGTAGTATTTTACTCATGCAAATAACACTCAAAGTATCATCTGTGTAAATGAAGGTGATTAATAACATTTTCAAAACTAGCGAAGTCCCATATTCTAAAATAACTTGAATTGGGACATAAGCTTCTAAAACACTTTTGAAAGTTTTTCCCTCATCACCTAAAGGTTTGCATATTTGAGCGCTCAGGCTGCAATCCTGAAGTCACTTTTGTAGTAGTCTCATTGACTTTAATGGGTTTACTTTGGTGTAAGTGGTTTGGATTGCAACCTTAAGACCCTTAGTAGACTGGATTAGAACAAGAAGATTTTGAAAAAGAACTATGAGTGTTTTCGAGCGAGATGGCAGCCCGCATTAGCACTCATCAGGTGGGTGTTTGCCTGCCCATCTATTAGGTGTTTGTCAGATGTTAGCCCATAGCCCACATGCAGCCCCCACTCACTTGCACACATGCCCTACTCACAGCGTTGTCCAAGGACATCATGGGGCCAGTGAGTGCTAATGCATGCCCATACATCCACCTCCCATCTACTGCGTTCGCCCACAACCAAGCCCTATACGGCCTTGGCCCCTCTTACCTTAGGGACCGCCTCGCCCTTCGCGCCCCGGAACGACTCCTGCGGTCTGCCGGGGGTGCCCTCCTGGAGGTCCCCCGTGTTAAGCGGGGGGCCACGATGGAGCGGGCATTCTCGGTGGTAGGGCCGCGGCTGTGGAACTCCCTTCCGGAGGAAGCTCGCCTGGCCCCAAGCCTTTTGACTTTTCGGCGGAACTGTAAGACCTGGCTGTTTGCCCAGGCCTTTGGGAGGGAGGGGGGGGGTGATTTTTAATCCCCCACCTGTTTATTTATTTTTATATACCACCAGCTTTATTATATGTTTTATGGTTGTATTTTAAATGTTTTTAAATGTTTTTATTGTTGTAAACCGCCTCGAGCTGCTGTGCAGTATGGGGCGGTATAGAAATCCAATAAATGAATGAAATGAAATGAACCTCACCTGCACCCACGTCCGCCAGCACCATAGAGTCGCAACGAGCACCATACAGCCTGAAATTAAGCAGCTGCAGCACTCTCCTTCTCCTGTCTGCTGCTCTGGCGGCTGCTTCCGCACTGCCCAGCCAGCTTCTGTCAATTTCATTGCAGGCTTGGCTGGGTTGTGGCAGCATCCTGGGCTGGAGAGAGCGTGTAGGAGCTGGTTGGGAGCGATGCAGCCGGAGCTGGAAGCAAACGGGCGGCAGGGAATGCAAGTAGAGCCCGGGATGAAAATGACAGATGGCAGTGGGGCAACAGCAGCTGCACTGCTCTGAGCTAGCTGCTAGTTGCTCTCGCTAGCCAGGTTTCTGCCACAGACTGGCCTAGCCAGGTTGTTAATTTCATTCTGGGCTCGGCTTTTATTCCCTTGCAAGCCAAGCCTGGGATGAAAATCAGAGGCAGCCATAGGGCAGTCAGTGGCAGCCATCCCAGCACAGGAGTGCGGCATCGGATGGAAAAGGGGGGGAGGGGGGGCGGGGTGGTCACAGCTAGGGAAGAAGCCGCCTCTGTCAGTGACACACACACACACACACACACACACACACACCTTGGCTGGGGGAGAGGGAAATAGCTGAGCGGCGCCACCTGTGGCAGCTACCACCAGCACATGAAAAGTGTGGAGGGGGCTGCCTGTTTGTTATCTCTACATGCTAAAACATGTGAGCGGTGGGTAAGTGGGGGCTCCACGGACCAAACACGGACTCCTAGGTTAGATGGCTTGCAGTTGCCAAATCCTGTAATTTTATTTAGTGAAGAATATTATTTTTTTCAAATGTGCATTGAACGAATTTACGAGCGACTGAGATCAGATTGAAAACAAGAAGGCATTGCTTCCAGATGACAGCTTCTTGCAGAGATTTCCCTGATTTTCAGAATTTTGTTTTCACTACAGTTAACAAGGAAATGTCTGGTGGAATGCACAACCCAGTTTTAATCTCATGAATTGGGGCCTCATGAAATGCTTGTTTCACACTTGCAATCAAGTATAATTTTAGATTTCTCTTCCGCCTATCCCATCCCTCTCCCATGTACATTGTTAACCAGAGATTCTAAAATGGCCCTGAGCCGGGCTTGAAATGTTCTCTGCTTCTCATGACTGACCAGCGCTACATGAACAGCGTTACACGGATCTGAGGGCTGGAACTGAAGTGTATTTTGTACTTAGAGATTATAGAATAATAACTAATTCTAAGAGGCATAAAAACAAAATCGCATTTAATAGCATATAAATTGTGCATCTTCAAAAGAGAATGTGTGGAATTATCAGCTGCTTTTATAGTTGTCTTGTTACTAGATTTTAAAAACAAAAGACTTTATCATAAAGGAATCCATCTCTAACTAATCTGGCAGACCTTGCAGAGTAATTGGATTGGAACCATTGCAAAAGATTGAACCCCTACTGCTCTCTTTTGGGGGCATGTATGCAAGCTACAAACTAGGTGACCATTATCCCTGCTGTTATTAATGAGTTTCAGGCACTAAAATGAGATTTGTGATAAACTAAGTTTTCTGCTTTTGGATAATATTTTTTCATCATCTCTCCAGTAATTCATCCAACTGTCTGAGCGTAGCTAACGCTGGCTTCCAAATCGAGTGACTTCAGATTTTAATTTAGTGGAAGCGTTAAGGAAAGCAGATGATTCTCCATGATAAGTTAAAGCAGATATCTCCTAGGTGAAAAGTTAAAGCCATTTATTAGAAGAGATAGTGCCATGATATTCTTCAAACTGACGCCCAACACGAGGCCAGAATCTAAACGATCAGCTTTGGGCTCATGATAAAGAGATAATTTTGAAATGGATGGTCACATTTTACAGTAGGGCCATGGAGGCAAGGGATGTAGAACACAGTAATTACAAGTTTGGTCTTGATAAAACACTCTCCATCCTGTTTAAGTCAGCAGAGGTTAGCTCGCTTGGATCTCCACTTTTAATTGGTTTTGGACTTGGGTTTGTGGAGGCAGAGGTGCTTGTTCAAATTAAAGCATTGCAGAGACGCTGTGTGCAAAAGGGTAAAAACTGGGAGACTCTGATTTTGCAGAAGCTTCATGAAGGCTCAGTGGAAAGTGGAGACCTGCAGAGTCTAATTTTTCTTGCTGTGGTGGGTAGCATATTCTAGCTGTTAGAATGTTGGTGCTCGTGATTTTTACAATCTGGCTGACAGTAGAGGACAGGGCAATGACGTTGCTGCACTCCCTTGATCCAGTTGGGTGGATGTCCGACTACAGGACAGGGGTGGCTGGTGGCTTTTTAGTTTGGAGGGGCAGTAAGGCGGGCCGGCGAGCTGGTGGGCGGAGCCAGGGCAACGGTAGGCGGAGTCAGGGCAACGGTAGGCGGAGCCAGGAGTTCCCAGGGTTAACATCAGATGGAAGAAAACCCAGTCTAAAATGCACTTCAAGCTTAAAAGGGAAACAGTGGCAAAACCCTGGCACAACCCAGGAGCTCCCAGGGTTAACATTGGATGGAAGAAAACA
>QEPC01007512.1:4855655-4894126 GCA_003113815.1 Sphenodon punctatus | reverse complement strand
ATAGGAAAACGCTTTGGGCGGCTGAGCTACTGAACCTTTTTGTCCCTTCGGGGACCCACTCCCTCTCCCAGTGGAGTGGGTGGGTCCCCGAAGGGAGAACAGGTTCAGTGACAGCTACAGCAGCCTCTGCAGCAGCTCAGAGGCTGCTGTAGCTGTCAGAAACAGCAGCGCGGTTTTTTAAAAAAAACAACAAAAAACTAAAGCCGCAGCGGTCACCCTGCAGGGCTTTGGGGGGCAACGCCCATAAGGGGTTTCTTTATCTGGGTCCAGATGATAAAGGTTGCGGCCTTCTCTACTCATGATGCTTTAACATCCTCCCCCCACCCTCCGGTAGCCAATTTTCTTCCTGCTAAAACACAACACTTGATCTCGCTTTTTACGTGCACAGCTACAAACGTTCATGGTCAAAAAAGATGCAGCTTATTCTTTTGCATTCACCCTTCATCATTACCTGAGCATAGAAAATCCAAAAGCTTGGCAGGAGAGATAATCTTGTATTGATGACGCAGGGCTGGGCGTAAAGAGACCGGAGGCCCTAGCTGACTTACTGTATTGGACCTTGAGCAAGTTACGTATCAATTGGCACCTTAGTCTCTCCATAAAGTCATAGAATACTTTTATTTATTACTTATTTATTTTTTACATTTAATACCCCACCCCTCAGGCAGTTTGGGGTGGCTTACATCTCCAGTATAAAGCATATAAACAATATAAACATTAACACTATCTAAAAAAATAATTTTACCCCCATCCTACCCCTCCCATTCTACCCCTCCCCTCCCCCAAATGCCTGACGAAACAGCCAGATCTTACACTGCCGCCGGAAGGTGAGCAAATTCTAGGACTGGGTTGTACCTTAAAAGGCCATCTTGTTCAATCTCCAGCCCTTAAGCAGGGCCAAACCATCCCTGACAGATCTTTATCTAACGTAATCTTGATGGCTTCCAAGAATGGGAACTCCAGAGCATTAAAGGAGGTTATTCCACTTCCTAACTATTTGTAAGATTAGAATTTTTTTTCTCATTTACCCTAAAACTTGTCCATTACCTCGTGTCCTAATCTCAGGGACCACAGAGAACAGCTGGTTGCCATCTTGTTTCTAGATATTTACATAGTTGAAACCTGTTATTGTGCCCCCCTCCACCTTCACTTTTCTAGGCTAAATTAGTTTGATTATTTAGATTTATGTTAAACCCTTTCCCTGAGACTCGGGGTGTGTTATAACATATAAGAATATATAAAATAGATATACATAAATATAATTATTTTTAAACCCTCTACCATCAGTATCCTCAAACCCTGTTCCCTTTTGCCAATTGCTTGGCCAAATAAAAAGGCCTTATACTGGCTCCAAAATATGCTCAGACTTAGGCTTTGGAGAACCTCAAGGGGAAGGGAGTTCCATAACTGTGAAACAGTCACTGAGAACACCTCTCTGCATGCCCTTACTGTATGAACTTGATGCACCAATAGTACTTGCAAGAGAGCACTCCTGGCTGACCTCAGGGGCCGCAGTGGAACAAAGGGTATTTTCAGAAGTGACCCAATGACGCTTAGACCCAGGGTGTCTATGGATCAGAAACTGGTTAAAAGATAGAAAGCAACGGGTAGGACTAAATGGTCAGTTTTCACAATGGAGTGGTGTGCCCCAGGGGTCTGTATTGGGACCAGTGCTGTTTACTGTATTCATTAATGATTTGGAAAAGGGTGTTAAGAGTCAGGTGATCAAATTTGAAGACGACACCAAGTTATTCAAGGTAGTTAAAACACGAGCAGACTGTGAGGAACTGCAATGGGATCTTATGACACTGGGTGCCTGGGCATCTAACTGGCAGATGAGATTTAATGTGGACAAGTGCAAAGTGATGCACGTAGGGAAAAATAATCCAAAATATGCGTGCACAATGTGGGTACTAAGCTAGGAGTTACCACTCAGGAAAAGGATCTGGGGGTGGTTGTGGACAATACAATGAAATCCGCAGTGCAGTGCGCAGCAGCAGTCAAAAAAGCAAACAGAATGTTAGGAATTATTCGGAAGGGGACAGAGAATAAAACTGAAGATGTCATAATGCCGCTATACAAATCAATGGTGTGACTGCACCTCGAATATTGTGTGCAGTTCTGGTCGCCCCATCTCAAAAAAGACATAGCTGAACTGGAAAAAGTACAGAGAAGGGCAATAAAAATCATCAAGGGAATGGAAGGGCTCCCGTAGGAGGAGAGGCTTGGTAGGTTGGGGCTCTTCAGCTTGGAGAAGAGACGACTGAGAGGAGATATGATAAAGGTCTATAAAATCATGAATGGTTTGGAACTAATAAACAAGGAACAGTTATTTACCCTCTCAGCTAGTACTAGAACTAGGGGACACTCCATGAAACTCATTTGTTTAAAACAAATAAAATATTTTTTCACTCAGCATATAATTGGGTTGTGGAATCTACTGCCAGAGGCTGTGGTAAGGGCCAGTACTATAGCGGAGTTTAAAAGAGGTTTGGACAAGTATCTGGAAGATAGGTCCATTAGCAGCTATTAGTCAGATAGGATTGGGGAAAACAGGGAATGGATTCCCCATTAATGAACTGTTGGGTGCTTCTCCTAAGCCACTATGATTGGCCACTGTTGGAGACAGGATGCTGGGCTAAATGGACCATTGGTCTGACCCAATACGACACTTATTATGTGTTTTCAGACATGACGCTAACGCCACTTTAACCACACTTGAACATTTCTTATGCATGTTGCAGGGCTGCATAGGGCACCAATACAGCCCTGCAACATACATATGAAATGTTAACGTGTGGTTAAACTGGGGTTAGCGTCATGTCTGAAAATATCCTCAATCCGGGGTAATGACCGCCACTTCACCCCGGGGTAGGCCTGTAGGCAGAACAAGCATGACAGTGCGCCTTACCACCTTTTGCCCTGAACCATGGTAGCGCTTACCACTGGGTGTTCCCTGTGATTTTCCGAGATCACAACCAGTTGTAACTGCTACCATGGTTCAAGACATCTGGCGGATGCCGAACAAAAGTGACAGTGGTTGTGACCCCGGAGTGGGGTCAAGTGTGGTAAAGTGTGGCTAAGTATGGTAGTGTCACTTCTGAAATTATTATTATTATTATTATTATTTATTATTATTAGCATTTATATAGCACCAGCAATGTACCTGGCGCTTACAAAAAATAAAATAGACATGGTCCCTGCTCAAGAGCTTACAATCTAAAGACAGGGGGAGGGGAGACAGGGAAGGGGCAAGCAGAGGGAGAGACAAAGGATAGAGAAGAAGGAGTCTTTCATATATGGGCCCCATTCCTTCCATCTGTGAAATGGGTATAATTATTTTCTACACAGGGCTAGCCCTGAGTGTTTTGCCAGTGGGCGAAACATGCCCCTGCCTCCATTCCCCTCAGTCCAAATTTGGCAGGGAGCAGAAGTACACACCTAGCCTGCACTGTGGAAAAGGGATTGCCTTCTCTGGAAAGACAACTGTTCCTGTTGTTATTTGCAGGAAAATAGAACGGATGGACAGATTGTCTGAATCAGCATGCCAGAGTCTATGGTTCACTTAGAGAGTTGGGCCAAATACGTTTATTACCTAGTAATTCTTTAGCGGGGCGAGTGAGTTTTCCTGACAAAAAGGATTCACTTTATGGGTTATATATAGTGGCTCCATCCTATTGCTTCTCCAGCAGAAAATGTGTGACGCACGCAAAAATGCAACGACAAGTGTTCAAATATCATCTACTCATTTATACTTTTAATGTCTGGCTGTCTTCAGTGCTCTTTAAAAGATGGCAGAATCAAGAGAAAATTGTAAGCTTAGGCTGTTTTGTTTTTTGTTTTGTTTTAAATAAATAGAAGGAGGCATTTTGAAAAACAATATCTTTAATGACTTGGCTGCCTTTTGACAAATGTTTGCAGTGTCTTGGGGGAAAAAGGCTGAGTTATTTATTTAAAAGCATGCAAAGTCCCTCTGCTATCTGAACCCCATCGTTTAACAATAAATGATGCCTTTGCTGATAAATGACTCTCTTTATGCAGACTAGCAAATGAAATAGGACATGATGGCTGAAGGCAGACAAACATTGTGCAGCCTAATGCTCCCTTGTATTATAATCTGTTTAAAACAAACACCCAAGCAACCATTAGCTTGCAAATTAGCATCTTGCTACAGTTTTTAAACTGCTTTTATTTATATTTCTTCTCTTCTTTTTTTTTTCCCCTTTTTTTTAGCTCAAAAGGGCCAGTGGTTAAGTGGCTTCTTTGACCATGGCTCGTTCCTTGAGATAATGCAGCCCTGGGCACAGACTGTTGTGGTTGGAAGAGCCAGGTAAGTAGTTTCCATTGGCCTTCTTGTACCTTTGTAGTAATCAAACGTTCGTTTGCCAGCTGGCACCTCTGACAAAATTTGCTTAGAGGGCCCCTGTAGATAATAAATTATCATGTTATGGGAATACTTCTTTGTGATGTTAACCTGAGCACATATACCGGCAATTCTTTCTTTCATCTTCCCCGTGCTTGGTATCTTTAAGTCTGATGCAGTGTTGAAAAGCAAGGGCAAAAATAGCAGTGGGTAAGAAGTAACTGACTGCTGCATATCCTTGTAATGTGTGAGAGGACTTAGGCCCTTTCAAATGGACGCACACACAATCCCCCCCCTTGCCCATGTGTGCAGGGGGTGGTGTTTGAACACTGCGGCAGGTGCCGGGGGGATGGGTGGGCGTCCGTGTGAACACCACAGCCAGGGGGTGGGGTACATGCACGCTCCACCCACCTCCACCCATCATCCATGCACGGAGCAATGGGCACCAATGCCAGGTGCTCCATGCATGGAGGTGGGGGGTGTCCATGAGAATGCGCCCCCACCCACCGTGCTGTCCACCGATCCCCCCCCATGCACCTGTGCCCGTTTGAAAAGTGTCTTAGTGTGGTTCTTAAATATTTCAGCATAATTGGAAGCATTTTTTTCACAGTCATGTTAGGTTTGTTTGAAAAGTTTTAGCTGCAATAGACCCCCAAAAAAACCTGTAGGTTGCTGGAATACCTATTTTGTAATCAGAAATTGAAATTTCTTATTGAATTCTCACTCTAAAGAGAGTTTCTCAGCAGCGATCTCTGCACATCCTAACCTGAGGCATTCTGTCAGACCTAGTCTAGCTTCCCGCTGTAGTGGCACAAGCCCTCGGGGACTGGTAGCTGTTGCTCTCTTCCCTTTCACCTGTGGCAATCACTTTCCTTTATCTTGGTAGAAAGCAGCACCTGCTCATGCTTCTAAAACTTACCATGTTAGCTCTGGATTTTGATCCCAGTCTTGAAAACTTGCATTTTGACTCTGAATGCAAGTCAAAGCTAGGTCCAGAACTCTATACAAACCACTTTCTTTACAGAAATAATCAGTGGTCCTGTGACTTTACACGGATGGGACACGCGCAACCCAGATGGTGAAAAGTTATTCACCCTACTTTACTGAGATGGGAAGGAAAAAATGGTCTTGTGGTTCTGTATGTAGTCCAGGCATGGGGAACCTCAGGCCCAGGGGCCAAGTGCGGCCCACAGCAAATTTTTACGTGGCCCCTTTTCAGTTCCTGGATCTGGTACCTCAGTCCAGTTCCTACCACCAACCACTGAAAAACTGAGCTCTGGGTAAGGGAGCAGAGATGAAGACATGCACACAATGATAGAGGGCAGATCCGTGATCTGAGCCCTCCTTTTCATGAGTGCACCCTTTAAGCATCCCACCCCCAACTTGTACACAGGCCTCAAAGATTGCACTAATTTTCAAAGTGGCCCCTGGGATGGAAAAGGCTCCCCACCCCTGCTTTAGTCTCTCCACAGATGCCAAATTTTAGTCAGTGTATAGATGAAGTGCTTAGAGAATAGTAATATTTATCAATTCTATAGCACTTTTGGTATTTGAAGTGCTTTATAATCATGATCTAGTTCATGCCTCCCAACAACTATTCCCATTTTACAGATGGGGAACTGAGGCTGAGAGACAATGACTTGCCCAAGGCCACCCAGCAAATTCATGACTAAGTCAAGATTTGAACCACGATCTCCCAGATCAGAATCCAACCTCTTACCCATATGCTGTCTCAAGTAGAGGAGAGTCCACCTTGTGGCACCCAGAGAGTACTATATTCACTGAAGGATTTTAAATCCAACCCCATTCCCACACAAAAACAACTGTTGAACAAATCTGGATAGGCTTTTGTGTCTCTGATGTAAAGACAAACCAGTGTTTGGCTTGGGTTTTTAGTTTCTTTTCATTTGACAAATCTTCAGCTTCTTTGAACTTGCGTGTGCATGCCCACACGCGCGCACACACATACGCGTGAATATTGGGGAGAAAAAAATACAAATGAAGCTGGCTTCTTTCAAATGCAGTGGCATTTCAAAATAAATAAATATCAATGCATTCTTCTGGGATTGTTACTGTAAGTGCTGCCGAAACTCATCTTTTGTATGTATGTTTGGAATCATTGTGCTGTTGGCTGTAAATTGTCTTTTATTATTCCATGGCAACTTGTCCAGGGACACACTATAAAACAAGATGTAGCATCTTCATGTGCTAGCCTGATAAAATTTATATGAAGTATAATGGAAAACAGAAGTTGTTTTGAGCTGTTTTCAAGTTCAATAAATAACCGTAATACTTGGATAAAGATGTTCTTTATTAGGTCACATGGGCCCTAATATAGAAGTTATAAGTTACCGATTTAAGACGGCTTCGGCAATTACAAGTTTCCATCTGGACTCTTAATCATGGCGGATGGGAACATTTTCAACCCCCCAGTGCACATCGGCCTTGTCATCTTTGCTACCGGGGGGTGCTTGGTATCTGAATTGAGACAGCTAAACAAGGAAAGGGGGTCTCTGCTGGGACACCGCATCAGGAAGCTATTGCTAGCAGCTGTCACCACAAGTGGATGCCTTTTGTTTTAGAAAGTTATTACATTAGATGGATAGTGAGGCTGAATTTCCCTACCCCTCTGTGCCCATATGCCATTCCCCTGTTTCCACATACTTTCAGCTGATATCTGGGAACCAAAGTGGATAGAAACATTAACCTCCCTGGAGCAGAGATGAGAACACGCACACAAGGACAGGGGACAGATCTATGACCTGGCTCTTCCTCCTTCATGAGCACCTGTAAACACCCCTGCCCCCAGATTCTATGTGGCTCTTGAAGCTTGTATTTGTTTTCTAAGTGGGAAAAAGTTTCCCATCCCTGAAGTAGATTCTGGGAGAGATGCAATCAGAAACATACTTCTGTTCACTCTTATACCTGTCATATATCTACTGCGCAATGCTAGGCTTATGTTCATCCTTTTGGGGGTTGTTTCTTGTTGTTTTAAATGAAACCAGGATTTATTCCAAGGGCTACAAATTCAGCTCTGAAATTATTCCACCACATGTCTGAACTATTAAAAAAAAGGCCAGAGTGCCGCCTCTTCCATTTATTTGTGTCTTTATTTTCAAATGGTAAAATATGTGGGTTTTGATTTGCCTTATCTGTTACCAGGTTGGGAGGAATTCCTGTAGGAGTAGTTGCTGTAGAAACCAGAACTGTGGAGCTTAGTATACCTGCTGATCCCGCAAACCTGGATTCAGAGGCCAAGGTAGGTGTTGCCATCTGGGCTTTGGGTAAAATCATACTGGTGCAGATGGTCTTTAAAAGGGTGTGTGTGCTTATGGGAAGACTGACTATTTGGAGTCTGTGTGCATGGCAAGAAACTAGTTGGGTTTGGGCGGTATTCTTACATGCTGCACACAGAAATGTCTTGCTGACTGATTCTTACATATAGAGAAAGCACCTTGGGTAGTTGAAATAGTTCCATGGGAGATAGATTAACAGCACCACTCCCTTCTGTAAGGGGGAAAAGGATGGTCTCTTGGGGAGACTTATGGTGTATATTGATGTGGAGCCTGGGGGACGCCCTTTGGTGAAAGCTGGAGGGATATTGAAAAATTATGTTGATTATTGTATTGATAATTATGTGTTCGTGTTTAAGCCTTATTATATTGTGGGGTGGCAGGAAATGTAGTTCCAGAGATTGTCTGCCTGTAGGGAGTTACGGTTTATTTGCATTTTGATATTGTCTTTTTAGCCACCTTGAGTCTTCCTGGGAAAGGGCAGGATATAAAATCAAAGTAGTAGTAGTTGTAATATCGAGAATCCTCCCTTCCTGCTCAGACCCCATTTCTTCTTGCATTACATTATTATTCCTTGCATTCGGAGCCTCGTTCCTACCTAACCTCTGCTTGTGCATCCTCCTTTTTCTACATGCTTCACTCTCCCAAGTCATGGTCTTAGTGTATCCTTTGTCTCCCACTCACCAAACCTATTTCTGTTGCCAGTGACCAAACTCTTATTGACTTCATTGTGTAGTAGGATTGATTTCTAAGCCTCTAACTCATTGCAAGTTGTCAGGTCCATTGACATATTCAGGGCCCTCTTGAATTCATTGGGACTCCGCACAGGTGCAGGGATCCACCTGGGTTGACTTTGTATCAGGTTTGGCGTCTTACATTATAACTTCTAGAGACAAAGTAGTGTAGAGAGATCTTTTATTGGACCAACTTAGGTTGGTGGGGGTTTGCAGGCTTTCGGACCTCACAGGATCCTTCGTCAGGCAAGTCAGAAAGTACAGCTTGGATTTCTGACTTGCCTGACGAAGGATCCTGTGAGGTCCAAAAGCTTGCAAACCCCCACCAACCTAAGTTGGTCCAATAAAAGATCTCTCTACACTACTTTGTCTCTACGACCTATTTTTGGGACCAACACGACAAACACTCTCTCTGTGATTGTAACTTCTGTAGGAGAGGATCATTGTTGTCTACTGTGTATCATTCTCCCTTCACCTCTATGACCCAATGTGATCTGTAAAGTGGTGTTACCTTCGTCATGGTTGATTTTAGATTGCTGGTGGTTGTTTGTACGGCATCAGCAGTGTACCTAGCACTGTACAGTTATTAATTAGAGAGACATTCTTGCCCCAAGGTGTTTGCAATAGGCAAGAGGGGGAGGAGAGAGGGGAACATAGGGAGAGACAGGGATACGCGTTGTTCACTAAGTTCAGAAGGTGCCAGTGCTTAGCTTAGTTACAGGGGAGGAAGATGATAGGAGGAACATCTGTGAGCAGTCTGTGTGGGTGAGGAGCTAGGAAAAGCCTGATAGACATAGTAGGGGTTTTAGAAAGGATTTGAAGGTTGGGAGGGAGCAGAGCAAACACTTCAGTTGCTTCAGAAGTTTTCTTCTTGCAGCAACCTTCAAGTTAATGAGGGGGGGAAATCATGCATGTGACCATTGTTTAAAAAATAATAATTTCCTAACAGATAATCCAACAAGCTGGTCAGGTGTGGTTTCCAGATTCAGCCTTTAAGACGGCTCAGGCTATCAAGGACTTCAACAGGGAAGGACTCCCACTGATGGTCTTTTCTAACTGGAGAGGCTTCTCTGGTGGAATGAAAGGTAATAGTCAAACTGTTCATATATTTGTGTGTTGGTCTATTTGATTCCTGATATCAGGATAGATTTATAGAGACACTGAGACTAAAAGCTAGACCTGATATGCGGTCATTGTTGTCCCTTTGGGGTTCTGCTTATTTGATCTTTTTGTCCTCTCTAGGAGGCGGTGTGCCTACCAATGGGGGGTGTTTGAGCTTGTGTTGTTGGGACATGCCTGCTTCATCACTCGACAGCCTGGGTGAAGTTTTTTTCTTTCTGTGAAAGAGAGCTGTTTGCAGTAATCTTAAAGCGGAATGTCTTTCCATGGAGAAGTACTAAGATAATAGTTAATTTGTAGGTTAGGGATGGAGAACCTCAGGCCCAGGGGCCAAGTGCAGCCAGCAGCTAGTTCTTATGTGGCCCCTTTCCAGTTCCTGGATCTGCCCCCTAGATCCAGTTTCCACTCCCAAGCACTGAAAAACTGATCTCTGGGTAACGGAGCAAAGATGATGACATGCATACAAGGATCGGGGACAGATCCGTGATCTGGCCCCTCCTCTTCCCAAGGGTACCCCCTACCGCTGATATCTATGCGGCCCTCAGAGCTTGTACTCATTTTCAAAAAGGTCCCTGGAAGGGAAAAGATTCCCTGTCCCTGCTGTAGGTCTACAAACCTTTATGATGTTTGGAAGTTTGTTACATTTTAAGGTACCTAGTTATATCAAGGCTGTTTCCTGTCCTGACCAAGTTATGATGCTTTCCTAGGTGGAGGAAAACATTTATTTATTTTCCAGGCTTTTATCTTTGAAGTGTCCCAAACTTTGGCCAGGTTAAGAAACCTAGCCCAAATCTCATCTGTGTTAGAGAAATGAGCCACATTCTAAATACATCCGTGGAAAAATGAATCCTGGAGCATGGCTGACAGCACAAAGCAAAATATAGACCCCATACAGCATGTGGATATAAGTATCGCAGATACGTGAAACATGGGTTTGGGTTTGCCTAGAAAGATCTAAAGATACTAAATGGGATCTAATATCCAGAGGGCTGATCTTGAGAGTTGAAGAATTTAGCTTCTTTGACTGATCCTAATGAGAGCTGCTGTCAGTGCAGCTGTGCTTGCCCAATATACTTTTTCTAGCATGCATTTCCCAGTAACGGAACCTTTCAGTCTGTGGTATAAAACCACCTGCAGCCGAGGATGGCTGCTTTGTAGCTACCTGCCAGTGTTGCCAGTAATGGGGAGATTTCAGTTGATTTGGGGGATTTCAAGTATTGACAGGGGAAAAGGGGAAATTTAGCAATTAGCACCAGTGGCAACTAGATAATGAATGCTATATGAACTGTGTGCAAATTTAAATAAAATAGCAATGAATAAATTCCAAGAAGTATGATGATGGTTCAGACTAGAAACATATCAAATGTGGTAGATAATTATATAATTGACTATAAAATATAACATAATTAAATAGTGGTGGTGGTGACTGGATAACTATAAAACTGATGTTAGCTATAGTTAAAAATGCAGACAATTTAAATAATAATGCAACATTTATCAGCAATTGCCTATTTGACTGAACAACTGACAGTATCTGGCCTCTTTCTGCAAGAATATATATTCACAAAAGGATTCACTTCATCTAAAAAATAAAGTTGTGTATTAATATCCTTTTGAAATGCTTGGGCATAAACAAATGTGTAGTAAACAAAATGCGAGTGTTAATGCCATAACAAAATTAGCTGTCCTGCAGGGTGGAAGTGCTACTTAGGGCACTGGAAGTGTCCCAATGTAAGCTGTTAAATATCTGCCTTGAAAATGTGTCTAGTAGACGACTTCTCTAGCTTAAAAATGTATCGACAGGTCAACAATTGGGATCTTACTGGGATTTTGTTATATTAAAATGTTGATGTTGATATTACAATTTAAATGTTTACTTTAAAATCTAGAGATAGAATTGCTTTATCAAATCTAGAAAATATTTTGGCCAGATGGGTTGGCAACAACTGCATCCTGCTTCAGACAGCACTTTCTTTCCTTCTAGTTGGTAAAGGCACTTTCCAGGGGTCTTTCCTTAGTGGATGGCATTACTCTGAGTGTTGTGGATAAATTGCTGAGTGTTAGGCTAAATGGCATCTAGGCCTTGTATATACGGGATTTTGGAGTAGGGTTTTGAGCCGGAGTAGCTGCAGTCAGGCTGCCAGTTCTTGCAAAATCATCACAAATCTTACAAATGTTGGGTTTTCTTAGAACAGTAGTTCCTAAATTTTTTATGTGCAAGTTCCCTTTTGAAACAAATAGAATCCCATGATGCCCAGACATCAATCAAGACCTGAAAGATTTATCGAGTGTCAACTGAGATAATGTCCCCTTTCACAAAAGGCACAACCCCACTTAGTGAATATCTGTCTTGGAACCTAAATTCATAAGTCTTAGTTAAATTCTGTGAATAATTAGAGCTTTCATTTTTATATATATATATATATATATAAAAAAAATCTGTCCATCATGGTTGTGGAGAGATGCTTGGAAGTGTGATTTAAGTGTATTCCTTAGGGCTTTAAAGGAAAAAAATCATGCGAATGACAAAAATCTCATGGCTTTTAAACTCCCTGAGGATTTTTGAACATTTGGCATTGGCTTTCCTACCGCAGTGCAAGTTTCTAGTATAGATGCATTTCACCAATGTAAACGATGATTTGTACCAGCAAGTTTTGTCCTAATATAAAGCACAAATTTCCTTCCTGGGTAATTTTAGACGTGACAGGCCCGGAGGCCCGCCATGCTCAATTACGGAGCGGGTCAGGAATCAAGCCGGCCGTCCTTTAGACGTGCCAGCCTGATTCCGCCTGGTGATTGGGGAGGGGGCAGGGTTGCGTGGCACAGTGTGTGGCCGCACAGCCCTGCGCTCCCCCGGCCACCCGCCCGCCCTCCGGGAGACGGGCAGACGCAGCGGCCAATCCCAGACTGTGGCTGGGATCACGATCCGGCCGGGCTGCAGGTAACAGACGTTACTTACAGCCCGTCCTGGATCGTGGCCAATCCGACCACGCTTGGGGCCCGATCCCACCACACTTTCGGACTTCCAGGCGGCCAGAGGTCCGACAGCGTGGTTAATGTGATTCTCGCCAGGTACTGACTGGGTTGAACATCTGGTGGGAATCCCAACAGACGTTACGGTATGAACGGCCACCACAGGGGATTCACTGTGGGTGACCGTGGTATCGTAACATCTTAAATTACCCTCTGTGTTCAAAAACCAATACCCTGCTTAGAAAAACATTTAAGGAGACAAGTCCAGCTTGGCCAATGGGCTACATTATTTATTACTTTCATAGTACTAATATTATTTGTTACTGATGTAAGTGGCAGTGATGTACTTGGCACTGAATAACTGTAACACCCTTCCCTGAGGGTGGACAAGGAGGTGAGACAAGTAAGAGAGGATCACAGGGGGAAAGATTTCCATTTTACAGATGGGGAGCTGGGTCTGAGAGATGGTGACTTGTCCAAGGTCACCCAGTCGGTCATGACTAAAATGGGATTTGAATCATGATCTCCCGGGTCCAAGCCCAGCACCTTACCTGCTAGGCTACACTGACTCTATTGAGAAGCCACTTCACTGAAAACTTAATGGTATATATGAAGCACAAATTTCTTTTAACTGTTCAAAATCCAAACATTGTAAGCAGTGAGCTTTGGAAAATATTCAATTGATTTTCCACTGATTATGAAGAGAGATACTTTTTACTCAGTCTGCACAAACAGTAGCAGGTGGACTGTTTATATTTTTATGTATTTTTAGATTTAGAATTGGTAATATTTTAAGGTGGTTGTAATCAAACGGGTATAAAGGTTTGTTTTACATGTCACTCCCATGCTGACCGTGTCGCCAGTAATAGTTATGCGTTTATTTCCCCCTGCTCCTTAATGAAAATATACCTTTAAGTTTCTTACCCTGATTTACCAAGATTAAATATTTGCATGATACAGTAGTTAAAACAATCAAATCCAGTTAAGTTAGTGAACATTTCTTGCTTTGCACAGCCATGCCAGAAATACAGATTTAATTGCTCCCCAGACTATAAGCAGAAGGGAATAGTAATTCAATAAAGTGAGGGTGATTATTGATGAGTACAGAGGAAACCATATCTACTTTTCCATAGCCAGATGGATGGTAATAGCAGTAGCATGAAGTGTATAATTTCTTAACTTGGAGCAGAAGTTCCGTTCAAAGTAAACATTGTGCGTTATTTTCGCACATGGCTTTCTGAACAGTTTCAGGGATTGCCCGGATCAGCTGCGTTGAAAACCAGGTAATTGGATTTTAACAGTGGTTTAGCTGCTTACAAAATGTACTGTTGCCAACCTGGGCCAATTAAACCCTAATCTCAGGGACCTCCTACTGTTTGGGAAGCTTTGTATTCCTCTTTCTCCAAACTTAGATCTGGGGGTTTGTTTAGCCTGCAGTGTTAATTTAAAAAGTGTACAGGCATGCTCTGTCATGTGGGTCTCATTGACAATTTCATACTGTATTATTGTCACATCAAGGCATGCCTCCAGATTGACTCTTTTGGCAGTGGTGGCTGTTAGTATGAATTGAGCAGTGTAAATCTGCTCTGTTAATATGTGATCTATTAGAGTTCTCTGCCGATACTGCTGTTTTAAGTTGCGTGAAGTGCCAAGAGTGTGAAATTGATCCTGTAAAATTTAAATAAAATACTGTCGCACTTTATTTGTACATGGCACTTGAATGTACACAAAAGAAAATTCCATGCTGCTATCTATGACATCAGCAGCACAGTAAAAGTTCCAGGTCTAACAAGACTGGCATTATGGAGTGGGCTCTCTGTTGTGCCTACACTTTTATGATACAGAGGGAAAGGGTGCAGCTTTGTTTGAAATACCCCCTTTTTATAGAACTCTGGGAGTATGACCCAGGCTGAATAAAGGATGCTTTCTACAGAGGAAGTATACGCTATTGGCTACTACGCAGGGCTGGAAGCCAGAAGACTTGGGTGCTAGTCCAGATCGGTATTGACTTATGTGACTTTGACCAAGTAGTTTAACTTACATATGCCATTCCTCCCCATCTGTTAAATGGAGGTGACAGCACGCATCTTACTGGAACTTTGAGAGTTTTAATTTATTAATGTTTTTAAAGTGCTCCGAGAACCTATAATGGAAGAAAACTCTAGATTCGCAGAGCATCACTGTACTATTGTCGACATGCCATTTTCTTTAGCCCTTATGTGAGTGATGTCCATTGTGTGCCAACTTCTCCTTTGGAGTTGGGACAACGAGACAGGCAGTAGAAGCAAAAATGTCATATTGTTGTTGTTTGTTTTCTTATTTACACATCACTTCCTACTACAAATAAGCTTTCAGAAGGAGAAAACAAGACAGAAAGGGAGGGGGAGTCATATGGGTCAGGATGTTTTCTACATATTATCTTGTGTAAAAGGACCAGGGTAGAAGGTCTCGGTGTCTCTTGTCAGTCTCAACGCCGCTTGGGGAGTTGTTTGCAGTTTTGGTTTCAGTGCTGGCTGGGGGATTAAGCAGGGAGGGAAAATAAACAATTATGCCACCCCTCAGTGCACACACACACACACTGCCAGGAGCCGACTGCACTGTGGGTAAAATGACTCCAAAATTGTGTGTAATGAGTAGGAAAAGATTAGAGACAGCTCTTGCTATGCTGAAAATTGACATTAGTGGAGGGGGTAAAAAACCCTCTTTACTAGTCAGCCTAGGAGGTCTAATTCAGGCTGTAAATATATATATAAATAAATAAAAATAAAATATAAAATAAAGGCATATCAAGATGGTATTGGTGCTTTCCGCCAATGAGCGCTATCTGGCCAGGAGGATATTCAGCATAATGCAAAATTAAATTATAAAAACTGCCTTGAATATTTAGATGGAGGGAACCATTTTGAAGCAGTTTATTTAGACGAACCGTCAATGACCCACAACAGTGAGACATCAAGCGTGAAATTTACTAGAAATTAGCACCAGGGTCTCCGAGTCGGCATGAATCGTTTGATAGGATGCAAATCCCAGCAATATTAAACTGGCTTGCTGCTGGTGCTACAGGGTCACTCTCAGTTGGTTTTTCATGTTATACTTATTTTTTTCCTGGGACAGGTTATAAATAACACCACCACCAGAAAAAGCTTATTGAAAACTTTAATCAGAATGAAAAGGCTATTATAAATCTCTGATTACCTGGATGTTGAATTACAGCACTGCCTGTATGCAGTGGGTTTATGCGATGCTTTAGATGTATGTAGCCAATATATGTCTGGTGTTTACCTGTAGGCTCCCATCTGATAATCTAGCCAAGCTGACGAGGTCTGTTCCAGCTTCAAGAGTGTAAAGCAGACTGCCTGGCGCTATGGAAATCCAAAAGAAAAGTCCTCTGGAGCCTTTCTAGCATGCTTGGTGCATCTGGCTGTCAGTATTTACACGTACAGGATAATGATACCAGCTTCCAGCAGATTTTGTAGCAATACATAAGGAGATGCAGGCATGCACACTGCAGGTGAATGAACAGATACAGAACAGAAGTGTCCACTGCGTGCACTGCTCTGCTCTATATGAGGCCTTTCCGAATTCCCAGTTTAATCCTTGCTTTTTATGCGATTTGCATTTGCAGGATTTGAATTAGCATTGAGCTGAAATTTGAATGGAAAGTTTCCATTTAGTTTTTTGGTGTTTTTTCCTTTCCCACTTGCTGGGAGGTTTTTTAAATATAGAAATATTCATAAAAAAAACACCACCACCACAAAAAAACTCTTTACAAATTCTGAGGGATTGCAAGTTATAAATTCTCTTAGTAGAACTATCTATAATTTGAAATATACTGCAGTGCAAGCAGTTAGCCTCTTGATGATAAGTAATCTCCCATTTGTTTGCCACAATAGTTTTTAAATCATATTTAGTGTATTAGTTATGGTAAAATTCTCAAGTGTCTACACTACAAAGTCCCTAGCAGCACACAAAGTGCCATTGCAAATCAGACATTTAACCACCAGCAGTAGTTAGATGTGATGCTGCATTTTCCCTTCTAGGACTACTGGAGGATACTGCATGTTTCAGGGTAAAGATAATTCTCATGATTTGTTAATATTTCATACTTTCACAGCTGTAACAGTGCAGGGAGGGAGTGCTGCTGTTAGTGCTTAAACTAGGGAACTGGGACTTTTTTTCACAGCTCTTTGTAGAACCTTCAGTAGGTATATTACCTGACTTCTTCTGTTAGTAGGATAAGTGTCTACTATATCCACTCAACAAGTATATCCAGCAATTTGGGAAACTATGTTTGCTAATGGCTTTGAAATTCTGGGATGAAAGACTTGGGGAAGTGCAAAATGATTCGTACTGATATCAGATTGTGGATAGAGCATGGGACTCAGAGCTGGATTCAAAATCTAACTTGGCTGTGAACTCTCTTGGGGAATTTGCTAGCTCTCAACCTCAGTTTTCAATCTATAAAATGGGGATAATTCCGACCTATCTGTCTCAAAGGGATTTTGTACGGATTCATAGAGATTACAGTGGAGTCTGCTTAAGCCTAATTTCTCTGACCATGTAAAAAAATAAGTTAAGACATCAGAAATTCTGCTTGAGCAGATATTAAGGATATGAATCTGGAGATGGAGAAAATTGATGCTCAGATTAGTGTGTGTAATCCTGTCAGTTCTGACTCTGGGAGTCTTGGCCACGTGGGCTGGAGATGGGGAAACCTGGTGATCATTCCCCTTATAGCCTGATTGAGACTCTCTCAGAATTGACAGGATTTCTCTCTGACACATATATGGAGCTCTGCCTGTCTATAGAGCTCTACACAGAGAAAACTGAAGTTCCGCAATGTGCCTGACATGAAGATTTGCCCTAATGATATATGCTAGGGGTGGGACTTTTGATTTTAACCAAAACTGCTCGAAAATGGCTGTTTCGGTTAAAACTGAATGATCCGAAGACTGGGCCTGTCTCGGTTCCCAATTTTCTGATCTTATGTTCCCATTGATGTTCCTAATCTGTTAGTCTTGTTCATATGACGAGGGCTCACAGAGAGGCGTTCTCAGTTGCTGCCCCAATGCTATGGAGCTCCCTTCCCCCAGAGGTTGGTTTGAACCCAAGCCCGAATGTCTTTCGGAGGTGGTAATTTTCTAAATGTGTTTGGCAGGCAGGGATAGGGGGTTTGGTGGGTGGGTTTGAGGTAGGGGTGTGGGGAGGGGTTTGGATGTGGGGAAATAGGGGAGATGGTATTGGGGGGGGTTTGGTGGGGGGTTGTGGGAAGGTTGGGTTTGTTTTGGGGGGTTGTTTGTATTTTACTTTTTTTGTAAGTTTGTGAACTGCCCTGAGCCTATGGAAAGGGTGACATAAAAATCTGACCGATTAAATAAATAAATAAATTACATAAATAAGAAGCAATACATCCCCATAGGGCTGGGGAAAACAAATTAATTTAACTTACCCAGAAATTCAAATTATGCAAATTTTTGAGTCCTATGCAAATTCTTAATACAAACTCGTAAGTCCCATTGATTATGGTATCATAGTAAAAGGGACTTACAAGCTACGTAGATTCAGGATTACCCCCATAATGATTGTCAGATGCTTCAGATGTGGCAATGAGCACCACAGAAATACCCAGATAGCGTAGTACGGACATTAAGAATTTGTTGTGGTTTTTTTTAATGTAGGGGCAACTTCTAAATTCTTTAGAAAGCCCCAAATTTCCACTGAAATTCTAGAAGTTTAGCTACATGAAGCATGCACGATTCAGCTCACTTATCAAAAATTGGTTTGGGTGCTTGATACTGGAACTAGAGCCATTGGATCTAGTACCCAAAGAATGTGAAAACTAGGGCCTTTGATTGCAGTGGCCACTGTGTTTACAGGGGGTCCAGCCAGTCCCAAGTTCCTAAATGCTTGACAGAAACTTGTGTACGCAGTGCCAAGCTAATGCTGTCCGTAATTCCAGGAAATGAATCTGGTGTTGCATATCATGTTGCTGTAACACAGGGCTACTCAACCTTGTCTCTGGCTTTTTTTTCCATACTTGCCCTGGCACCCCTTCCCATTTGGCAAGATGAAGTTGTGTTTGTGACTTCATGAGTGTGATGAGACTCAGTCTGAGCACCCATTGCCAGATCCCACAGCCAGGCTGCATGATAAGAGCCCAAATGGTCTTGATGAAGATGAATAAGGCATTCGCACCCCTTAGAGCTATTCTAGCTGTCTGCAGATTTCAAAGGACTCCAGTGGACTTCTCCTTTGGTTCATATTTTGTTAGTTATTACTCCATCCATGAGCCCCCCCCCCCAAAAAAAAATATGAATGGGTAAGACATGGTTGCTAGCAGCCTGAAAGCTGCTGTTGTGTGTAATGCAAAACTCCAAAAGGGATTCGGATGCAACGGAGGAGCGTTAGTTCTGAATTCCATGCTCCTGGGTGGTTTTGGGGAGTGGGGAGGAGATCTGATTCTGAACCTCTTCATGTCAGTTGAAAAACTCCATTAACTTCTATGCTACAGGATCAAGCTTTAACTGACACGGTTAACACAGCTGCTACTCAGTGTGCCTACAGCATGCTTTCCCCACTGGCAGCTCCCTTTCTCCTCCACTTCTCAGGGCTGTCAAACGTGTCTCCCTTCTCTCTCACTCCAGCACACTTCTTCGAAGTAAAATATATACTCTTTGCAGAGGTGAAAAATGGAGTGCTAATTATGCAATTATTTTATTATGTAGCACTAGTAAAAAATGTCTAGTAAAGAATTAGTTGTTAAAATAATTTGAATCCAAGCAATTATTTTCTTAACACTAGAATTAGCTGAAAGTGCTTCAAGTGGTTTATTACTGACACAACATAATAAAGTAACTGTGCTATTAGTAATAAATTCGTCGTTCCGTTTTTGAAGTCTTATTTTCTTGAACTAGGGATAAATTAAGAGTTTCTTTTCCTCTTGCCGCTTTTAACATTTGTATTTATAAAAGTGTGTATGTATGCACACATTTATAGGCTTTACATATGAACATATATGTAGATTGGGAAAGAATAATGCTTCAGCAATGTTTTGAATTCCTAAAGGATTATAAGTTATTTTTCTTGGGTATTCAGAGAATGAACCAACATTTATTTTCCAAACTTGAAAAGGAGGGAGTGCTTTTAGTACATATGGGAGGCATGCATGTCAAATATTGTAGGAAGCTAATAATGTTGTTTGGCTATTGGAAAGGTTAGTGTGGTGAGGTTAATATGTATATGCAAAAACATCATGCTATGAGGTAGAGGTGATGCTCCTTTTGTTTATCACTCTAACTTCACAACACCTGGAACATTTCAGCTGGTTTGGGATGCCTGGATACCAGTAGGTAATTGCTAAACTGAGAAGTTCAGAGAAGAGCAAACAGAAATGATCCAAAGAGCTTGAGGCAGTGAATTATGAGGCTCTGTAAATATTTAAAAGATCTAAACACCAAGGAAAGGTAGATGTTATTTTAGTCTATTTCAGGAGGATGTAGCCGGGAATGATGGTGTGAAATGAAGGGAAAATGTAGGCTGGACACCAGGAACAATGAGTGTGTGTGTGCGTGTGCGTGCGTGCGTGCACGGCCCCACCCCTCCCCTCCCCTACCTACCTACTAGCTAGGTAGGGCATTCGACTAATACCATGTCAACAGGATTTGTTTCCATGCTATGCTACAGATTCCTTCTGTAACTTGGACAAGTCATTTAGCCTCTCTGCATCTCAGTTGTTCATTTGTGTCATGTGAACGATAGTACTTTAACTTCACTGGGAGGTTGCGAGGACATCTACACAGAAATTTGCAAAGGCACTTGTGCAGTGGAGATAGGGGCCAAATAAGCACATAAGTACATTTTAAAATGTGGAGAGGCTAATGAATTTTAACAACTCTCTCTCTTTCCCAGACATGTATGACAAAGTGCTGAAGTTTGGTGCCTACATTGTGGATGGTTTGCGAGAGTACAGACAGCCAGTGCTTGTTTACATTCCACCCCAAGCAGAGCTGAGAGGAGGATCCTGGGTTGTGATTGATCCCACCATTAACCTTCGACACATGGAGATGTACGCAGACCGAGACAGCAGGTACAGCACCTCACCTTCATTGTTCTTAGCTTTTACTTCTTTCTCTGTAGCGTCCATCCCCGAGAATGGAATACCAAACTGGCTGAGCCACTGATCTGTTGTAGTTCGGCAGCTCTTACGTACTTACCTAAACTCAGCCAGAGTCCATGACCAAGGGGAAGTCCGTGTCACCTCTGTAACTGCTTGGCAGGGGTTCTAGATGGCATTATTATTATTATTATTATTATTATTATTATTAATTAATAAAAGTATTTAGATGTGTCAGCAATGTACTTGGCACTGAATGATCATTCGAGACGGGTCCCTACTCCGAGGGGTTAACAATCTAGGAGAGACAGAGATACATTCACCAATTAAAGTTTGTAAAACACTTTGAGATCCTCAGAAGACAGCCTCAATTGATTTTTTGCACTCACAATTTTGAACATAGAAATAGCCCTAGATGCAGTCCTGCTAGCACAAGTAAGTGTGGTGAATCTTGCACACCGTGACCATCTAGCTACCTGACAAACAGCCTGTACCCTGTAGAGCTATCACTTTCATGTCTGTAAAACATAGCTGCATGATGTAAGCTCACTGTTGTTTGAGTATTAAATTGCAGACACAGAATTGGAAGCAAATTTTCAAACCAGGGCCTAATCCCTCTAAACCAGGGGTGGGGAACCTTTCTGTCCCAGGGGCCACTTTGAAAGTTAGCACAAGCCCCAAAAGACACACAGAAATTGGGGACAAGGGTGCTTAAGAGGTATGCTCAGAAAGGGAAGGGTCCAGATCATGGATCTGTCCCCTATCCTTGTGGCATGCTATTATCTCTGATCATGCTCTTACCCCTGAGCTCAGTCTTTCAGTGCTTAAGGGTAGGAACTGGAAAGGGACCAAATAAAAACTAGCCCGGGGCCACATTTGGCTCCTGGGCCTGAGGTTCACCACCTCTGCTCTAAACAAACCAAAACAGTAGGAAGATGATGGATAATCATCGAGAAAGGTGCAACACTCCTGCTTGAATACCAGGGATCTAAATAGAGAGAGTTATGAAGACAAAATGCCGTGCTTTTGTCAGATACGTTTTTGGTGGGCAGGATATGATCTCTAGGTTGGTTGGTGCTACTGACATGAATGACAAAGCAGTTCAAGAATTCAAGAGAAACTGACCATGCTAGACTTCTGTTTTTAATCTAGTTGATCCGGTCACCCATGTGATATGAAAATAGTCAGGCAGATGGGAAATTAGACAAACCACTGTAGATGAAAGTAAAACTGTTATAATGGATTGACATCCCTCAGCCCCACCCCCTTAAGAGCTTCCTTGGATTGCACCAGTACAGCTCCACACTCAGAAGCTGGGTCAAATCCATCTTGCAACTTGCTTCTTGTCTTCAGTATTTGCACCAAATAACAAGTTACCTCCCACATCTTGCTGTTACAAGATGGTGGCAGTTCAGACATCAAATTTAGGGTGGAAGTATGCCATTTCGACTTGCGTATGCTTCATATAAAGTGAAATGGTTCCATAAGAGAGCCATGGCCAGGTGGCATCAGGCTTGTTCCCTGTATTTAATATTAGAAGTCTTATACATTTTGTATTTGGTTATCTTCCATTCTTTTTTTCCCTCTCTAAAAAAGAAGAGCACTTTCCCGAGTGCTCTTCTTTGATGTATTTCAGTCATGAAAAGACCAGGAAGACGCCTATAAATTGATGGTGTATTGATTTCAGTGGAGCCCCTAAAATTCATTCCATTACTTCACCTAGTCAGATCTGGGGACAGCCTTCCAGAAGGGAGGAACTAATAAATAGCCATATAGTTAATGGGAGTCTGGAGATATGGGTCCCATTTGAAATGGGCTATTTATGTCCTCTCTTGGGCAAGTCTCTTAACTCCTCTTTGCTTCAGTGTCCCTGTAAGTAACATCAGGGCAATAATATTTACCCACCACTAGGGGCATAACTAGGTAGAATGGGCCTTGGTATAGAAGATGAAATAAACCCCCTTTTTCTTCCCTTTCAGTAGCAGGGTCCTATTGCCTGTCCCTATTAGAGATACATCCTTGTTAACTCACCTCACGGAAAAGACGTAACAAATTATTGCTTGTAAAGGGTCTTGCACCCCGCATCCAAATATTCTCCTCCTCCAACATTATTGTGACATAATCCCCTTTGTAAATATTGACATACCACACTTTTGGTGCCTGCCTGAAAATTTGATTTAGAAGGAAATGTTCAGTAGCAGAAACTCCTTACTATCCCCTTCTCCCCTATGAGCCCAGTCCCACACGTTAGTCCCCTTCCATCACATGCAAGATTATACTGAAAAGGTTCTCGCAAATGCCTGCAAAGTAAACCACTCGAGTTTTATCCCATTCTTCTGTCCCTGCCTCATGTGGAATCTAGCTCAATTTCTACAAGATCTTGCTCCCAATTATACCTTGTGACAATTGCCTTGTACTCTGAGAAAGCATTCTGAGTAATTGAAGAGCCTGACATCCTGTGGTGCGGACACAAGCGTGGACTTGTCCCCGCTCTGGTTTTCCAACTCACTGTGGTAGCTGTTGTGGACTGAGTTGGAGGGCTTCTGTATAACAGCATCCCAAGCTGTGTAATGCAGCCCAATCACTGTTACCTTGGCTGAAAAGCTTTGAGTTGTGGGAGCAATCCAAACTTTTTTGTTTTGCAGGTACCCTGTGTTGTCCTATTAATACCGACTCTCCCCAATCAATCAAAATTATGTTATGCCTTCTTAAGCCCTCTACTGGCCATTCTTTCTGTTCCTGTCTCCCGTTTTCCCCTCCTGGAAAGTTAAAATCACTTTTGTCTTCATTGGTAGGCCTTACTGATACCCATTCTCCTTTCATTGAGTTGGGAAGCAGGCAACCTCTCCAATGAGTCCTGTTTGCCTGTCAACAAGACTCCTTCATACGTCTTTTGAAAAGAGCTTTTAGACCCTAAATCAAAGGTTACTGCAGAAATGCAAAATCAATTGCAAGCTGCATCAGCTGCTATTAAACTAGCCTGTTTCCATAAAGCCTTGCGCACTCCTGATGGTACTATACATAATAAATAAAAACTAAAATTCCTTCTCCTCCTCTCTCTTTGTTTTTCTCCTCTTCTAATTATTTCCTAACCAGCAAATTATCCATTTTGTCTCTCTTTTCCCCCTGACCGGATGACCTGAAACTGCCTTTCTTTTCTTTCTTGCTCATCGCTGATCAGAGGAGGAGTTCTGGAGCCAGAAGGGACAGTGGAAATCAAATTCCGCAAGAAAGACTTGGTGAAAACAATGAGGCGGGTGGATCCGATCTACATGCGCTTGGCAGAGCGACTGGGTATGTCTGAGCGGTGGCACTGGCAGATCAATGATCCATTCAGCTAATTTCTAATGAATGTGTTCATAGGCCCTAAAAAGAAGGCACTGAGGCATTTTATCAAATTCATGATAATTTTTATTTACTGTCATCTAACTCAGGTATAAAACCAGATGAGACAAGCTGTGTGTGCACACACATGCACGTACACACTGATATTTATGTGCTCATGTATGAGTATACTATAGGCTTTGTTTACATTTTCTTTTTAAAAATGGATGGGCTTCACTGCAAACAAATACTAACGCTTCTGGGCAACTCTTGGTTTTGCAGGCCCTAGGTAAGAATTTAAATGGCCCTACGCCACAGTGATGGCAGATAAAGCTTAGTGAAGGGCCTGAGAAAGGAGAGGGCTGTTCCTGTCTTAGCTCTGTGATTGGGAAGGAGAAGGGGAGAATGAGCCCCATTCTCCCCAAGAGTGAGTGTCAGGGGCATCATATAGTGCTGTGTGTGCACACAAGCCATCATGGTATAGCTATGTGTGTTTAATTTCTTTTTAATGTTTTCTTTTAGAGCAGCCATGGGACCCTGTGTGGTCACCTATGTCTAAAGTCATCTCAGCGTTTGGACACTGGGATATCTTCCCCAAGAATGGCAACTTCACTTTAGAACTCAGTGGGCTGGATTTTGGCTGCTATAAATAGCCATATCTGGTAGATTTTGTGAGATCTGGTGGATTATGTGGTGTCATGGTCAGTCTAATAATTACATTCTGCCTACTTAGAATCCTAGAATGTCAGAGTTGGAAGATACCTCCAGGGTCATCTAATCCAACCCCGGCTTGGGTGCAGGATGACTTACACCATCCTTGACAGATGGCTGTTCCAGCCTTTTTTCCTTGTTTTCCATTTCAGTTGCATGCACCTCTGAATCTAAACTATGTGATTTTGCAGTGCTCCTGGGATAGTATCTTAATTTTTTATGCGTTCTTGCATTATTCCACAGTGATTTCTAAAGCATATTATTGGTTTGATAAACTGAAATACACTCAAGGTCATAAGTGCCTTACTGGGTCAGACTAATGGTCCATCTAGCCCTGCATCCTGTTTCCAACAGTAGCCACCTTTGGTCACTTCAGAGAACTGCACACTAGGTTGTAAGAGTGATCCTTTCCCTATTATCCACTCCCAGTCCCCGTCAGTCAATGGTTACATCCTCCTAACCAACTTGACTAATAGTTATGGACCTGTCCTCCAAGAACTTACCCAATCCCTGTTTAAACCCACCAATGCTCTTGTCCTAACAATACAGCTACCACTTCAGGAATATTAATTTGATACAGGTACCCGATTTCTTTGTCCACCAGATTATGATCTTAATCAGCTGCTCTTCCCCACAAAATCAACTGCTCCTTGGTCATGAGTGAAATGAACACTACGTACAGTTATGTCTGTCTGTAAAAATTTACAAAGCCGTCTGGGATCTTTCAAGGTGAAAGGCACTATGCGAATGTCATGATAAAAATGTAATTCTGCTGCTGTTCTATCATATTACAGTTTTTAACGTACCTATCAGTCAACACTGCCATAGTTCTATGCTCTTACATAATAAAGTGCTATGGCTAAGAACAATACGTCATCAGGGGCATAGCTACCATGGAGCATTCAGTTGAGCCTGGGCTCCAGGAGGGAGATCCTTTGTAAGTGGCGTGAGCATCGCTAGGAAATTGACAGTATGTGTGGAGTGGAGAGCTGGACTAACTCTCTGCCCCTGCCCACTCTGAAAAATTACTAGTGCTGCTCAGGTTGCTTGCAAAAGACCCCAGCAAGAAGGAAATTTTTGCCCAGTGGGCAAGGATGGGAGTGCTGATCCCACCCATTCTTAAAACTTCTTTCCAGGTGGGGTGGCTGCTGTTCCAGGTGGGATCGCTGGAGGCAAGGTTGGCACCGCCACCTTTACTAGGGGATGGCTGGGAGCCCCCTTGGGAGGGCCTCTGCTTAGGAAGACCCTGCCCCCTTCCCATGGGGATGACCCATAACTGGGACATGAACCTGGGCCCACCACAGCCTTGTACAACAGGATTTTGTTTTCTTTCTAATTCATATCTTCTAAATTACAGCTGAGTATTTTGAGAATGAAAGAACTTGGAGAATCTCTTCTTTCATTTTTTTCTCTGCCATTTCATTAATTTCTTCATTTTAAAATCCTACCCCACTTTATCCCCTTAAGGCTCAGGGCCGATTACAATACACAATTACAGTTAGTTAATAACTACAATAAACAAATACCCCAATAACAGACCCTATAGATCACACCCATGCTTCCACCTCACAAAAAGACACTTCCCCATGCCCTTTTTACAGAGAGGGATCATGGTCCTTCCACCCGCTCCCTTAAGAACTTAATACAAAATATCAAATGTAAATTGTTTACGGTCCATATTTTTTCTGCTTTCTCAATGAACACCAACTAACCGCCTCCACTTTCAGACATTTGAAGATTAGTGCAATTCAGCAATGTGCTTAGTTTCAAGCTTGGTACTTTGTTAGATAGGCATTTGGTATCACTGGTGATGGCAAGCTAGAGGTCGCTTTTAGACATGCATGCCCCGCTCTCAGTGCGAAATCATGCACAGTGTAAAAATCCCACGGGTGGGGCTTAGATGTGACATCATGCACATTATTGCCGCTCACGCATTCTTTTAGAGTCACGGACTAAATACCAAGGTATTTACCGACTAAATACATCTAAACCCTGCCCGCGGGATTTTTACACCGCACGTGCTTTCATGTTGCGAGCGGGACGCGCACCTCTAAAAGCAGCCAGACGTTCCAGAGCCGTTGCAGGGGAACATTAGTTTAAACAAAATGAATCAGTTTAATTTATTTAATTAATTGTTTTAGATTTGGTAAAAGCCTGTTCTTAAATCTTAAACCTGTGGGCAAATTTATCTTGACAGTGTCGCTTTTAAAACAAGGAGTCCCTGCTGCGAAAGAGCTTGGGAACCCAGCATACAGCATTCCAGTAAATCTGCACTAGAATTGTTTTACACTCTACTGTTAAGACAGCAGTTTTATTCCTAACTCGGTCAGTCAAGGCATGATTCATAGCTACACTTCCTGGAGGTGATTTTCCAGACTTCCATGTTTGAGATGAAAGAACTGCCCCTCAGGTATGAGGGCCTAGAAGAGGGGGAAGTAGTAATCAGATGTGTGGTTAGAGAGCGGTATGACTGGGCATGCAGCACCTGTGCATACAATAAAATGGCACTCTTGCCAGGAGCGCGCTTTCTGAAAGTACCACAGCAATTCCCATCAGGAGAGGCTGAGCTCCTCTTGTATAATAAGCTGAAGCAAAACAAACCCAGAAATGGTGTCTTTCATGATGGGCTAGTTCCCTTCCAAACATATGTAGATGCTGGTCTCAGACAAAAAGGGCTGTTTGCTTTTCAATCCTGCAGCAGTGAGGGAAAGTAGCAAAGGTCACTTTATTCCTTGCCCTTGTGAATTTACTGTCATGTGTCTCCTCCATGATAACGTCGGTTACACTGAACCCAGGCACTGAATCCCTTCCATTCCATCAGCCGCTATTAGAGAGCAGCCCTAAATCACAGGCACTGTAACTCTCCCAGCATCCTTTTTACAGAATAGACAAGAAGGGCAAACATTTTACTACAAAACAGTTTCCAATCCAAAGCAATCCTATGTGGATTGGGGGGGAGATGTATTTTTGTTTCCCCTCCCCATGCCTACCCTTTAAACAGGATAATTGCTCCCAGAAAACTCCATACACTTTAATTAAAATGCGTACAACACAAGAGCCAGTCACTTACAACTGTACATACAGAGCATCTCTAAAAGCCTCAGTCACTGATAAGCATCTCACTTAGATGGCTCATAATTGCTGCCAACATTGGGTGATCATTGCTGCTGTTTTGCTGCTAATTCTATACAATAGAGGAAGAGCCAAGATTGCAGGACATAGTGAATTTCATAATTTATTTATTTTTTTGGTTGCTGGTTTTCTTTCTGGCCAATTTAAAATTTGTCAAAGTCGGTCTTCTTCTGGATCACTGCCCTTTGATATTTTGTGCACTCCATTTGCCACAAACAAGCCGCGGGGCCGCGGTTCATGCTGACTCCAGCAGAAGCAGAGAGAGCTCCATTTATCTTGCACTGCCTGCTGAATTCTTACTCATTAACTGGGGGTTCACTGCCTCTCTTTAACCCCTGAATGGCTGTCATCATTTCTATGGAACTGCAGCACAGTGGCAAGGGGAAGATCTTCCTGTACTCGCGCTGTGGGGGTGGGTGGAATTTTAGGGCAACCTTGAGCTTTCATTCAAGGCATCTTTTAGCCACTGGATTTTGACTCGTGCAGGGGCAGCAGTGTGGAAGGACAACACATATTGAATAATTTGACATAAATCTGCTCATTATCAATTTTCTAGCACCATCCTTGAAGTCTTTATTAGTTTCATGTTTATTAAAACGCCACTCAGTGTTACAGCATATTGCACATCAACATAAAACTGCAGAGCCCACACAGCAGGATAAAAGGAAGGCTTTCTACCTTGGCTCTAGAAATATTTAGATTTTCTAGATAACACAAGAGGCTGCATTGGACACATACTTCTAAGTATACAGTCAGTGTAAGCAGCAAGCCTACTGACCAGGCTTTAAAAGACTACGAGGATGCTTCCTAAATTCTAATTATTGCCGTTGTCATGCGGTTAAATGGTTTAGGTCTGAAAAAAAAATTGCATAAGATGAGCTTTGTCGCACAGTATGTTCCCTGCATGTGAATATCGGGAAGGGACCCGTATTCACTGCATTTTACCCATTGCCACCAATGGGGAAAACACAGAGTACATGCAGACTTGTTTCAAGCAGCCAGAGGGACATAAGCCCAATCCTCTTGTATACCTCCCAACATTTTGAGCAGCCAAAGAGGAACAAGCCCTATTCCCTCAGCCAATAAGCTCCACCCTTTAGCAAGTAAGCTCTGCCCCCTCATGCACTTGTGCACACACCGCTCCTGACATTCCAAGTGTATAAGGAGGGATGGACGCTCTCCTGCTTATTATTGCACTTAGTTTCATTCCATCCTCTTCGGATTGTCCTCTCAAGGGCTTTTCCTGGGAGACAACCTGGAAAGAGGTACCTGAGGCTTGAATGCTGGCCTTTCTCTTTCTCTCTCTCCCCTTCCTCCACCTTTCCTCCCTTGAAACGGGGGGCAGTGGGATTCAGAACTAAATAGGGACTGTTGGGAGATATGCACACAGGTCCCTAGCTATAAGTTATCCTGTATTAATTGCACAGTGTGTGAAAGAGATGGAGGGCCTGCTCCCATTTTAATTGCAAACTGACTTCAGTAAGGGTGAAATCTGGGTCTACGATGTTCATAAGGACCTAAGTGCCTTACTGGGTCAGACCAATAGACCATGCAGCTCAACATCCTATTTCTCATAGTGGCAGCTTAAGGTTGCTTCAGGGAAGTGCACAACAGATCGTAGTGGAGTCCACTCCCAGCTCCCAACAGTCAGAGGACTTGTCCTCCTGACCAACTTGACTAATACCCATTTAGTTTTTGTTTATGTAACGCCAACTACGTATCTGGCACTGTACAGTCAGTAGCTACAGACAGGTCTCTACCCCAAAGGACTTACAATCTAAGAGACAAGGAAGGGGGAGGTGAACATCAGGAGAGACAAGGATACATTCATGAGTTGGAGAAGATGCAGGTGCACGTGTGTTTAACTTAGTTACAGGAAAGTGATTGAGGGAGGGAGGAGGATGCAATTTCACTCATGATGAGCCAGGGAAAGCTTGATGGAAGAGGTAGGTTTTCAGGAGGGATTTGAAAGTTGGGGGAGAGAGAGCAGAACAAATGTATCCAAGGAGGGAGTTCCAGGCCTAGGGGACAGCAATAGAGAAGGGGTGAAGACATTTAGAAAAGCAGGGGAGTCGCAAGCAGACGAGGGTGGGGACAGAGGAGGAGCAAAGCTTCCAGACAGGAATGTGGCGGGATACAAGAGTGGAGAGCTATGGGGGAGCAAAGCCACGAAGAGTCTTGAAAGGCAAGACCAGAAGCTTGTGCTGAATGCATTCCCGTAGAGGGAGCCGGTGTAGGGCAGAGAGGAGGGGACTGAACATGGTCAAAGTGACGGGCAAGGTGGACGACTTTGGCAACAGAGCGTGAGCAGGGGAGCCCAATAAGGAAGAAGTTACAGTAGTCAAGGTGAGCGATGACTAGAGCATGGACAAGGGTTTTTGCAGCGGCAACAGTAAAGCAAGGCTGGATTTTAGCAATATTATACAGGGCAAAGCAACAGGATTTAGCAACAGCCTGGGTCCGAGGCGTAAAGGAGAGGGAGGAGTCCAAAATGAATCCTAGGCTACATGCCTGAGGGACAGGCTGAATGGTGACACCCTCAATTGAACTTTTTTGAATTTAGTTATGTTATTGGCCTTCACAGTAGTTTCTGGCAACGAGTTCCAGGGTTTGACTGTACATGACGTGGGGAGGAGAAATATTTACTGTCACGCACATACTTATCAGTGTTTTATCTTGTGGTAAACTGAGAAATCTTTTCTCTGTTTAATAGGATTTCATGGTGAGTAAAACATATGATAAGCATCATCCGTAGTCTGTACTTTTATAGTAAACTGTTACTGTGTGTGGTGTATATTGTTTAATATATAATGACATACACACAAATATAAGGTATTGGATGCAGGCTAGTTTGAGGAGTCTCTGCCTGCCTCAGTGTAGCACCGGTGACTTTTCAAAGTAGTAAATTAGCACAGACTCTCAGTAGCTGGGCTCTGTCACTTCCAGTTGATCTAGGCAAGGTATTTGCATACCCCCATTGTCATCATACAAGGGTAGACAAACGGGCTTGGGAGCCACACGCAGCTCTAGGGCAGGGCTGTTCCTGGGCCCCGCACTGCCTAAGGGACCTGTGTCGGAGTCTCAGTTGCTGAATCACAGCCACTGCTCAAAATCTCAGCAGCCAGGACTGCAGGGCCCTGACTCCACCAGCCAATTACAAAGCAGGAGAGGTGTGCGAGCACGTGCATGTGTCTCTCTCATGGCTCTTGGCCATATGAATATTTGGTTCATGACTTTTCAGAAGGGATTGAGAACTCTGCCCGCCCCTATCTAGTATTTTAGCACCTCACAGTCTTTTATATGTTTACCTTCAGAAACCCCTATGAGAAACAGATGTGCTGATAGTCCTGTTTTTTAGGTGGGCAACTGATGGAAGGAGATTGTGAGCTGCCTTACGGTTCACACAGTGCTGTTCCCTACAGGGAAGAGGGCATTGAACCTGGAGTTCCTGAGCGAACTCCCTAACAGTTGGCCACACTCTTATGGTCTCTGAGTTGCTTCTCATTTGCCTTTGCTCAAGCTTTCTCCAGGGGGCCTTTATGAATTCCCAGACAAGCAAAACTTCAACTGATAATGCAGGTTTCCAGTGTGTTGACTGGAGTCTAGAATCCTGCTTGGGCCAGAAATTTAGGCCTGACGTGGCCAGACTCACGTGATGTGACAGGGGGGCCTCCGTCCCATGCAGCATTGTGACATCATAATGGGTATGGCTATATTTGAAAAGGGGCGGGGCTCCACCCTTTCCCAATATGGGCATGCTTCCTGCGAGGCACCATGATTAGTGCCTCTTTACACCTTTTCCTATTGGCAGGGGACACAGCTGCGGCAGCAAGGAGTGTTGGCCCCAAGCACCACCTGTCCCTATTGCAGCTACGTCCTTGCAGGCCTCTACCAGAGTCTGCTTTGCTAGTCGTTTAAGCACGGGCTCTAGCACCAGCACAAGTCCCACTGAAGTGAATGGCACACTTCAGCTTAAGGGCTAGTGTGTGCCGGCACTAAACAGTTGAAGGATCATACTTGTTGTGACCATCCCTCTTTGCATGTCGCTTTGTCTTTTGCTCCCCAGTAAGTCGGACGCAGTGCTTGTGTGCGAATGTGTGTCGCAGGGGATGGTGGTGCCTCGAAAGCCTGCTTTGTCTTTGCTGCTTTACTGTGACCCCAATTCAGGTCCTTAAGAGCAAAGAAAAGTTGAACAGCAGCAAGAAAATAAAATCTCAATGTACCGCAATTGCAAGATGAATATAGATGACTAACCAGTTTAGTGCATGCGACCTTCACCAGCATTTAGCATTGTATCTTTATAGATCCTGCTGAGCAATTAGAGAAACAAATACAACCAATGCAGTTTTTAAAAAAAACAGAAAGGAAGCTGCTTTTATTATTTCTTAATTCAGACTGTCCCTAAATCACAATAACTTTTTCTCCCTCCCCCTTTTTTATAGATAGCATTTTGAAAAGCAAAGACTGAATGGGCCAAGGAAAATGACCTACCCTCACCCTCTTAAACTGTTCACTCTGGGGGAGCATGTGGGCAGGATAGCATAGGGGACATTTGCATGGGCCACAGCCTATTGGGTGAAAAGTAAGGACGCCTGTGTCCAGTCCTGGGTGGATGGCAGGGAGCTCCTGAAAAATTTTAAACTGAAGGACTGTGTGGGTGGTGGTAGGGGGAAGTGGGGTGGAATTGTCATAATCAAGGTGTAATGGACATCTAGTTGCTTTCCTTACAATGGGAGTCAGTTTCATGTTTCTTTAATGTTTGTTCTTTTAACCACTCCACTCCCCACCCCCACAAAACCCCAGCCGCGTTTTGGCTTTTGCATAGAACAGGCGCACAGACTTGACTATGTAGCCCCTGTCACAAGTATTGGAATGGCCTACCCTGTGCTAGACGCATGGCTAATATTTGTATTGTACATTATGGCTTTGAAAAGGGTAGCCCCAGATTAATTTGCTTGTTCCCAAAGTCCCCAGGATACACGCTACAAAAACACACACAAGGCCCCTTTTCAAAATTGACTTGGGTACCTAACGGCCACTTGCAACTTGAAAAATCTACCCCTAGGGTCTCAAGTGCCTAAATCATTTAGAGGAAGGTTTTCAAAACATCTGTGATTTAAGGTTCTAAGGAACAGATTTTCAAAAGCAAAAAAAAAGGACTCTTCCACATCTAACCCCTGTGGGAAGACCATGGGAATTAGGTGCCCAAGTGTGAAAAAAATTTCATCTTTCAAACTTTACTGCTTAAAAATCTAAAGCTCATTGAAAATTAGTGGGATTTATAAACCTAAATGACCACATCTTTTTTGAAAATGGGTCTTTGGGTACAATCCCCTACCAATAATGCCAGTGGGAGTTGTGCATTGACCTTAATGGCAGAGGATTGCATTCTTAGTCTTCTTCAATCCTTTGGGTGCTTTTGAAAATGTTGTGCCCCATTGCATGAATTGTCTGAATTAAGGAATCAGAAGAAAGACTTCATGTCTGTAATTTCTTTGGGCTTGGGAGTGCTGACAGAGTGGCTTCCCTTCTCTGTCCAAGACCAGGCGCATGAGGTAAGACACACCAGCCAAAGTTCCGAGGCCTCTTCGAATTCTTTCAGCTTTGAACTGGAGAGAAACGATGAAGAAGACATTGCCTCCCTTGGCAGTGCTTTGCTTGTGTTTGGCCATATCTGTCAGGGAAACTGAACCTTTAATAGCATCAGGAACACTCTTTTGTTCCGTTTTTCTGTATGTTTGTGCAATGTGAAGAGATTGCAACAGACCCCTCTGCACGCTGATTAGTTGGAAAACCTGCATGCCAGGCTATTGCCCATGTCCTGGCTGGCAAGGGGAAGCAACCAAAGATGCTGATCTGTGCATTGTGGGCAGAGTAGAAACATCCCCCATATTAATGGCTTAGGAACCATAAGCCATCAAATTGATTCAGAAGCAGCCCAGCTTTCTGCAATCAGAGGGAAGCTACAATAACATTTCTGGAAGTCATTTTGTCTAACCTGTTAAACTGGCCATATTTTTTTTAAAAAGCACTTTGCTACTAAATGTTATGGGAAACCATGATTCATGGTCCCGCCGAGCCATTTCCGCCTTGCAGGAACTTTATTAAAGGCAGCCTGAGCCCTGACATTCTAGCAGGTTGTAATCACTACAGGACACTGCACCTGTCAATGGCTCGCTCTCCATGAGACGTATACATGGGAGGGAATAGCCAAGCGTTTGGCTTGTTATTCCAAAAGATGCTTTCTGTTTAATGGGGCACAAATCAAAATAATTTAGACCTAGCTTTCTCTGCTGTGATTTCTTCCCTTAACTTTTGGAGGGGAGTATAAATTGATATTCCGTATCAGAGCTGTTTACAGGATAGGTCTCCCTACAGATTTATTACTCTGCTTTTCCCATTCGTCTCCACACAAAGGGCAACTTCTCTAAAGCCTTCTTCTGTGATCTCAACCTATTTACAGTATAATAATAATTTAATAATAATTTTACTTATATAGCGCTCCCCTGGTTTACATGGCACTTGGAGCGCTTTACAAAAATGCATTAAAAATTTTTAAAAACAATATAAATAATACAAAACAGTTTAAAGCAGTTATTAAAAATTTAGAAATGAGGTAAGAAAAAAGAGAGGACAAAGTGCATTGAGAGGGAACTCTCAGTAGATCCCTAAAAGCACCTAGAGAATAAGGTGCTTTTTAAAGGTAAGGAGGGAGAAACTGAGACTAAAAGCCGGAAGGAGGGAGTTCCACACCGAGGGGCCCACCACAGCAAATACCCAATTGCCTGCCAACTTCAGATGCAATGGCGGAACCACCAAACAGCCGTTGGTTCCTGAGTGAAAATACCCATCAGTGTGAGGTTCCAGAAGTAGGTCTCGAATATAGCCAGGGCCTAAACCATTCAGGGCCCTAAAAACCAGCAGCATGATCTTAAACGCAATCCATCGCTCCACAGGCAGCCAATGCAGAAAATGCAGGGCGGACATGATATGATCACGGCTGCCAAGACCAGTAAGCAGCCGCGCTGCCGCATTCTGAACAAGCTGCAAGCAATGGATAAGCACTGCTGGCAGCCTATAGAGGAGGGAGTTGCAAAAGTCAAGCCTCCTATCTCTGGTTTGGGGAAAATGCGTTCCCTTCAGACTCCTAGGCTACAAAGCCCTTGTAGTAGTAGTAGTAGTAGTATTTATTATTATTATTATGCTGTACAATCATTAGGGACAGGTCCCTGCCTCAAGGGGCTTCCAGTCTGAAAGACAAGAGAGGGGAACATAAGGGGGGGGAGAGAGAGACATTCACAAAGTTGAGGAGTCACGGGTACACGTATTTAGCTTAGTTATGAGGAAGGAGACCCTAAATGAAAGGTGGAAGAGGAAGCATCACTGATAAGTCCATGGGAGTGAGGAGCTAGGGAAAGCCTGATGGAAGAGGTAGGTTTTCAGGAGAGATTTGAAGGTTGGCAGGGAGGGAGAAGAGCAAATGGGTTCTGGGAGTTCCAGGAGTTCATGTCTAGCTGACCCTTACTTGGGGATGGTGAACCTGCAGCCCAAGGAGTTTCTGTGGGAGCTTGAGTAGTGAGGCTGGGCTGTAATAGACTCATAGATACTCCCTGGGCCAGGTATAGATGGAAGACATGTAACCCATGTTGACTGATGAGCTGTGGGTGCACTGCTTGTCTGTGCATTTGCATTTAAATAGCAGCTTTTACATTTTCAGCAGTTTTAGCATGTTACTAATTCAGAAATACTAAAGTTGACCTAAAATGGTACAAGAATGTGTCTGTGACTTGGGATAATTTCAGACGTTATGAGACCACGGTCAACCACAGTGAATCCCCTGTTGTGGCCGTTTGTCCGTAACGTCTGATGTGAGTTCCGCCAGATGTTCGCCAGAGTGAACCTCCGGCGGGAATCTTATTGACCACGATTCTGGACCTCCGGCCACCTGGACGTCCAGAATCATGGTTAGCTGGACCACGATCTGGGATCAGCCAAACATAACATCTGTTACATTGGCCCATCCCGGATCGTGGCCCAGACCGTGATGCGGGATCGGGCACAGTGGCCAGATTGGCGGCTGTGCCTGCCCATCTCCCGGAGGGCGGCCGGGGGAGCAGGGCTGTGCGGCCGCACGTCGCTCTGCACAGCCCCGCCCCCTCCGCAATCCCTTGTAGGAATCAGGCCAGCACGTCTAAAGGCCGGCCGGACTGATTCCTGTGCGGGATCCGAAATGGATCCCAGACCGTGGTTCAACGTGGCGAGCCGAACGGCCCGTCACGTCTGAAATTACCCTTGGATAAGTTGCAGCCTGCTCTGCTGACAGTATCTGGGGGCTAGTCTGTTTGCACTGGCCGTGTAACCATTGAGCACCATTTTTACTTGGTCTTCCAGCTTGCTTTATCTGACAACATTTATATGTCCCCACGGTTTTAAATAAGACAATATCATTAAAATATTCTTTTGGAAGGTTTGGCTGTTTCTTTAAAGCCAAAGAATCATCTGATTTCTTCCTCCCCCCCTCTTGCAATAAAATTCTAGAATAGGAGACTTCTCTTTCTGAGAAATAAGTAAATAAATAAATAAAACAAACCTCTGGGTTTCCAATAAAAAAAAACTCGAGACTTCGAGATCTGCCTGGAAAAGAAAGAAAACGATTCCATGATATTTAATTGTACAGGGGGCTTACAGGATTGATCGAGAGCTTAGCTTTTTACAATAGTCCAGTGAATAAGAAATGCTCCTGACAAACAATCAATGATAGGATAATCACTCTTTATCCCCCCCCTCATCATTGTTACCTTCTTTCTTTTGGGAGAACAGGGTTCAGAAGTCAAAAATCTTTATAGACGCCGCTTTTAAATTAAGCAGAAAATAGACATTGACATATTTGTTAATCTCACCTAAATCATTACTGGGCCTAGCTGGTTTGCCTGTACAAGGAGAGAGTGGCAGGCAGTCTGGAATACATGAGTGCTGCTGCCTTATACAGCCACTGCCTTTAAAAGACATGGAGGTTCTTTAAAAACTTGCAGTTAAAAATTCTGCTGAGGTATAAAAACAGACAGAAATAACTCTGTGTGTGTGTGTGTCTATATATTCATATATTAGCGCCTACACGCACAATATAACATACTATAAGCGAATATAGTTTTAGTTAAAGGGTGCGCAGCACAGGCCAGGGTTGCACTTTTGCCCTGCGCAGCTGTGCTGCATGCGGGGCACCGCATGCGCATCTGAGCGTGCGGATTCTGGTTGTGCGGTGGGGTCGGTGTAAGCAGGCCAGTGGATTATCCCCCAAATCTTTACCATTATAATGGTAATACGGAAAGCATGGAATGAAGGCCACTTAAAAATGAATACCTAAGCTCAAAAAAAATGCTGTGTAACCTGGTAATACTGTTTTTATAAGGCAGAGGACCTTCTGAAATCACATTCTTAATCTGTGTTCCATGTACACGTCAGTGCACTTGTATGCCATGACCTCTGTTTTGACCAAAACCAGGGACTGAAACGGAGACCTCCAGAAATGAAAGCAAGGATCACTACAGCTTGAGCAAATGAACCAAGCGTTAGTCGCTGGACTGTAACACGCTCACATTTTTATCAGCTTGGGCATGTGCTGGGAATCAGGATGGGGATGTGCAACACCCATGGGTTAGACTTAGGGAAGCTTTTAAATGAAATATGAACACACACGTACTGTACATTATAGCTAGGGATCATGTCTGTTCCTGCGGAACTCAGCGAGGGCATGATCTAAAATCCACTGATTCGTTCCAGGGTTTGGATTTATTTCATTTATTTATAGTAAAATGTATATGCCACCCCCTCCTGCCTCAGGCATCTTGGGGCGGCTCACAACATCTTAAAAACATTTTAAACATTAAAATAAACAATAATGATTACAATTAAAAACAATATAAAGCTCCATCCCCCCCAACCCACCCACCCCATCTCCCTTGGGAAAGGCCTAGTGGAACAGCCAGATCTTACATTGTCTGCGAAAAGAGGGGAGGCCGGCAGCCAAGCAGATCTCCAACAGGAGGGAGATCTCCGCAGTCACGGAGAACGCCCTCCTCATAGTAGACACCCAGGGAACCCTGAGGAGGGCGCCCCCAGCCGACCGCAGGGACCGCTCCAGGGCCCGGAGGGTGAGGCGGTCCTGCAGATAGGTGGGGCCCAAGCCGTTTAGGGCTTTAAAGGTCAGCACCAACAACTTGAATTGGGCCCAGAAACCTGTCGGCAGCCAGCGCAGAGAGCGAAGCACCGGTGTGATATGCTTTTGTCAGCCCGTCCCAGTCAAGAAATGGGTCGCCGTATTCTGCACCAGCTGCAGCTTCCGAACCAATACCAAGGGTAGCCCCACATAGAGCGCGTTGCAGTAATCCAGTCTCGAGGTAATAAAAGCATGGATGACTGTGGCCAGATTCAAGTCCAAGACATACGGCCTAAGCTGACGCACCAGATGTAACTGGTGAAATGCTCCCTTTGCCACAGCCGCCACCTGGGCATCCAGGTGGAGCTGTGGGTCCAGGAGCACGCCCAGACTCTGGACCTGATAAACCAGGGGAGGATGGACCCCATCAATGATGGGGGCCACCACTCCCTCAGCCTTCCCCACAACCATCACCTCTGTCTTGTCAGAATTTAGTCTCAGGCGGCTCGCCCTCATCCAATTCCCCACAGCGGACAAACACCGGGTAAGCACT
>QEPC01007512.1:4769207-4855512 GCA_003113815.1 Sphenodon punctatus | reverse complement strand
GAGGCACCGGGGGGAAGATGAAAACTCCCCCAGCACCACACGCTGGGTTCTCCCAGCCAGGAAAGAGCGGAACCATTCAAGAACAGTCCCGCCAATCCCTGCCCAGTCCCGCAGCCAAGTCACCAGCAACTCATGATCAACGGTATCAAATGCAGCCAAGAGATCTAACCGGATCAACAGGGTCAAACGACCCTGGTCCAACTCACAGGAGAGGTCGTCAGCCAAGGCCACAAGTGCAGTCTCTGTGCCATAGCCTGGACGAAAGCTCGACTGTGAGGGATCGAGAAAGTTATCCCAGTCCAAATGCCCCTGAAGCTGCTGAGCCACCACCCGTTCGATAACCTTTCCTAAAAAGGGAAGGTTAGAGACTGACCAATAACTGGCAAGGATGCCAATGTCCAAAGATAGTTTATTGAGCAGGGGCCGCACCACCGCCTCCTTGAGACAGCCCAGCACCCTGCCCTCCCCAAGGGAGGCATTGACTATCCCCGCCAGCAACGGCCCCAGTGTCTCCCGGCTAGCCTTAACCAACTAGGACGGGCATGGATCTAGTTCACAATAGGTGGCTTGAACAGTCCCAAGAGCATCCCCCGCATCTGAGGGCGACACCGCCCAAAACTCATCCCATAAAACAGGACCGGGGGGGGGGGAGGCTTTTACTGCCTCTGACTTGTTCTCTGCTAAAAAAAGTCGCATCAAAACTGGTGAATTGGAGCGATTTTATCCACAAAAAAGTCCACAAACAAATCACAGCGAGCATTTAATGGTTCTACGTCCAGGCGGAGGGAGCCCCCTCACCACCCAGAACATCTCAGCTGGGCGGGACTTAGCGGATGCAATGAGGGCAGCAAAGAAAACGTTCTTTGCTGTCCGCACCGCAGCGGCATCACTCCCTACACCAGGGAACAGCATCTGTGCTGTCCTGGTGCTGATTCTTTTTCAGCATGTTCCAAACTGCACTCCCACTCTCCAGTTTGATTCCAGGCCCACTGTGCAAAGTGCGTATGGCATTTTACAGACTCTAGGAGTGAGAATAAGGAGTTTTCTTCCTCTCCCTCCCCAGCCCCACTGCCTCCCACGTTCTCCAGTCAACAAGCATGGCAGTTAACAAGAGATGATATCTTTTTGTTACTTTTCATCACCCTGTGGAGCAGCAGTAAGAAGCCAACACCAAGAATTCTCTACTGGTTGGAGAAGTGAGACTTGACTGAGGTCACATTCTGATGAATAGATACTTTCCAGTAGTTAAGTCTTAAATCACTTTTACTCAGGCATTCACATCAGGAGCTCTAAACCAGTTATTCAGGAGTAGGAAGAGATGTATGCACTCCTGGAAAATTAGGAGTTACATATTCCCCTTTGCTTTGTACCTCAAAGTAGCAGTAAAAAGAGAGGGATAATGTTTGTTATGACTATAAGGGGGAAGATTGAGAAGGTAACCACTTTTGTTTGCAGCTTCAGTGTGAATGCTAGGTGGAGTAGTTACTTCAGATTGATTAAATTGTAATAGTCACTTCTCTTTCTCACTGTTTGTCAGAATGTGACCTGAGAATAAGTACTTCAATTTAGTGGTTCCATTCACCAATAGTAACTTCAGAGTACAAAACAAATTTCTTTTCCTACTCCTGAATAACCTTGGCTTATCGCTCTGAACAAGGAGGAGTAAATGTGATTTAAGGCTTTTATCTGTTGCGAAGTATCTGTCAGAATGTAGCTAGAGAGTCAAGACTCCAGGTTTTTATTCCGGGCTCTCCTTGTAGCATTTTAGGTTAGTTGCGTGAGCCTCCTTGGGCGTCAGCATCACCTCTAAAATGAGGTCAGTTGTGCTCCCATGTCTCATGGGAATATCGTGAGGTTAAATCAAGTAGTATTGGTAAAGCCCTTTCCTCAAATGGAAGGTGCTCTGGAAACAAAGATGATTGTGAAACACAAGGGCACACAGGGCAGCCCATGAGTTGGCTTCAGATTGTCAGTCACCTTGGCCTTTTTTATATATATATAATCTATCTCCTGGGGTAATGGATCTGCAGTGGAAGCTTCCCAGCCTTTGCTCAATTCCCAGTCTGCATGGGAGGTTAAAAACCTGCAGAGTTTCAGCAGAGTCTGGTACTGTGTAATTTGGCTCAGATTGCAATCTGTGCTTCAGCTGAAGAGAGATTGGCTCTGAGTGCCTATTGTGTGTGTGTTTGTGAGGCTGTGGGGGGGGGGGGGAGTGTTTGCCTATGGCAACAGAGGCTTTGGCCAAACCTTAGGTGCTTTGGCAGAGCAGCATGACAGATCTGGTGTCTGCGGTACATTCCTGGCTCATGTTCTAGCTTCTTTCCTGATGTTATATTAATCTGTAATTTGAAAAACGTGTCACACTTTTAGTTGAATTAAAATCTTGGAGCCCAAAATCAAAACTAAACCAAAGTAACAAGCTCTGACACTAAAATGTTTTCCTTGTATGGTGGTGATGAACATTACGGCATCCAGCAGGTACGGACTAGGTGAGGAAACTGATTATTTCTTTCAGATTATAGCCTGCCCTTTCCCTAAAGCTCAGAGCAGATAGCAAAGCATAAATAAAAAAACATACATCTGATAAAACCAATTAAGAAACACAAAATGTATTAAAAAAAATAAATCTCCATTTAAAAACACCATTTCAAACCCAGTTCCTGCCAGCCAAATGCCTGGCCAAATAAATAAGTCTTACATTGCCTCAGTTAAATGCTTGGGTATTGGCAAACCTGTATGGGGTGGGAGTAGCAGCCACTGAAAACACCCCTCTGTGGTGTGTCTGTGCCATATGGACCCCGCTTTAATGCTGGAACTTGCAAGGGGGCACCCCTGGCCAACCTTAGGGATCGCAATGGAGCGGAAGGGGTGGTGGTTGTCTATGTGATTTATATTAGTTATGTATATTTTATTTTTGTTGTTTTAGCCATCCTGAGCCTTAAATATAGGGCATATAGGGTATATATCTCAAAAAAATAATAATAATCCTCCTTCATGTCAATATTTTGTCTTTTTCTAGGTAGCATGCCCTGCTTGACAGGGAGTAAATTAGTAAGATTATTTGTAACCATTTATGATACCTTGGAGTATAGCTTGGTGTCTGCTATACTGAATCTATGGAAATAATGGGAGGTCTTATGGATACCAATATCTAGCAAAGCATAAAATTGTGTGTATGTGCATTCAGGTGTATCTGATATGAGAAAGTGTTAGTGATAGAGAAATGTATGTTGTATGCACACACAGTCTGCTGAGACATTGTTGCTGTATAAGGAGTAAAACATATTTATTATTTCATTTAATTGATGACTTGATTCCACCGCACACAAACCACATTAGAACCTTTCTTACACATGCTTTAGAAAGATTTCCTGCTAACATGGCTTGTCTCACTATCGTAGACAGTGTTACCATTTTAAAGTACCACTGTTGGTGGGGCCTATTAGGACTGTGTTTGTCTGAAGGAACGAGAGCTGAAATACAGCCTGATGATGATAGCAGTGAATGCGACCAATGGTCAGATCCAATACCAATACAGTGACTGGCTACCCATTACTGTCATCCAATAGTTTGCCTTCACAAAGCATGATATGACATCCCCCTTATTCTCTTGACTATTCAATCGTATCCATTTTTCCATGTAAGGTTGCTAACTGTACCGAACCAGTTGCAGCCTCGTAGGCACCTGCCTGGGACGACAGAGCAGGGTTGGTCTACGATGAACCTGTAACTTCTTGTTTTCCCCTGATTGGCAAGAATGATTTTCAGTCATTCAGTCTTAGAGGGGAAGAGGGTGGTCTGACTCAATGAACAGCCCCGGTGATGAAAAGTCAGTAACTTAATCCTCCCAAGTCAGTGACATACATGCAGTAGCCTGGCAAAGGCTGCTCTAATTGGAGAGTGGATTGTGCAAATTCGAGGTCAGGAGTGTCAGAATCTGAGATGAGTGTCTGGAGTTATGTGACGGCAGAGGTTGGAGAGAATAATTTAGGCAAAGAGAACAGGGCTCAGTGCATGGCTAGGTCAGTGCAGAGAGCACTGCCCTGATTGTTACAGTATTAAAGGTGAGCACCTTTTCTTTCTGCATACATCTCTATGCATACACTTATGCACTCCACAACAGCAGAGATATGCATGCCAGTGTCAGCTGAGCATCCAAGAACAATACAGGGGCTTTCTTTCAGTCTATGGGATAATCACCTAGTGCATTTAGCTGGTCTACCAAACAACTGGATCAGGTTCAGAGGAGGGCAACAAAGAGCCTGGAAAGCAAGTCTTATGAGGACAGGTTTAAGGAACTAGGTACCTTTAGCTTATTGAAGAGAAGATTAAGGGAAGAGACATGATACTCTTCAGAAGGGCTGCCACCAAGAAAATCATATTGGCGGTGTGGAGGGAACCAGACATGGTGAAATACCCTAGGGTCTGTGTGAGCAAGGATTCTGTGTGCTGTTCATTGTTGACACAGCAAAAGAAAGAGAAGGGCTAGGGAATGCTGTTCCCCATGATTGTGGATTTATAATTTTGTTTTTATATGACTTTATAATCCTACTAGGTTGTCATTCAGTTGTGGGGGACTGAATCCAGCCAGAATAAAATAGTGATTTTATACTCTGCAAACATTAACTAATGAAACACTCACAACAAGGGGAGTAGTATCAGCCTCATTTCTCAGATAGGAAACAGAGGCACAGAGGTGTGGAGCCAGCTGGCCACCATCCAGAGCCAATAGCAGAGTTGGGATGCAGCTCCCAGCTCTTGGGCTGTGTCGTTAGACCACACTGCCTTGGCACTTATGCAAGAGACTGGATGGTGCTAGGAAACATGATCCTAGAGAGAGAGAACAGAGCAGGGATTGGGGAAGAATCATAGAACTTGAGAGTTGTATGGAATCAGAAAGGTCATCTAGTTCCAGGCAGATGTTTATCCAGCTGGGTTTTGAAAACTCAAAGGAAGGAGATTCCACAGCCTCGCTGGGGCAGTTGATTCCAGTGCCCGACAGTTCTCCCAGTTAGGAAGTTTTTCCTAATGTTTTAACTGAAATCTACATGTCTGCAATTTAAACCCATTCCCTCTTGCTCCGCCTTCTGTGATGGCGATGAACCAATGTTCACCATCTTTTATTGGGGCCTCCTTTTAGATAATTGAAGGAAGGAGATGGACAACAAACTACACTTGGAGCCATGTGGCTTGCATGTTAGGAAACACCAGGCAGTCTAAAATCCTTCATGGAATATAAAAATGTCATGTTAGAGATCAGTGGTTATTACCAACTCCTCCCAGGATGCAGTTCTCTAGTCAAGAGAGGAAATACACCCCCCCCCCCACCTCAATGCACCCGAGCAAACTATTGTGCTGAGATTGTTCAACACAGCAATTAGAGACAATAAGCAAGTGGGAACCATGTCTCTCAAAGCTGGGGCTGTTTGCACACATCCCTTCAAAGGTCTCTGACAGGCAGCTTTTGTCTGATTTTTCCAGGCACCCCAGAGCTAAGCCCAGCTGAGCGGAAGGAGCTGGAGACCAAACTGAAGGAACGGGAGGAATTCCTAATTCCCATTTACCATCAGGTGGCTGTGCAGTTTGCTGACTTGCATGACACGCCAGGCCGGATGCAGGAGAAGGGTGTCATTACTGTAAGTATAATGAATCCTTTCTTACAGTTACTGTCAAAAGGCCCAGCACATGTACACGTGCTGAATGCAAGCCAGGGAAATCATCACAGACAGAGAGGGACAAGCATAAACCTTGCTGAAATATTCCAGGCCCCATCCAGTTTCTGCTGCGAAGTGCAGTAGGATCAAACAGACCAATAAACCTCAGACTGAGGGACCCATGTTAGCTGCATTTCCCCCATTGTTGCCAATCGGAAAAACGCACTGAACACAGGTCCCTGCCAGACAGTGCCTCCCCACAGCATCTTTGCCAGAGCAGCATCCAATGTGTGTGTCAAATAAATGGCAGTGTCTTCTTAAATCAAAATAAGGCAGGCAACTTTATTCTGCTGCTCCCAGTTCAACACAGCTTAGCCAATTGCTAGCTATCTCCTGACTGCTCACAACCACTCAGTCCATTGCAGAACCTGGGATGAACTTGTCTGGATCGCCACCAAAGAACAGTGCTCTCATATATTGGCTAGGGCCATAGAATGGATCCTTCAAACAAGAGCGTCACCTATCCCAATTGCTACATTATTTGTTTTCCAGCCCCTTGGTTTAGTAATTAATGGATTATGTTTTCTAGCAAGTTACTATACAGGAAAACACTTCTTATTCCAGTGACAAACTCTGATCATTGGGTAGTAAAGACAGGAAATTCATGCGCTAAGTCAGAGGTGGGGAACTTTTTCCCTAATCCAGGCCACTTTGAAAATTAACGCAAGCTCCGCAGGCTCGGGTGGAGTTGGGGGATGCTCAGAATGGGAGAAATATGGCAGATGCCATGAAGATGCCAAAACTGACCCTTGAGTGCATGCATCTCTGTTCCTTTCCCCTGATCCTACTCTTTAAGTGCTTAAGAGGGGATCCAGGGAATTGGAGCCAAATAAACACCAGCTGCATGTCAGATTTAGCCCCCTGGCTGTGGATTCCCACCCCAGAAGTGCTCTAGATCAGACCTGTTTGAGCAGCAAATGGAACAGAGGAGAGGTAGAATTATCAAGTTCATGTCCTTTGTCAGGCCCCTATCCTTATTGAATTAGTTGTTTGATGCTGCTGCTGGTTGCATTAATTGTGTTGGGGACTGGCTTCCATGGTGTGTTGCCTGTGCTGACATATCCAGCAACAGGAAAGGGACTTCATGGAGGAGGGGAGAAATGCAGAGAGGCTGGAGGTTGGGTTGGTACAACAGGGTGCAAGATTTCAGGGCTCATTACTGGGAGTCCTTTTTCATTTTGGTTAAACTGCAGGATAGAGCAGAGAAACCTGAACTCTTCTTCAGCCTTTGCCTTGATACCTGCTGGGCTGAAGGGGATGAACATTTATTTGTGAGTAAAGGTGGATTAAAGGAAAATGGGCCGAGATCCACCAAAACTTGATTCCCAAGCAAACCTTCTTCAAGCCGTTTCCTCTCCTAGTCTCTTCCTCCTATTCACTCCCTGCCAAAATGGATTAAATTTTCCTCCCACTTCAGAATATCTGATCTCCCAACAGAGCTAGCCAGCAGGTAAGCAGATATCAGCTGCTGCTTTGCCTTCATCTAGCAAATGGCCAGATCTCAAGGAGTTGATAGGTTTGAGGGAATTTCTCCTGTTTCCTTTTTTCCTCCTCCACCTGTCTTGCGCAGGACATTCTAGAGTGGAAGACTTCCCGTACTTTCTTCTACTGGAGACTAAGGCGCCTTATGCTTGAGGACTTGGTCAAGAAGAAGATCCATGATGCCAACCCTGAGCTGACAGATGGACAGATCCAGGCCATGCTGAGGCGCTGGTTTGTTGAAGTTGAAGGGACAGTAAAGGTAAAGGCAAAGACTATTTCTTTGGGTCATGTTCATCCTTGGTTGTCATCTTATTGGGTCAGGCTGGCTTCTATCAGAGTGCAACATGATAACAGTCTTCAAATATCTAAATGGGCTGCCGCCAAGAAGATGTGGGCAGGTGTGCATTGTGGGCAGGTGTGGCTATGGGGTAGTTTAACAATAAACCAGAAACCAATAGGTTCTCCCAGATCTGGTTGTGAAGAATATATTTCTTCCATCCTCTGTTGGTTTAATTTGCTCTAGTAAACTCTGGATGTTGTCTCCAAAAGACTCTCCTGGCTCTTTCCTTTTCTCATAACAATACTGAAATGTAAGCAGTTAAATGTTCTAGAGCCTGAGCTTAGGCCCAGGATAAGTCTGGAAAGTGTGAGTGTGTAATAGGCAAAAGGAGAACAAGCCACTGGAAACAGTTGTGTTGTAATGACCAGAAAACTTGGTAGTAAACATGCCAGGATTGTGTGGGTTCCAGCTGCTTAAAATGGAGCTCTGAGCTGGGCTGTTTGCAGTGCTCCTTGGCAGACTTTTCAGTAGATGTTGTCACTGTGAGCTCTCTAAGCAGGGACTTGTGTTCCCTGAGTTTTCCACATTCGTGCCAATGGGGAAAATGCAGTGAACATGGATCCCTGCCTAGAAGTGTAAAATAAGGCTTAGCAATGGAACCTGGCTCTAAACAAGGTGTTTTGAAGAGATCGCAAGGACTGGGAAGAAAACCATGCTACATGGATCCGCATGTTCTCTCTAGTGCTCGGAGCTAGAAAGTGGAAGAAACATTGTATTTACCACAATGACGGTATTAGGCCCAACTCCTCTTTTGCCTTCAGTGGCCCTTCAGGTGAATGATGGGATATCACATAGGGAAATGATGCAGGCTGTCTTGTGTGGCCATCAGTAGAGAACATCAGTCTTTAGGGATCTTCTGTATATAATATGCACATTTCAAATTATCTGCCTATATATATTTCTGTGAGAAAGATAAGACTTTATGCTCAGTGTGGGGTGGGGGGCTCACACCTTTTCCTTAAGTATTGGCGTTAGCCACTGTTGCCGACAATGAATCTGTGACAATGAATCCTACAGCTTAGAGCAGTGGTTCTCAACTTGTGATCTGCGGACCCCCAGGGGTCCGTGCGAAACAAGCTGCTTCTGTTTGGCTTGCCTTGCCTTCTGTTCTGCCTGACCCCAAAGGGGTCCCTGCCTCCATACAAAAATGTTTAGGCATCCACAAATGAAAAAAGGTTGAGAACCCCTGGCCTAGAGACTTTCTAGTATGTTGTGTCTGGTCAGAAGGGAGGACGGTAAGTGTTTAGCCTTGGGGATCCGGGGGAATCAAATGGCTCTATTCTAATAATTTAAAATGTCTAATAATGCTCAAGAACATCTTAAAATGATTCCTCAGGTTTTTAAATGATAGTATTTGTATCATAGTTGTATTCTCCTCTGAATTGGAGCATGAGAAGCAAAGTGGGTGACATAGGGAATTGCTCCAGACTGAGATGCTTGTACGCTACCTGCTTCAGAGGCGCAACCTAGAAAAGCAGATCCCTGGAAAAGGAGGGTTTGTTACAGGGGCATGCTAGGAAATTCTCAAATGCAAAATATAGTATTTCTCTCCCCTCTCCTAAGGTGGACATTCTGGTGCTTGGCTCGACTTCACCCACCACCAGAATGTCCACTCTGGAAGAGAGGAGAAACAAAATTCACAGAGGTAATATCCAGATTTTCCTTTTTGCCTTTGAAATTGTGAGTGTACATGTGACTGGGCCAGTCTTGTGCAAAATATGTCCCTTGAATGATTTGGGTAAAACCCCTCCAAAAAGTATTGCTCCACACTTTCCCTTTTCCTTAAGGAGAAAAAAAAATATCTCCCCTCTCCATTCCCTCCTCCATTTGCCCACAAAAGAGGAAATTTCTAAGACCTAGTGACAGTATAAGTGAGCAATGTAATTCTTTTGTTTCCCTTGGAGAAGTCAGTTATGGTGAGTTATGGTATTGTATTTGAAACCACTGGAACCGCCAGCGTGCAGATAGTGCAGAGTTATTGTCTGCTGTTTGGGTACAGAGATTTAGAAAGGGTTTGGAAATAAGAAGTCAGAGCTGCAGTTTCAGAAATTGTTGAGCTGGAGCTTCTGTTGGGTTGCCGTGTTCTTACAACAGGTCAAAGCTTGCATCAGTCTAATTCATCATAATTAAATGGGCCCCACTTGGAATAGCTCTTTTGCTTAGCCCCAAGTTTTTCATCAACAGATACTGTTTAAAACGCAAGCATAAGGCAGCATAATGCATACTGTTGATTAGAAACTAGCCTTAAGAATATTAGTTTGGATTGCAAGTGGGGGTAACGGCAGTTGACGTTCTATTATGTCAATGCTGTTCAAACACAGAGTGAAAGAAAATGATGGTGCCTTGAAGAATGCATTGGGGAACAGAGCGTTGTTATCCCCATTTTTCAAATGGAGAGACTGAGGTTTAGAACGATTAGGTGACTGACTTCCCCAGGATGACTTGGTGAGTTGGTGACTCAACCAAGAATTGAACCAAGTCCAGTGATTTGACCAGAGTCCTCTCTTATTTAGAAGGGACATTGTTGGAATAGGGTGTGCAGAAGGCACCCCTTTCATTTTCATTTAGCAAAAACCATCCGTTTTGGGGGGTTTCATTGAAAACAAAAGCCACGCGCATGCGCAAAATGGCCACTGGACCGTTCTGCGCACGTGCAACCTTTTCCAAAATGACGGTGGCAATGTCCCTGCCATTTTGGAAAAGGGCAGCCAGGCTGTACGTGCGAAAAACAGCCATTTCTTTTAAGAGATTTTTATTTTTAAAACTATTTTTAATTGAAATGGCTGCCAGTGGCACTACAACCATCTTTTTTTTTTTGTTAAGGTGTGTGCATGTGCAGAATGATCCAGCAGGCATTTTGTGCATGTGCAGTGACGTTTTCTTAGTTTTATACAAAATCTTTGTCTTTTCTCCCCATTTTTCCCCCAATTTCTTATTTTTATACAAAAACAAATTACGGCAAACGTTTTCAAATCAAATCAAATAGTTTATTAAGGCTCAGCCTTCGCTATAGCCCAGACAATAAACATACAAAGCAAACGTTTTCATGTTTTTTAGTTACTAAAATGAATGGGACTCCATTTGTTTTAGTAACTCATTTCTCATTTTAATTGCCAAAGTGCAAACTTTTGTCACTTGTGCTGATACATGAGGGACCGTATCGCCAAGCAACGTGAACAAAACCATGTATTGTGAGCCAGGGTCCAGGGCCATAATTATGGGGTGAAAGGATGCCCTTCTGGGTGTTTAAAATTGGTGTTCCAGTTTTATTGTTTATTTTGTACTGTCTGTTGTTACTTTGTAACATTATTTTGTTACAAAATTTGTGTTGTATAGCTACCACAAAAGTTTGATTTGCTTTAGTAACTAATAGAAATGAAACAAATTGCACCCCCCTAATTCTTTTGTGTGGCATTCCAGCTAAGGGTGTGTGTGAAGGGGGGGCTCGCACCCAGCGGCCAATTGCAGCCCACAGCTAGCTTTCATATGGCCTCTTCCTACTAAAAGCATAAGGGAACAGAGATGAGGGCGTGCACGCAAGGATGTAGGACAGATCCGTGGCACAGAACTATGATCTGGATCCTCTTTCTGAGCACACCCTTGTCTCCAACTTCCATGCAGCCCCAGAACTTGTTCTAATTTTCAGAGTGGCCCCTGGGAGGGAATGGTACCCCGCCCCCAAGCTACAGATATTAACCTAAGGTGTAAAACTGTCTGATGGTTTTAGATAATATTTCTAAAACTTGTTTATGTTTTTACATTTGGTTCTTATTTAAACCTAAATAACAACATTCCTTAGCATTTGTCTTGCACCTGAGGCCTTCAGACCTCAAGTCATGCTTCAGCAACGCCTCCACCTCCTCCAAATTGGTAGTTGTTTCCCCTGTCTTAGAGAAAGTGGATACGCTGCAGCCCGGCAGAGCTGAGAATAGATCATCAGGTGCCCAGGGAGTCAGTCTCCGTCTAAGCTCTGACCACAGAACAATTCAGCCTTCCAACATCGGGATGCTTCACTACATGGCATGCCATGTTCCCAGCTTGTTCATGAAAAACATTTCTGGCTGTGTACAAATCTCCTAAGGGGCTCCTGCAGTGTGGAAGCTAGATCTGTTTGTCTGAATGAAGCCCAAACTCTTCAACAAACCACCAGTAGTATGAGGGGATCTGTTCCTTTCTGCAGCTCATGACGACTTGTTGGAAGGATGTGTAGCATCCCTGGGTATGTCAGTATGATAGGGGGCTGGGTTCTAACACTGTCTTGTTTGGGGATTTATGCAGGCTTGTTCCAATTAAATTTAAAGGCCAGAGGTGATGAAATTGTGAGAGACACTCCAAAATCTCCTGGCTGCTCCATGTTCCAGCCCATTGTAGATGTCCCATGTATCTCAAACTGCTTTTGAATTTTTATTTTTATTCTCCTGGCATTAAATTGGAACTGTCTGTGGCTTTTTCACCCCTTCCTAGAAAGCAGGAGAAACTTGACACAAGCTCCTTCCTCCCCTCCCCCCATCTGATCATTTTGTTGTTAGGGTTTTTTTCTTTTTAAAAAAAATTACGGCTGATTTTTGAAGCATTCAATCTTTGAAGAGCAATCTCTGAAGCTGCTATTAGGACATTCTGTTACAATCCTCCTGTTTGAGACTTTCAAAATAAAATAAAATCTCAAACGCTCTGGGGCTTCAAAAGAGGAAAAGGGGGGGGGGGGGCAAAAAAAAAAAGTTTTCTCTGGAGGGCAGCAAGCTTTCCAAGGTAGTGTCTGAGCATCTTTAGAAGCGGGCATCTCGTTAGCTAATACATTACACCAATCAAGGAGAGTTATCTTAAGCCACAATTAATCTGCTCCCTGGCATATGTTGATAGGAAAGCATCATGCTGTTTCTTAATTAAAAGCAAACGGATTAAAAATGATTAATAAGAGTATTAAATATTCTCCTAAACTAAAAGCTTTGGGATTCTTGGGTAAATCTAGCTTTACGCAGGTCTGCAAACTGAAAGGCATTTACTATTGTGTGGGTGGTTGTGTTTTCTTTCTTTCCTGAAATCTTCATACGCACCCTGCTTTGTATGCAGGGGGCATCACTGTCTAGTTTAGGGGCAGAAGCAAGTTTAAAATAATAATAATATTAAGCAAATAGTGAAAGTGCAGGTGCTGATACAGTTGTGATACCATTATTAGATGCATAGTCCTTGGAGAGAATTTCAAGGTGAATTTATAGGGGGTCCTGACCTCAGCCTAGTATTGAGCATGACAAAGGATTTTTTTATAATCCCCAAAATATATCATTTTGCTGTTTATAAATACCCTCTTGGAAGCCTTAAAAAAAAATCTCCCTTCACTGTCCCTCCCTGCAAGCCCCCCATAGGCTTGTCACCATAGGATTGCATTTATTTAATTTATTTATTTATATTTATTTCCTGCCCCTTTCCCCAGGGCTCAGAGTGGGTTACAACAAATAAAAATATACAGGCATAAAGCCAATTAAAAATCCCCAACCCTAACCCTGCCTGCCAAATAAAAGGGTGTCACATGCCTTCCCACCCCCCCACCCCCAAAAAAGGGTTCATGGTTGGACTTTGGAGAACCTCTTCATTCCCACCCTTTAGGCCAGGGGTGGGACCATTTTGAAAATTAGTATATGTTTGGAGGGGTGCATAGAAGCTGGGGGTAGGGGTGCCCAAAAGGGTGCTCAGGGAGAGGAGAGTCCAGATTATGGATTGGTCTCATAATCTTGTGTGCATTTCTGCTTTCTTATCCTGAGTTCAGTTTTTGGAGCTTCTAGATCCAAGAGGCAAATCCAGGAAAGGGGCCAAATAAAAATTAGCCACAGGCCACATTTTGTCCCCCATCTCTGCTCTAGGAAAAGGGGATTCCAGAACTGTTGAATAGCCGCCAAGAACATTTCCTTGCGTGCCCTTGCTGTATGGACCTGGCCTGTGTGAGAGGGCTCGACTGTGCCCGCCACTTTCATTATAAAAGATCTCTTCAGCCTGCTAGGCTGCCACTGCTGTCTTGTTCTGGGAGAGTGAGTTGTAAATATTGGTCTGTCTCTACCTCCCAAGAAAACAAGGGCAGGTTCTGGGTTGCACAGCGTGTTGTTAGATGTTTGCGCACTAAAAGAGCAGTGGAGCATAGTGGTGGGCGTCGGGGGGAGAACTGTGAAGAATTGCATGGACTTTGGAAATCAGTATATTGGGGAAAGGGCCAGGCATGGACCAGTCTCTAGTTAAGCTTGTCTCTCATTTCAGTTTACTGCTAAAACATAGAGTGGAAATCCCTTTCTGTGAAGTGCTGGTTCGTTCCTGTAGGGGGTATGACATTTGTTGAGTATCGATTTCAATCTCATTACTGGTTACCATGCATGAGAGTGAGGAAGAGCACATGCTGCAGGTGGTGGGGAACCTTCTGTTGCCTTCAGCTAAACATGTGGCAGCTTGCTTACTGCGATACTACTTATTCTGGTGAGCTTCCCCCCGCTCCCCAAGGATTTCAAGATGCTTTACGTAAATGTACGGCTATTCCTAGCACCCTGAGGAGTTAGAAAAATTTTTCTTCTAGCCAAAGGCACCACAGAATACACTCTTTCCTCTATTTCTCTGGTCAGTACTTAGGGGTTGTCATAACACCCTGGATCAAATCTTTTGCCCTTTATGAGCTAGGCAAACAGGGTTTTTGAGACAGGAAAAAAACTTCTGCTTCAGAGCTAAAGCCAGTCTCAAATGATTAGAGAGTAGGATGAGACCCTGGTGGAGACAGATTACCCCACTCCTGTCCTGTGCAAAGACCTCTGACCATCTTCTCAAACATCCAGTGTCATGGGATACCAGGCTAGGTGGGCTACAGGTCTGATCTAGTAACAGCATAGAGGATATAAAATATCTATATTAAAATTCACTAGCCAAGCTAAGATGGTTAATGGCCAGGCTGGGACTTGAAGTGCGTTCCAAGGCTCTAAAATCCACTTGCCAGCTCAAAAGGTATCCTCGCCAGAGGCAAGCAGACGAGTGGAATCTTACAGCCCTGGGAAAAGGCACGGGTTAAAGAGGAACAGATGATGCTGCTGAGCCTCTTTAAAGTCCCATGGGATGACTTTTATTCTCCTGTATCCTAGCAGTTTAGTGTTGCTTTATTTTATGATGTAGATCTTTCTGTGCTTTCTTTTGCGTGGGAGCCTCTGATAACATTTAGCCAAGCTGCCATGTAGCAAGAGTAGCCACCACGCATGGGGCCTGCATTCAAGTGAGAAGCGACACTGCTTCCAGCCCTCAAGTCACTAGGATTTTTTTTTATGCACCTACCTTTTAAATTATGACACTGAGCTCATTGTCATTCTGACTTTGACTTCGTTAGTGATAATAGAGAAGGATAGTGCACCTTTAAATGACGAGCTTTGTGTTTAATTACCCAAATAAAATGACATAAATATGAATGAGCACTAATGGTGGTACTTGGTTTTCCGGAAACCATTAACAAAACGATTCTTAAATGATTTGTAAAGAAAATGAGAGGAGAAGAGAGCAGCGAGAAGGCTATTAGGCTTCTAACACACTCCTGAATTATTATGTAGTCAACTACCTAGCAAATATCAAGCTAAATGATCTTGCAAAAAAAAAAAAAAAGGTTTGCTGCTGAGGCTTTTCATGGTTGTAGGCACCTTGACCTCTTCTGTAATGCTCATAGCTGGTAAAATGGGGGTTAGGTTTCTTAGATGGTTATGGGCTTGAGACTAGTCAGAGGAGTGATGCTGCAGTGTCCCCACACTAGTTCAGTTTCCAGGGGATGCGAGTTCGCAGTTTTGGCTCACCATATTCAACCATGGCTCTTCACTGTGTTTCCCTCCATTTTGACTCCCCTCCTACATGCATCATCCTAGATTGTAAGCCTCTTGGGGCAGGGATCTCTCTAATCATCAGCAACAGGCACATTGTTGGCACTACATAAATCATAAACAAAAAAACCAGAAGCCTGATAGGGCTGCTTCTCCAACAAGCTCAGACTCTCAGGTGTGAGCACCTCATGAATGTATCTACCCTGTGTTATGCAGGTGGTATTGTGACGTCGAGAGGCTGCTGGTACTTATTAGCTACATGGCAGAGGAGGACCCTAAATGAAAGGACAGCAGAAGGCGCACAATCCTTGCTTTCCCCATTATACAGCTGGGGAGCTATGGCACACAGGTGTTAAATCAGCCTGGCCAAGGGTGCGCAGGAAAGCTGCGATGGTTCAGGGATCTAACCAAGTGTTTTCCTAAGCTTTTATCTTAACGATGTCGCCCACCTTTCTTCTTCATCTGCTTCACTGAATCCTGTTACAAGAGTTTCTCTCTAAAAAGGTTGAGATTCTCAAAGGAGTGATACAAAGCTGATTTTCAATGGGAATTAGGAACCTAATGTCCAAGAGCACCTTAAAATCTGTAAAAACAACTCCTCCTGTAAGTAAGAAAAGAATCTCTATTGCCTCCCTGTTCAACATTCACTGGGCTCTATGAGATTACAGGCCAGAGTGCCAGTAAAATAATGCCTTTTTTCAGTATTCTAATTTATTTTATATAGGATCAGCCATGTACCTAGCACTGAACAATCGTTAATAGGGACAGGTCCCGCCCCAATGGACTTACAATCCAGGGTAGACAAAAGGGGTGGGAACAAAAGGACAGACAGGGATACATTCAGGAAGTTGAGACGTTGCAGGTCTGTGCGTTTAGCTTGGTTACAGAGGAGAAGGGGATGCTGAATGAAAGGCAGTGAGTGAGAAGCTAGGGGAAAGCCTGACAGAAGAGCTAGGATTTGAAGATTGGGAGGGAGCAGAGTTAATCCGTTCAGGGAGGGGTTTCCTGGCAAAGGGGGCAGCATGGGAGAAGGGGTGAATACATTTTGAGGAGCAAAAGATTCAAGGGCAATGGCAGAGGAGAGCAGTTTCTGGGTGGGAATGTGGAGCGAAACAAGTGTGGAAAGCGAGGGGGAAGCAAGGCCATGATGAGCATTGAAAGTAAAGCCAAAGAGCTTGCACTGAAAGTAAAAGGGGAGAGGGAACCAGTGAAGGGGTTGAACGTGTGCAATGGGCAAGGTGAATGACGTTGGCAGCAGTGTTGAGTGGAAGCAAGCGGGTCTGTGTTTAGGGGATGAGGTCCATGTGGCATAATAATGGTGCAGACTGGCATTTGGTGACAATTTCAAGCAGTGGGCCTCACCTATCGGGAGTTTGATATGAGTAATGCTGATTTAGTGTCACTTCCATACCCCACTGAGAAAGATGCATCTATCCACGGAAGGGCAGGCACCTGTTCGAATAATTAAGCCACAGCGGTTTTAATTGGTGGAATTGCTGCATGGATGGCAGCTTCCGTTTCATCATGTTTTTAGAAAGGAAATGCAGAGCAAGTACATCATCCCTTGACTTCTTCTAATTGTTAGTCACATTCCACATCCATAAAGCTAACTGCACCAGGAAATCGCAAAGGGTCTTTTTGGCCTAATATTTTACCTAGAGATGTCCGTAATTGCAAAGTAAATTTCAGAGATGGTAGTGCTGGGAACAGGATGGGTGTTAAGCAGAACCTCAGCACGTGTGCTTGAACCAGTTTGGTGACATGATCTGTTTGTTTGCAGGCGTACTTATGGGATAACAATAAGGATTTAGTGGAGTGGTTGGAGAAACAGCTAACGGATGAAGAAGGAACCCGCTCAGTGGTGGATGAAAATATCAAATACATCTCCAGGGACTACATCCTCAAGCAAATACGGAGGTAAGACATTGATTGAGCCACTGCAATGACTCCAGAACCAAACCCTGGCCCCCAGTAGAGAATGTAGGACTCCCAAAGGTGCTCTCTAGGCTTGTTGTGTTCTCCTAGGCAATGACAGCCAGCGAAGCTCCAGAAGTGTTGGGAGGGCGGGAAGGAAGGTGTGTGCCTTTTAAAGCTTGCTATCGTATTGAAATGGGCCATGTAACCATAGTATCAGAATACCCTGAGACCTATTCTCCGCGTTGTACAGAGGAGGATGCTATTTCACAGATGCTGAAGTGACTTCTCCAAGCTCTCACAGGAAACGCGTGGCAAAGCAGGGAAGCAAATGCAGAACTCTTGAGTCCTAAGCTGGCACCCTAACCATTGGTCCCATATTCCAGTGGAAAATGTTGAGAGAATGGGCCCAGAATGCAGCTGCTAATCCATGCAAGAACTACAGGCCTTCAGCGCACTGTTATCAGAGTGCCTGGGGTATTTGTGCTGCTTTTATTATTGTTACTAAAAACAGGATTCTGCCATGCTAACCATTTTAAACATAATAGACTGGGCAACAAAATTATATTCATTTTTTAACAGTGTCACTTTTTGTTGAATGTTGGTTGTTTCCCAGTTGGATAAAGGAGAGCAGAGAAGCAGGTTTTACTTGTTTTCTGATTAAACTTATTTCAGTACTTGCCTTGCAGACACTGAAATGGGGGCAATGTTGAATTGCAAGCAATCTCTTTTCTTTGAAATTCAAAATAACGGAGCAAATCACAGGTTTATAAGACTCTCGGGTTGACAAAATCTTAAATTCTGGCATTTAGCTTTCTGTGGCAGTGTTTCACCCCACGTTTCTTAGTATCCTCGTCATTTTAGAGCTAGATTAGCGGACTTATTACACATATTTCGGTAGCAGCTCTCCATTTGTCTATGTAAGGGTAAATTGATAACTGATCAAGTAGCTGTTAGAGCCATGATAAGCTGGGTCTATAGGCTATTTGACTTGCTGCCAGGAAGTTCATGTATTGAATACAAGTGATCTTTGGGCTTCCATACAAGGGAAGGGCCCCAACAAGTGTTATAATCTACACGGTATACTGGTCAAGAACAACACACGTTAAGGTATCAACTGCAGGTGGGAAGACAAAAGTAGCTTGCTCTTCTCAAACTAACTGCCCAATAAAATGTACACATATAAAACCACTGTTACTTGAAAAACATTTGAAAGCATAAGAGGACTGGTGAGGTTGCAGCTCGTCTGCATACGCTCCCAGCATCCTCGGCTGTCATCGCTCGAGGACCACCATGACTCTCCTGGGGCTTGGCCTTCCTGCCGCCCCAAGCTCCACCGACCAGCGGGCCAAGGACTGGTGAGGTTGCAGCTCATCTGCATGTGCTCCCAGCATCCTCGGCTGTCATTGCTCGAGGACACCACGACTCTCCTGGGGTTTGGCCTTCCTGCCGCCCCAAGCTCCACCGACCAGCGGGCCGAAAAGCGCGCGCCATTAGGCGCGCGCCTTACAGGTACTTTTCTCCATTTCTTTTCTACTGTACTTCCCCCTCCTATCTTACTCACTAACATGTCTGCCCTATTTTCTCGCCTTTTCTTTCCCTCCTCTCCTTCTCCTCTTCCTGTCCATCTTTTTCTTCCTCTACTTTTCTCCTCCCAGCTTCTTCCTCCCCCCAACCGATCACCACTCTCTAACCTCCCCCATACATCCTTTGCTCCCTTGGCTACTTTCTCTCATTGCTCCCCTTCCACTCCTGTCTCTAGCCTTCCTCGATGCTCCCCTTCTCCCAATCTTATCCCTATTCCTCCTGTCTCTAGCCTACCACGACGCTCCCCTTCTCCCAATCTTATCCCTATTCCTTGCCTCCCCCCTCATCAACTACCATTTTTCTGCTCCCTCTGGAACTGTCGCTCATCTATCAGTAAAGCTCCCTATATCCATGATCTTTTCCTCTCTCGCTCCCTCCAGCTCCTTGCCCTTACTGAAACTTGGATCACTCCCTCGGACTCTGTCACGCCTGCTACCCTCTCCTGTGGGGGTCTCTCCTTCTCTCACCAACCCCGCCCTGAAGGACGGGGTGGTGGGGTGGGCCTCCTTCTTGCTAAATCCTGTCAGTTCCAACCAATTTCTCCTCCCCCCTCTCTCTCCTTCCATACCTTTGAGGCTCACTCCGTGCGCCTCTACTCCCCCCTCCATCTACGTGTTGCTGTCATCTACCGTCCCCCTGGTCCTCTCTCCTCCTTTCTTTCTGACTTTGAGTCCTGGCTCACTTTCTTCCTCTCTGTTGATATCCCCACTCTCATCCTTGGTGACTTCAACATTCATGTTGATGACCCATCTCAGCCCTCAGTCTCTCGCTTCCTCTCCCTAGCCTCCTCCTTCAACCTCCACCTTTGGACCAACTCCCCCACCCATACTAATGGCCATTCTCTTGATCTTGTCCTCTCTAGAAACTGCTCTGTCGCTGATCTCTCCTTCGATCCTCATCCTATATCAGACCACTTCCTTGCCTCTTTCAACATTTCCCACTGTCCCCCCTCCTCTTCCCCTTCTCTACGCCCCTTCCGTGACCTTCAAGCTATTGATCCCCTGGACTTTGCCTCCTCTCTCTCTCCCCTTCTTCCTACAGTCTTCTCTTCCTCCTCCCCTGACTCCGCTGTCTCTGCTCTCAACGCCTCTCTCTCCTCCACACTTGACTCCCATGCCCCTCTCTCTTCCCGCCCTGCCTTCTCCCACAACCCCCGTCCTTGGCTCACCCCTAGTATCCGCCACCTCCGTTCTTGCACTCGTGCTGCTGAACGACTCTGGCGCAAATCCCATTCTCACGCTGACTTCCTTCACTTCAAATTCTGTCTCTCCACCCTTACTTCTGCTATCTCCCTTGCTAGACAACACTACTATGCCTCCCGCATTGAGTCCTGTTCTCGGGACCCTCGCCGCCTGTTCTCTACCTTTGACTCCCTCCTCAAGCCTCCCTGTCCTCCCCCTCCTTCTTCCCTTTCTGCTCAGGATCTTGCCTCCTTCTTCACCTCCAAGATAGACAAGATCCGCCTCGACATCGCTTCCCACTCCTCTCTTCCCACTCCCACCCCTCTCCCTCCTCCCCCTCCTTCTCTCATGTCCTCCTTCTCCCCTGCCTCCCTTAAGGAAATCTCCTCTCTGCTCTCCTCCTCCAACCCTTCCACTTGCCCCCTTGATCCCATTCCTTCCCGCCTCCTCACCTCCATTACTCCCACTGTCGCCCCTTCCTTCCTGCACATCATCAACCTCTCCCTCTCTACTGGCTCTTTCCCTTCTGCCTTCAAACATGCCACAGTCTCTCCTATTCTCAAAAAGTCCACTCTTGACCCCTCTGACCCTTCTAGCTATCGTCCTGTCTCACTCCTTCCTTTTGCTTCCAAGCTGCTTGAACGTGTTGTCTACTCCCGCTGCCTTGACTTCCTATCCTCCAACTCCTCCCTTGACCCCCTCCAATCTGGCTTCCGCCCCCTTCATTCTACTGAAACTGCTCTCGCTAAGATCACCAACGATCTTCTGGTGGCTAAATCTAAACGTCTCTATTCCATTCTTGTCCTCCTTGATCTCTCTGCTGCCTTCGATACTGTTGACCACTCACTCTTGCTGGATTCCCTTCACTCCCTTGGCTTTTGTGGCTCTGTCCATAACTGGTTCTCCTCCTACCTCTCTGACCGCTCCTTTAATGTGTCTCTCTCCAACTCCGCCTCCTCCTCCTTCCCCCTCTCAGTTGGTGTTCCTCAAGGCTCTGTTCTTGGCCCTCTCCTCTTCTCGATCTATACCTCATCCTTAGGCAAACTCATTGCCTCCCATGGCTTCCAATACCACCTCTATGCTGATGACACTCAACTCTATCTCTCTACTCCCTCTCTCTCTCCCTCTGTTCAAGCTCGTCTCATCAACTGTCTCTCTGACATCTCTACCTGGATGTCTCAACGTCAACTCAAACTCAACATGGCTAAAACTGAACTCCTTATCTTCCCCCCTCATCCTTCCTCTCCTTCCTCACTGTCAATAACTATTGATGGAGTCACCATCCTGCCTGTCCCCCAAGCCCGTAGCCTAGGCTTCATCTTTGACTCAGCCCTTTCTTTTAAACCCTACATTGACTCTGTTGCTAAATCCTGTCGCTTCTCCCTCCATAACATTGCTAAGATTCGCCCTTTTCTCTCTGTCTCGTCTGCCAAAACTCTTGTTCATGCTCTGGTCATCTCTCGCCTCGATTACTGTAACCTCCTTCTCACTGGCCTTCCCCGGTCTCACCTTTCTCCCCTCATCTCTGTCCAAAACTCTGCTGCCAGGGTCATCTACCTCGCCAGTCGCTTCGACCATGTGCAGCCCCTCCTCTCTTCGCTTCACTGGCTTCCCCTTCCTGAACGAATCCTGCACAAGCTCCTAGTCTTCACCTATAAAGCTCTTCACAACCTTGCTCCCCCCTACCTCTCTGCACTTATCGCCCTCCATACTCCAGCCCGTGCACTTCGCTCCTCCTCTGTCCCTTCTCTCACCCTTCCACGCCTTCCCTGCTCCCCTAAGCGCCTTCGTCCCTTCTCACTTGCTGCCCCCCATGCCTGGAACTCCCTCCCTGTCCACATCCGCCTTGCCCCCTCCCTTCATACCTTCAAATCTCTCCTTAAAACTCACCTCTTTCGCTCTGCTCTGTCTGACTCTTTATCCTGCTGAGCCACTATTCCTATACCTACGATCGGTTTACCCTTATCCTTGCAACATGGACCTGCCTGCTGTCATTCTCATCGTAACCAAGCCAAGTACGTGCACTTGAGACCTCGCATCTTCATGAATGTTAGACCCCTTGTCTCTCCCTCTGTTCCCCTTCCTAAGTCTCTCCCCCAGCTCCTGTCTCTCAGATTGTAAGCCCTAGGGGCAGGGACCCTGTCTATTTTATTACTTTGTAAAGTGCCAGGTACACTGCTGGCGCTATATAAATGTTTGTTAATAATAATAAGAGGCCTAGATGTCTTACCAACAGCTCCCTCGTATACGGTCTGCCAGTGGTGCTCATCTGTCGCTTGCTGCACAGTGGTCTGGGCAGCCGTGATCAGATTACGCCCACCCTGCATTCTCTACATTGGCTAACCGTAGAGCAACAGATTGAATTGAAGATTGCACTGCTGGTCTTCATGGCCCTGAACATTCACTTCTGCCTGTATTCAATACCTGCTGCTAGAGCCTCACGAGCTGTGCTCAGAAACCACCAGCCGTGTGGGGGTCCTGCCATTGCATTTTAAGTTGATGGGTGATTGTTTGCTGGGGCAGGCCCCTCAGTGTGGCACTCGTTCCCTCAGAATCTCCAGTGTAGTTCCTCCCGCCTTACTTTTAAAAATCACCTGAAAATTCATTTATTCTCTAGGTGTTTTTAGGGTCTACTGCAGCTTCCCCTTAGTTTGTCTTTCCCCTTTTAAATTGATTTTTATATTTTTATTATTGCAAAGTGCTCTGAGTGCTATTAAAGGCAGAGGAGTGCTATATAAATGATTAATAGTCTAGTTAAAAATAATAATAAGCATTCCTTTATAAACAAACAAAAACTAACGGTTGATAGCTAGCCACAGTTCAAATCCCATCATAGCCAGGAACTCAGTAGATGGTCTTGAGGACAAGATTTATTTAATTTATACAAAAATTTTATCCCGCCCCGCCTGCCCACAGGGCGGTGAACAGCAAATATAAAAACAATAAAACAGTTAAAATTCACAAAAATGCAGGGAAGAAAACTTTTTGTCATGCCCCTCACCCCAGGCAGGATTGGCCTGGCTGGTGGAGAGAGCGGGGTAAAGTGCAGTTGTGGGTCTGTGCAGCCCCGCCCTGACGGGTGGTCACGGTGGCCTATGAGGCCACTGCGCCCGGTAGAGCGACAGCCTGCTCTACCCCAGTTCAGAGTTGCATTGGATAGGCCACTGCAGCGCTGGGGCCACACAGGTCAAAGGTGGTACTATCACATTTGAAAACACCCTTTGTCTTGGCTCTCCATCAGTAAAATGGGAATAATGATGACCTAACTTACAGGGTTGTTGGGATGGTGAAATAGATCAGGATTGTAAAATGCCCTACAATTTATCTTCTACTAACGTGTTAACCATCTACAAGACTGTTTGAAAAGAACCTGTTGAGTTAGAGAAATTATTAACAAATGGGCACTTACTTGTTCCACGGCTTATCAGGAAGTGTGATTTTGACCAGCTCCATCTTCTTGGCATATAGCCTAATTTCCAACACCAGCTATATACATAAAAAAAAAACACCAACCTCTGCACAAATGTCCTGCTTCAGTGGCAAGAGTTTATTTTTTGCAGTGTAATTGCACAGTATATCTGGTAAATATTGAGTCTACTTTCTCAAGTACAAAAATATGATAGTCTGGGAAAGTCTTTAAAGGCAGCCTTTTCTGAAAGATCTATTAAGGGGGATGATACCTTTGTGTGTCTGTCTATAGGATAGACATGCATGTGTGTACACACACAGAAGAAAGTGAGGTAATATCAATGAAGGATGCATGGCCCCTTGTTATAGCTTTCCCATTGGTGTTCTGGTAAGATAAACCCTCTCTCTGTGACACTGACCTTTTTAAAATTATTTTTTATTTATAAAAGATTTTTATCCCGCCCCTCCTGCCCACAGGGCAGCTCGGGGTGGCGAACAACAAATTAAATTATCTTGTGAGCAGCCTCACGGACATGCTCCTCCTATCACCAACTACTAAATTTCCTCTCAAAATGCCCCCCCCCACCCACATAACAGTACAAAAATGTGTCCAATACTGTCAAACCAATCTGGATTAGACTTGTAAAATGCTTGTCGTTTTACATTCTTGAGACTCCATGACAATAGGCGCTGGACAAAAATATTGTGGCAAGGAATCGTGACCACAAGGGTCATCTGGTCCAATTCAGAACGTCCATGGCTGCAATGTTCAGCCTCTTTTTGAAAATCTCCAGTAACAGAGCCTTGCTGCCAAGTTAACTCCAAAATCAGGAGACGTTGGATGAGATGGCTGTTGGTCTAAATCTCTCTTTTTGTCTTTCCAGCTTGGTACAGGCCAATCCTGAGGTTGCCATGGATTCCATTGTCCACATGACCCAGCATATATCGCCTACCCAGCGAGCAGAGATAGTGCGTATTCTTTCAACAATGGATTCCCCTCCTTCAACGTAAGAGGATCTCTTTCCCAACTCCCATGCAGTGAAAAAGGCTTCGCATGGCCTTCGGTTCACGCTACTGCAAAGAGAAGCACTGAAGAAGGACTTCCTAAGTTTAAAAATCAGACTCTGCCTGGAGTTAGCACCCTGGCCTGTTACCGAGACAAGCACCCAAGGAAATTAACTCGTGGATGGGTAACTACTTATTTAATAACAAAGTGTGACTGGACCAACACATCAGCTAGTTGTTTGACTGCCCTCTAGGGAAGCACTACAGAGAGACAATGAAAGGTACTCTGGTACCATGAAGTCTTAAAGCAACAGAAGAAGGGCTTCTACCCCCACCTCCTTTCAGAAGGTTCTGTTCCATTCTGGTGGTAGATTTCTCTTTTTTAAAAATACGTTCCAACAGATGCTAATTGCATCAGTCTAATCAAAGGCTCTATGCTGCAGCGGTGGCATGACTGGTGGGTTCAAAGTGAAGCCTAGAGATTGCTAAATCCTCCCCAGGAAGAAGCAGTGCTATCTTTGGTTCTCGTGTGCTGCTGAGTCTCCTTGTTAATCCTTCCTTCTAGCTGCTGGTGGCCATTCTCATTTTAAACACACACACTTGTCACTGTTTTGTTTTACTTAATAGCGGAGTGCGTTCTATGCAGCAGGAGCTGCCTACATGCCAGGCTTTCATGGTCTCTGAGGTAGGGCAGAGAATACTGGAGTCCTATAACAAAATATATTTTTTTTAAAGTAGGTCAGTTACTCTTACTGTAGTTAGAAGCTAGCTATTGGATTCTTGGCAAACGGGAGCCTCTTCTCTCTCAGGGGTTATACAGTTCCTTCCAATCAGTTTCTTACTCCACAGTAAGAGGCTATAGTTAGGATTGTGTCATCCAGAAACAAAATTATCATTCTGTAAACTGGAGGAGATGGGGAGGGTTAGTAGTTAACTGCAGAAGTATTGTAAACAAACATTGCAGCATGCAAGCTGGGGTTTTTTGGGCTTTCTTTTTTTTAAAAGGAAGGCAGTGCTGTCAATACTGTGTGGGCACAGCCAGGTAGAGGGCTTAGAATAATATATAGATTGGTCTCCTAACTTTTCCTTCCTGCTTCAGCTCTTATACAGGAGCCCATAATCATGTCCAAGCGGCTCGGACACAAACCACTGTCTCTTGCCTTTCACCTCGCTGTCAGCTACACAATCTACTTTAACCAGTTGTTTACATGCTGTTTCCCAAATGTGCATCCAGCCCTAAAGACCAATATCTGACCACCAGATTAGGCTGGCATGGCTTAGTAAGCATACCATTTGAAAAACAAAACTGAGTAAGTTTTTATGAGGAAGGCGATTGATTTTCAGTACAACACAGAAAAATTGGGTCATTAAAGAAATAAACTTGGTTTCATGCAGTTCAACTGATCATTGCTAGTATATGTATACTTCGAAATAGAATCTATAGTCTAGACTGTAGGTATGCTTCATTACCAACCTTAAAATTCTCCCAGGATGTGTTCAATCAGAACAGTCTATTCTGTATTCCAAAGAAGCTAGATTTATAAATCTAGAATATATATATATATAATACACACACACACTCTATATAGAACATATTCTGTATAGAATATAGACTATATATTATCTAGAATAGAATTCTATATTCTACAACTTCCCTTTTGTTCTGATTGACCAAATCAGGGCTTTACTCTGCAACAACCATGGAGATTTTCAAGTTTGATATCAGCATGTGTGTTGGTAATGCCTCATAACTAATAAAAATAGGCACTCCCTCTCCCTCTTAGTCACTGTATGTAGTGCCAGAGCTACTACAAAAGAACATACAAAGCACTAATACCACGTAATGCTCCCCTTATAGCCTTCCAGCAGATTAATAAACTTGTGTAAGCCACAGTGGCCATTAGCTGAAGGGAGGGCTCCAGTTCGCTCAAAGTAAGACAGTACCTTTTTCCTAAAACTAATAAGCTGCCTCGTTGGGAGTTTTTCCCACAAAAGCTAAACTAATCAGCACACAGGTGTTAGACAGGAGCTGTATGTTACACCGAGACAAACACAGTGCCATTTTCTTTGCATTCTGCCCAATAGGTGGCATCATGGTGACTTCAAGTTTAAGATGCTAGGAGAGGCAGACAAGCATATGACTAGTTCCATTGAATACAATGGGACTTCTACTGTGTTAGGCTAGACTGCCCAGCACCCTGCAGAATTGAGCCCTTTGACAAGGATTTGTGCTTGGCCAGTAGTCTCTGGAGAGGTCTGCCATCTGAATGGCTCAAAGCATTCAATTGTAAACAGACTTGCTGGGGTTATGAAGATGAAAACCTCCACCCAGCAATGCTTCTGGGGGACCTTGAAATCTAATCTGCTTGTGTTAATGGAGTCCCCTCTAATAGCGCAACAGGATTGTGCAATAGATACATCCTTTTCAAATTACTCTAAGGTGATGCTGGAGGCTCACGGCTGCAGCATTTTGCTCAAATCCTCAATCCATCAGTGCCAATGGTGTAGTTTAATTATTTAAAAATAAGGCTTAGAGACCATGTCTCAGTATAAGCTACTGCAAGTAGTAGTAATCCTCCAACGATGCTTGAACATGTGACATATTACCCAGTCATGTCACTATGGGTTTGCCTTACCTTAGGAGAGGAGCTGGCTCCTTCTTCAAGTCTGAACTGAGGCTAGTGTCTTCCCATTTGTTTTCATTGTGTTATTGTCTTTTAAATCATCACAGCAGCACGGTGGCAAAGAGAAGTTCAAGCAAAAGATGGATACTGTTGTAGAGAAGACCCAAATGGGCTTCAATAGCACTGGTGATCTGCAGCGCATGCGGCTGCTTTAACATCACACCAAGGTACTTGTGTAGCGGGTGCCTTATTTCCAAGCCCTTTTGTTGACTGTCCGCCAGTCCTGGCCCAGCACTCTACTCAGGCTATCAGTCAGTGACAGACTTAGCCAGTCCATGTTGATCGTTGTCTGTGTTCAGGCACTATCGTGCAGTAGGGGAGGAATACCAAACAATGGAAGTGTTACACTGGATATGTACAGGACTTGCTGGTGCTGAAGTATTTTCATTTACTTCAAGTGTCTTTTAATAAAAAATTGGCTTAAGTCTGCTCCCTGCTGTGCCAGAACTCTGTCACACACCCAACATGCTCCATTGTGGTTTTGAAAACAAACCAATTTTCTATGACAAGTGTTTTGGTTAGATGGAGGGGTTTGCTGCTAGGCTTGCAAGTATGCAGTGTAGAAGATCCTAAACGTGATGTTATCCACAGATACTTACTCCATAATGAGATTGGGTATCTACAATGGCTCAGGCTGTGTTCCCACCTGCGGGAGCAGGGAAGACGTGGCAGTGTGGGAAAAGAACCGGTGCAAACAGGCTGCTGCCGCCATCGCAGGTGGGAACGCAGCCCTAGATTCAAAAAGTCCAGTCCTGCTTGTTCAAAGTTGGCTCGTGTTGTGTTAAACTCCTATCCAAAGCCAAGTTTTGTTGCTCCAATTAAGTGGTGGTGGTGATTTCTTTTCAATGTCCATATATTTTGATAAGCTAACCCACCCTTTAGTTAGTGCCCAACATTATACAATTTATAATATATCCAAATGCAAAGCTAACCCACCCTTTAGTTAGTGCCCAACATTATACAATTTATAATATATCCAAATGCAAACACTTTATATAGTTCACTTTCCCACTCCACAGTTCAAGATGTTTGTTTCAACAATTCTTAGTTCTTGAAAGAGTTTTTATTTAAATAGGATTATCCAGGTTTCATTCACTTTGCCCCTGCACCCACATCCTGCTGTTACATCAACTACAGTGCACTCAGCCCAAGTTTAAGAAAGTTTAATCCTACGTCCTTCATGCTAAGCTTTTCCCATTGTGGTTGTGGAAAATAACCTAACATTTCATGTTTTAAAACAGGTGGGAAAACCTCCAACCTATGGCTGTTTTTCATCTGGTCCCTTTCCAATTCATTGATCCAGTCCCTACCCACAAATGCAGAGACAAGGACATGACCTTACCTAGACCCCTCCCTTCTTTCTCCTGCACCCCCAGCAGCCTGAATTAATTTCTAAGTGGGAGGGAAAGTCTACAATAAAATGTCTGCTTCCCACCCATTGCAAAGGTCAAAGCTGTGTCTGTCCTACATTTTGTTCCTATACAAAGAGGACTTGAGAAATTTACCTCCTTTGCACCGGGGATAGTAGTTGCAGCAAACCTTTGTCTCTTTCTGCACCCTTCCAAAACCTATTTTGGGTATGGCATTCCATTGCTGTACTCTGGCTAAAAACAAAATTGTCATCTTTAATAGATGAGTATTAAACTACTTTTAGAAATGGCTCGATGGGTAGCTATTGCAGGTATAGCTAATTTCAATGTTTTTCTCCTGCCAGCCATCTTAAATGCATAAATCGCATGGTGGTTACTGCAGACAGGTGCCACCCCAAAACACCCCTCCACTGCTAATTAATGGCAAGTATTTAATCTAAAATTGTGTTTAAATTTATATCAAGTTGGCAAAACAAAACCCAGAGCATTTCCAGTTATTTTTCATACATAAATCAAACCCGCATGCTGAGGGTTAAAGCTATAAATCACCTTAAACATCATAAAATGTATGAGGGGGGTGGAGAGAAGCCTATTGAACTTCAGAAATGCATTTTAAATGCTTTAGCCTAAAATATCTACATATTAAAATGCTCAAAAAAGTAGTACCAAAGCTGTAACGCTTTCAAAAGCCCAAGATCAAAGTGCTATCATCTTTTAATTTAAACCTTTTGTTGCATCAACAGTCTTAAAAGGGATGAGAGAGATCAAAATAAAAACTGAAACAAACTCTGGCTTTGTAGCAGCTTTTTGTTTCAGTCTCTTCTCTCAATTTAGGCCACGAAATAGGTCAGCTCCATTACTGATCAGCCTTCCCACAAATATTTAAAACAAATTGAATTGCACACCCAATACCCATCACAATTACGCCAGGCACAATAACTAAATTAGCAATTCAACAAAATAACTGGAAATGCGATTCTCTCTATTCCACAACCTCCCTCTGGGCTTTAGCCGATCTATGGGGGGAAAACTCGGCTTTACTAATTCTGCAGCTAATTAGAGACACACTTGTAAATGAAGTTGTTTGTCTGAAAGTTGAAATTCTCTGCTGCTGTTCTTGGGGGGGCGGGGGGGATTACTATCACCACCATCCCCTACACACCTTCCCTGCTGACGCAAAATAGTTTTAAAGGTGTAGTGCAGGTACTAATTAGCAGGGGTATCATGAATTAATAAAGAATTAATATTCTGTTGTGGAAATCTTATTTGCTGTTAATTGACAGTGCTAGGAAAACTCAGTGGGACTCATTCTGGTATCATTGCCTTTATTAATAACCATTTCAGCCCTAGTGAGCACAAGCTCTTTCTGCTCGGTCTTTGCTGAGAAGGGAAAGTTGCTAGCCATAGCTGCCCTGGGAGAGGTAGTGGGGTAGACCCATTCTACTGCTGTGCCCACAATAGCACACTACTTTTGTGGCTCTGAAAGCCTGACAGCCAACACCAGGAACCCGCAGCTTCAGTAGTGGACTTTGCAGTAGAACCAAAGCTGCAAACCAGACATATCTAAAAACTGCCACCCCATCTACGTCACATCGCAATCCCTAAAGTCAACTGGGAATGCCGGCTTGCAAGTTCCTGTGCAGAGAGGCATCCTTGATGCCCACTCCAGATATCTTTTCCCTAGAGATTCACCCAAGCAGTGGTAGGAGGGGGCTATGGTTTGGGAACCTGTTTTTAAATGCTTTTATATTTTTGCACAGTACTTATTTCAGTGGGTTCTATTTTATGTTGTTACCTACCCCAAACCTACAGCGAAGAGTGGCCTAGAAATCAAAAAATAAATATGTACTTCACACGTGCAAAAGTTTCCCTACCCCCATCCTTATCTGGCCCTGAGGCAGATGCATGCACTTCCCCTCAGCAGCTTGTTCCTTTCTGGTTTCATCTGTCTCCCAGCCCCATGGCTAGGAAATCATCCACATGCAATCGGAATTTTAAAACCAAAGCCTACAGGTGTCCTAGTACATCTCTGCCTAATGGTAACTAGGTCTGGATATGGGATTGGAGGCTGCAAGTCTGCCACAGTCAGAAAGAAAAGTGGGTCAAGAGTAAACAGACCCACAGAAAAAACATCTCCCATCACCCCATGGAACTCACAATCAAACTGGATAATTACTTTGTACACACAATGCTTCAAGCTTACTCAGGCAGCCAAAGAGATGGGGGCAGGCAAACTTACCCTAGACCTAGCAAGTCTCTGAAATAATCCCCACCTGCTAGTGGGGGCAGAGCTGCACGCTGCCCCTGCCAAGGAACCACTTCTGATTAGACCCTACTCAGGAATTACACAGGATGAGTTTCTCCTGCCAGCATATTCAAATCCTGGAAATGTACCATTTTCACATCAGGAATAAAGAGCTGACCTTACCAGCAAGGTTAGCAGATGAAACAGGGTCCTCACAGGCAAAAACCTCCTTTCCGAGGTTCTCTTGGTATAACACACTACCCAGGTGGGGGGCGGGGGGAAAGAAAAGCCTGCTTAAATGCTGATAAGTAAATTCAAAAGCATCCTTAGTAGGGCTTTGAATCTCTCTTTACTGCTTATCTCTTCAAACAATATGAACTAGAAGTTATCACTTTTAAAGTGTTTCATATTACCCTTTTAACATTACATCCAGCTCTTAAAAAACGAAGTGCAGCATGCTACAACTTTAAAAGGACACAGGAGTCAAACGGAAAGGGAATTTTAAAACCTGCATATTGTATAATCAGCTTGCCCAAGTCAAAGCGGTGTAATGCCTCACCAAGGAGAGATGCCGCCTGAGCAGCACACCCCAATGTCAGGTGCACAGGGGCCTCACTTCCGTTTTAGCCTTGTTAATATTCCTTCTCATTGCATGAGGAGGAGGAAACTATTCCAGCCACACAAATTTTTGAGGTGCCTAACATCCCCAGAATTGCAGAATTCACCTCAATTTGAAAATAAATAAATTAGAAGACCAAACATCCAAGGCTTTTGGCTGCTCAAAAAAATAAGTACAGGAATTGTTCAGCATGTGCAAAAAACTTCTTCTGGAATATCTGCATGTTTGTTTGTTTTTTCCATTTCATCTTTAAATTTATACCCCGCACTCTCCCAACCAAAGTCGGCTCGAGGCGGCTCACATCAATAATAAATACAATATTAGGGTTTTTATCCCACGCAGGGAAAACCCAACACTAAATACATCACAATACACAAGAAAACCCTACCCTCCCATTTAACATTTCAACAACAACTAACAATATGCCTTACTAACCCATCCCACTACACACTCCACCAGTATCAAACCCTCCTTCCTTCCATCCCCTGCTGCCACCAGGGGTAGTGATCCCTCCCCACCCCTCTCTCACCAGGGGGGGAGGAAGGCCTCACAACTTTCACCAGTAGAAACCTCAGACCACAGGGGGGAGGAGGAGAATATATGCAAACAAGCCAGGCCTGCTGCTCCTCTACCTTGAGACCACCACAAGTTCCTCTGAGTTGCCTCAGGTGCAGGAATGGGCCTAATTTACTGTCCCTGACCCACAGCGAGGAGTTGCTAAGTTCACCCGAGCAGCCCTACCTATTTCCCACTGGAGAGCGGCTGTCATTGCTGGGCTGGGCTCCCGGGCAATCAGGTCAGTGCTGTGCCTGCATGCCTGTACTGCTGCTGCTGCAGCAGTTTATTTACAGCAGGGATGGGAACTTCAGGCCTTGGGGGCCAAATAAACTAGTTTTTATTTGGCCCCTGTCTAGTTCCTACCCCCAACCACTGACAGAGTAAGCTTAGGGCAAGGGAACAGAGGAGGGCATGCACACGAAGACAGATCTGTGCCACACATCCATGATCTGGACCCTCTTCTTCCCAAGTGTGCCCCCCTTTAACCCTAGCTTCTATGCAGCGTTTGGAACTTGTAGTGATTTGGACCCAGGAGGCAGGGCAGCAGTGCTGCACTGGGTAACCCAAAAGCAGCTGGGGAATACCATTGCTGCTGCCCCAGTTGCTCCCAAACAGCTAACACCCTGGCTAAGGACCCCACATCATCTATGGATGAGCCAGCCTTGCTCAGAAGAACATCACTCCCAAGAAGCACAGGATGGAATGACCACCTGGCTATTTGTTCCTGTCCTGTAGTTCTAGGACTCTCAAGCACAAGGGGCTCACTCAGTGAATTGCTTTGCACTCAACAGTAGCCCATTAACTAGCCCACTCTTCAAAGTCCTTTTGCACCGCGTACATACAGCCTGCCTTTGCTATGGTGTGCCTCTTCCAGCACTGTAAATCTGGCAGCAGCCCCTCACCCCCAAACAGCCTGCTGTAGTGTTATTTACCCTTGATGCTTTACACTTTGGCTGCAGCGCTCAGCCAGCCTTGCCTTGCACTCATTCCGACCGAGACCAGTGCTGTGCCTGTTGGAAACATTGCAGCAGAAGGTCATTATTTGGATCCAGGAATAGAAAGGGCAGCAGAAAGGAGTCAACAGTGACATTTAGAAAGTTTCCGCCTGGCAAATTTTGACCAGTCAGAAAGCTGGAAGGGAAGGGGGGGCGGGGGGAGGGGGGAGAGAAAATCAATGTGCTTCTATAAGATCTACAGCTATTGCGTTGCTGCAAGTGAACATAAAGATTTATTCATCCATGATACATACATTTTCCAAGACCAAGTCAATACTCACCTTGACACAGATACCTTCTATACTAAAGACAAATGTTACACTTTCTGTCAGGGACAGCAGCTGTTCTCCTTCCACTGATCAGGGGGCCATGACTACAGTGACACCAGCAAAAAACCAAGGCGTGCATTTTAGGTTTTTTTAAATAAATAGATAAAGTCATGTTTTAGGTTTTTTTAATAAATAAAGTCACCCCCTAAGTTCTTTTCTGAGCAGAGAAACACAAGTGACTAGATTACAGGAATGAGGAGGCATGGGGGTGCTTGCCGAAACTGCTTGCAAACACACCCACAGCACCACCTCAGGATTACTGTCTGGTGATTTCAATGAATGTCAAATGGATCTACCCAATGGTGGACTTGGATATTTTCTCATAGGCTTCTACCATGGGGTTACGGAACTTGCCCCCATGTAGTAACTAACCATAAAGCAAAGGTGAGGAACCTTCCCACTCCCCAGGAGCCACTTTCAAATTTAGTACAGGTGCCAAAAACCATCCAATGTTGAGGGTGGGGATGCTTAAGAGGTGCACTTAGAAGAGGAGGATCCAGATCATGGATCAGTGTCAGTGTTTTTAGATGAGCACCTCTCAACCCATCATGCATGAACTGGCACCCTATGCAGCCCTGCCACATACACGATGGGTGGGGAGAAGCTCATCTAAAGACACCCATGTGCATGCCCCATATCTCTGTTCCCTTCTCCTGAGCTTAGTCTCACCGTCTTTATTTGGCCTCTTTCCAGTTCCTGGATCTGGCCCTTGATCCAATTCCTGGCCCCAAGCCCTTATCTGTGGGCCCCCACTCTGGGTACTGCCACTAGGCTTCAAAGGTGTTTACTGTATTAACTCTCACTACCACTGGAACCAAACACACTATAATGCCAAGGCTACACATATCAGTCAGAGGTGCATGCATTATCTTATCAGAAAATCCCTAAAAGCTCTTGCTGCCAGTCCAGGTACTGCCACTGAGTCTCTAGAGCAGGCCCTAGAGTAACTCTACTAAATGGCAGAACAGGATCTCTGTTTTCAAACAGCCTTAAGCAGAAAGGGCAGAGAGACTGTTTGGAAGGCATGTTTTCCTGCTATAGCCCAGGGTTTTCCCCTTATTTGGCTTCCATGTAACAGCAAAGCTCACTAGTCTCCAGAAGGGTGTTAAAAGGGAAATGCTAAAGAGCCAGTTCCCTGGAATAACATGTTAGAAATATATTATCCTACAGAGTCTGGCATGACATGTTTGCATGATCACGTGGAAATCTACTAAAAAACCCTATTGACTCCAATTTGCACACTATAACCATTCAACTGGTCAAAAAAAAAATAAGCCAATGGACAGGGGGCTCCCATCAACATTGAAAAGGTCTCTAAATTAAAAAACCTGATAATTTTGAACTCATTTTTAAAAAAATCTGTTTTGCCAAATGCTCAGATACACAGTAAAGTATTTGAGGCTTTATTAAAATGCAAATCAATCAACTAATTTGTTTTCTCGGTAACAGTGGAATGGCGCAGTCCATGGCAATTAAAAGAGTTTCCAGTTTATTCTTTGCTGGCAAAGAATAATTCTGAATTCCAAAGCCATCATGTATGGCTAAGTATTTGAACACCCACTTTCTCATCTCAGTATCTTTCTGATGCTCTGCCTAATTATTAATTATTATTATTATTATAAATATTTATATAGTGCCAGTCATGTACTTGGCGCCATACAGAACATAGAAATGGACGCTGTCCCTGCCTGTGGCTTACAAAACGTGCTTCTGCTAAATGTTGTGGAGCAACAAGATACGATAACGGAGCACAACCTACATTTAGAGAGATTGCTACCTTGTTTCAAGAAAACACAGTATTAAATGAATATCCTTGATTGTATGAATTAGGTTGCCATGAACACACATTATAATAATACATAAAAAGACTTATTCCCCTCTGTGAAGGCCCGGACGTTCAGGCCCCTGATTTAAGTTGCATTTCAACTCCGCTATTTGGCTTATGCTGACCCAACCCCAAACTGGATTCAAGCCCCACATTTCCCTAGTACAATTTGAAGTGAATATTCCACCTTTACCTGTCTCACATGATTGTTAAGTGCAGGGGCATCGCTGATATTTAATTCATATTCAAGGATGGACTAAGTTCCCAGCGCCAAGAGCCACATGATACACATGCATGGAGCTTTGAAACATCTCCCAGGGCAAGCCTCGCCTGTTTGGGGATTGGCTTGGTGACTGGCCACTGCACTTGCTGTCCTGGCTGCTGAGATTCTGAGGAGCGGTTGTGATTCAGCTGCTGGGACTCGGGTACAATGAAGTAAGAGATGGGACCGTTAAGGAAGCCCAGGGCCTGGCACTTGAGACTGCCCAAGAGCTGTTTGTGGGTCCCGGTCAGTTTGCCCACCTCTGAAATATTCACATTTATCATCCCACTCTTCCCCTCATTTAGGACTCAGGGCAAGTTACAATACATAAAAAAAAAATTCAAAATACACGGATAAAACCAAATCAAGTCCGCTAACCCCTTTCCCCCAGCTCACCAAATCCTACCCCCCTTGCCAAATGCCTGGCCAAAGATAATTTTGGTCCAACACTTTGGAATTCCTGGAAACAGAGAGGTGCTGTCTGTGTGTGTGTGATTAACTAGAATTCTTTAGCTATATACACAAAGAAAGCAACAAAACCAAAGATGTTAAATTCAGCCACACAACTGATAAATGTAGGTCAAATCATCAAGATAGGATGGGCTGAATACACTTGGTATCAGCTAAAGCAGTGTACTGGGAACCAGGATTTGTTGTTATTTCTGTCCCTAGTCTCCCAACATGACCTTCTGCTGGTCCGTTTCCTATTTACCTCTCTAGAAAATGGATGTAAGAATGCCGGAGTGCTGTGAAATTGAAGCAGTGTTCGCAAAACTCTTCCAAGATTCAGAAAGAGAAGACGCTACATTAAGCGTGAATTATCTTTGAAACAAAAGAATATGGAATCCTTTGTTGGCCAACTTGTCCATGAAAATACATAATAGCCTATATGAGTTTAAAAGTATCAAACCAATTTCTTTGATTACTGAACAAAGTAACATCTTCACAGCCTTACTCAAGACACCAAACTGCCAAGACCCAGGTAGTTGGTTTACAAACTATTTTAATCAGATTAATAAAAATAATAAAAAACCCACCAAGACAAAGTCATTAAAGGAGTTGATGCGATGGCCTCCACTATATTTTACTACATACACATGCACATATTACTTATTCAAGATAATCTCCGTCGGAGATTGATCACAGCAGGCAAATAAATCCTCCTTATGGGGATTTCATTTCCATCTTTTGACCTTCTGATGAAAAACAAGTGAATCATCTCCCCTTGCCAGATTTACACCGGTTAACCTCTGCATAAGAGCATGTCACTAGTGGGAGAGGAGGTAAGAAGAGGTCTCAAAGAATCCCAATCAGCACACACCACAAAGCAGGCAAAATCTACATTCCACTGAAAACTCACAAGCGGTTCCCCTATTGCAGGGATACGCCTAGTCGTTAGCATTTGTTCTGCTGGGTACAGTTCCACAGATAGTTAATAAACAGGCCACCCGTACGAAGTGAGGCATCTTTCTTAGGACAAAATTTTGGCATTGCAACCTACAACCATGGCTACAGCCAAAGACCCGTGTTCAGTGAGTTTTCCTCATTGCTGCTAATGGGGAGAAAATAGTAAATATTGGTCCCTGGATACAACATTCTGCAATCCAGGGAAGAAGAAAAACCACAGATTTCACAATCAAAAGGGCAAAACAAAGAAACATAGGGTCCAGTGCCGAAAAGGGTACGTCTATCCTACAGGACTCAAAGTGAGCACAGAAGTCTGCCCGTGTACAGCAGGTTGCAAGACAACAGATGGTTGGGGGGAGGGAGAGGCATCTTGCATCCTCATAAGGGCAAGAATGGACTCTCCAGTTAATGTTAAATGCCAGATTGTGGTACCACTAGATCTTCCTAAAACTAACCACGCTGTATTTCCTGCTTTTATTCTGACTGGGTCTTGTACATCTGAGCTAGAGGTTCTGCACACAATAAAATAGTCTCCAGACAATTCCTAGATATTCTGCTGCACAAGACAATACACACTGCCCATGAGAATTAACAAGGAACCACTCTCTGTTTGTGGCTAGCCTCTTTCATAGAGTTTTGAAATCCTAGCCATGTTCACTGCACTTTTCCCATTGCTGCTGCTGAACATGAGTCCCTGCTACAATGTGACTAAATGCTAGAGAGCATCCCATGAAGAAGTTTTGCAGTCAAACACACACCAAGTTAAAACGCACAAGCAAAGAGCAGTAGTCTCCCAGCTGCTTTGTATTGAAGGGACCATATGTGACAACACCAAACATAGATTTGAAGATTGCAGAGGATTCCACTGTGCATTGGCAGGATGTGGGGTACAAAACCACGTTGTCAGATGCACTGTATTCCAGGCCGATGCTAATTCTGCTTGGCTCCTTCAGGATGTGCAATTCTGCCGAATAATGATCGATAAAGCTCCATCCTGGGGGAGAAAAAAAAAAACAAGAAAGAAGGGAGAGATGAGTAGAAAAAGTAACTTTTCAAGGTCGAACTGGAAGCAAAAGGCAAACAATGCTGTCATCTGCTGCTTAGAATGAAAAGTCTGTCGCATAATTAAAAATGCATTTGGCAATCTTTATTAATAAATACAAGTGTTGGGAAGAATTTGCCTCGTACCAATTGCAACCAGTACAGAAATATGTAAATATCTCAGCAGGGCTGGATACCATATCTCCTGGGAATGAGGTTTTCTATAAGTTTGCCCTTTACAGACAGGCTCTTCAAGTAAGAAAACAAGATTGAATATTTTAATAAGATGTATGAGACCACGGCACCATAAGAAGGATTCAATCAGAATGGCTACCTGGGACTATAATTTAGTTTTCATACATTTTTTCTTGGACTTGACGGTACTTGAAAAACAATGAAAATGACCCAGCAACAAGCTTCCAATTAATATCACATAAGTAGCAGTTCCAATAAGAGGGGTAAGTTTTCCCATTTAATGTTTAAATATATCTAAACCCAGCCTCCTCATCTTCTTTTTATTTTTTAAGCCTCAATATTAAGGATTGTGTATAAGCAGGAAAGTAGAAGTGACAAGGGACAAACGGCAGAATTATTTCTTAAAAATCTCAGCAGCGAAAAACTGAAATTCACTAAAAGAAATCATGAAAACCGTTAAAATAGAGCTGTGATACAGCAGAATGATCACCAAATGTCTTCTACCAGGCTCCCTGGGAGAAGGAAACTCAGTCAGGGTTGCCATGCTGGCTTAGACCAATATGCTATTTATCCCAGTATCCTGTCTCCAACAGTATCAGATGATTCAGAATAGCGGTTCCCAAACTATGGGTCAGGATCCCCAGAAGGGACACAATCCTTACTGCTATCTGTAGCAGTGGGAGTTTGGTCATCACCCCTCAAGGCTCTTGAGGCAATTACATACCTCAGATACATGGAGAAGGAGAGCGAAATCTTTACTCTGTAGTGGCCAGGTTTAAACAACAAAAGACTATTTAAATTTAACAACAGAACTAATAAGGACATTAAGGTATGAGAGAACAGGGAAACACGGGCAGAGACGAAATAAAAGCAATGGGTTAAAACCACTGCCCCCTAAAACTTGATTAGCTTTCAAATGGTTAGGATTATTTCTCACTGGTTCCTGGAGTTCAAGCCGTCATGTCCTCGGCCCTTTCTCTCAGGCTTTTCGAGGCTTGCAGGTCCCTGAGGGAAACGGTGTCTTGACTTGTCCCTGGGTCTGTAAGCTCTAAGGCAGTGCTCCCTCCAGCTTTCAAGGGTTTCCTTTGCTCAGAGCCGAGAGCCTGGGAAGCTTGTTTAACCCCTCTCCCCTCAGGTCAACTGGCGCCCGAATGGACATTCTAGAACTGCCACCCACCAACTGCCAAGCAGCAGCAGCAGCCGCGGAATCGGTCCCACTCCTCCCCTCCGGGAGTTCTACAAGCCTCCAGCTGCAGCCTAGCTGCTAAACCACCACCACCTACTTTAACACCATCTACACTTACTAAGCCATGTAGCTAAAGCACAAGATCAGGATCTACAAGATACGCTTGCATGTGTTTGTTGTTCCGTTAGGTCGTGAGAGTCTATTTAAGTCTCAAAACCACCAAGCAGGCATAACGTTTTAGAGCTCAGTATCCTGATCTCGTTGCCCTATCCACCTAAGCCACCGGGGCTGGGCACCTAGTTGCAGATACCCTGCCCTCCAGAGAGCACTATGGCCATGTTGGAAAGGGGAGGAGATATGGCTTAGCCCCACTCCCACATTTCTCTCATGAACTGGGCTCTACAAAGTTTGTAGACTCCTGCTTCAGAAAAATAATTCCAAAAGGAATTATCACCATTTCCTGTAATTAATTCCCAATGTCCAGTATCCTGAGGCTCCATCCCCTAATGATAGCCTATATTAGCCAGATCAGCCTGTATTATTCAGATCAGACTACATTACCTCAATGGTTCCTCCTTCCAATTTTAAAACTAGCACTACACACACGGGAGAGTTTTGTATATTAAAGCCGTTGGCATGCAATTCCCTCCAAGCATCACAGAATTGGTTTAATTAACCCAAAGCACAAGTATTGGACACACTGCAAACCTAGAATTACAATTCGACTTAGAAACAAACCGGGTGAAAATGCACACGTGAATCCACCAAACAACCATAACTCTGTCATTTTACAGCCCCACAAACCCTGCCATCCAAACTGTCTAGAAGGGGTGCAACACGGTACTTTCAAAATACTTTAAAATAGCCGTTTCCAAAATTTTCACCTAGATAACCCCATTCTGAGACCTCAATAGTAACCTGTGACCAGAGAGCATATGAAATACAATTGGGACTATGACCTCTACCTGTGGGTGGGGTAACCTATGAGAACATCAGACTTGGGGGTCAATGGTCAGTTTTGTAACTGCAACACCTGTGTGTTAAGCAAAGGCTGGTGAATAATTAAAGCTTATTTAAAGACATTTTGTTAACCTCACCACCTGCTCCCTCGTCATCCAAAAATAGTTTTGACAGTCTGCAAACTTTTAGTGTTAAAAAAAATGACAATTTTTCAAAATGTTTCCAGTTCCTGGAATAATCAGAGTCAAAATGGACGGACATTTTTATAGGTCTAAATATAAACTGTCTAAATATACAAATTGAGAATACAGAATTTTAATGGGAATGCAATTTTAACATCTCAAACTGTTGCTTTGGAGAGGACACCTTGATAAAAAAAATAAATCCTCATTTAGAGTTAATATTTCTTACAACTTCCTTCGATTTGATTTTCAAGGTTTTAAAGTTTAAGTCCAAAATTATTTTCTAAACATCACAAATTTCAAGCTTCTCAGTTTCAATCGGGGGGGAGGGGGGGAGCTATTTTGAAGTTTCAAAGTTGTTTTAATTTTACATCAGTGCTATTCCCATTTGTGTTATTCTTCAGGGAATTCTAGAAAGATCAGCTGTCCTCCAAAATGGCTGATTGCTTGTTCTCAATGGAGGGGAAGTGACAGAGATGCCATTTTGAAAAGACCTCCTTTCAAAATGGTCGCTTCCTTCTATTGTTCACAATAGGACCGCTTGGCTTCATTACCACTGAGAATAATAGGAGCTGCCAGCCATCTTGAAAGTGGGCAGTTGACTATAGAAAACTATGCTTTGGCATCTTCATAAGATAAAACATTTTTGCTACAAAGACAATGACAAAACATGACCTTTACTGTTAATTAAAACTGCCACCAGCATTCTCACAGCAACAACGTTCTCCAGAAACAGAACATTCCTTCAACAGGGACTGAAGAATAACCATTTTCAGTGGAGGTTCCCAAGCATTTGGTCGGGCCACAATTCTAACAGGTATTCGGTACTTTCTGTATGTTGAGAGCCAGTGTAACCCAACAGATATTGTGTTGGACTTCAAGCTGGGAGACCATGATTTAAAACCCATCTACCCACAAACTCAGTGGGTGGCCTTCGGCAAATCACTCCATTCCCCATGTGTAAAAAGGTAATAATTATGGCCTAGTTCACAAGAGTTTTGTGACGGTGAGCACGATAAGGATTGTAAAGCACTTTAAATGCTGAAATCACTATAGAAATTAATAATAATAAAAATAATTTTGCTGTTGTCTGCAGTGACAGAATTACATCCCTATCCTTGATTTTCCTAGATTGTAAGCCTCTCAAGGCAGGGACTGGTCTCCAATTTAATGATTGTTCAGTGCTGGGTATGTTGTTGGCATTATATAAATTCAACAGCAATATTTAAATTTCAAATCAGGATGATGCAGAAAAGACTTGGGAATAGCCTTCATTCAAGATTACTGCCATCATCTTGTTCTCCACGAACGCCCTTTGCAAAGCGTCAAAAACTGCTTGGGAAAGGGGACCCAATCTCCGAAATGCTGACAAACCCATGAGAATGACACAACAGGGCTGGGATGTTGGAAGGGACTAAATTAGAAGTGCTGACCATTTGAGGGGGAAGAGTAAGAAACCCTGCCAGAGCATCAACAAAGCGACACTGGGTCCACAGCCTCTATTATTCTGTGCTACAGATTTGCAACCAATGCGAGAGCAAGAGCAGAGTGTGATAGCAGGGAAGAGGTTAGGCTCTAGCTAGAGATGTAAGCAAAGAACCACAGGCATCTGCTGGCTCTTAACAAGGCCCGGCTTCCTGTGCTGCCGTCACAAGGGGAGAGAGAGAAGCAACAACGTTACGTGTAAAAACTCACAAGAGACATTTTAATCTTATGGAGGCCGAAGACTGACTGGCCTTCTGCGGAGCAACAGGAAGCCTCAGCTCTCCCTGACCCATCTCCTAGTCTCGGCCCTTTACTTAGTCTTACTAAGTAACTTGCATAAAGGAAACACCAAACTCCTCTCCTGGCAACTGCCTGACTTCTCTGCTCCTGAAGATGGGGGCTTTAAAGTCATTATCTTCTTTATGTTCAAATAAGGGCGATGCCTTCCCTTGGGCTCAGTTATCCTGTGCTGACTCTCTGCCTATTATTAACCGATAAGAATAACTCCCTTTTGCTGTTTCAATTGGGAAATTAGATGGCATAAAGCAGGAACAGTATACTTACTGACAAAAAAGGATGTTGTTGTGACTTTAAGGCTCCGCCATTTGGTTTGAAAGTTGGGGGGGGGGGGGGGGACCACAGAGCACAATGCTATTTAGTCCTTCACAATCATAGCCTTCCACCCTCGCCTCGCTAGCTTGCACCAGACCCCATCATTACCACTGAGCAAATGTTTCCACTTGTACTGCAATATCAGTGAAATTCCCAGGCAGAGAGCAGCAGTTACTGTCCGCAGCAGGGGTCACATGTCAGGAGCGGAGAGAGGGAAATGCTGAAACCAGTGCTTTGATAGAACATCATTTCACACTCAGGTGGGCAAAGCTGACAAACAGACGCAGTTTGCTCATGTCAAAGTAACATGGGAAGGCTGACTGGCTCCGAGCCTTTTAAAAGGAGCGTCAACGATGTCACCATTCCTCTCTCCTCAGCCACGGGCCTCCTTCTACGTTACGACTGCTCAGGTTGCAACAGCCTGTCTGAGGAGACAGACAAAAATGCAGCCAGCACGCTGGCTTTGTCTACACTTAGGCATGTTCATAAGGGAACTATAACGAGGGAACTATAATGTTCGCAGCATTTCCCCCATTGCTGCCAAAGGGCACTATAATCAGGGTTCCGTGCATTCAAACCTCCAAATTCTGCAAGCAGAATAAATTATGCAGGTTCACCAAATGGCACAGATTAAGTACGTTTTAAGTGTAAAAAAAAATAAAATAAGGATTCCCAGCATGCCATTTTCTTAAGTGCAGACCTCTTGTCCCCGCCACACACAACTCTTGGGGATGGGGATGGGGTGGGGTACTAATCCTGACATGACCCTCCCACCAGGTTCAGGCAAGGACACTTTACCCCTGGGGTAATGGCATTTGGGGGGGGGGGGGGGATTTTCTTCCCACCCACAGACATGCCTGTGCATTACATTAACTACATAGGGTAGATTGGGGGTTACCCTCAAGCAATCTCAGATTCCACCATAAGCACAATTATGAGTGGGCAAAAGGGGAGTGACCACTCCTTGAAACTCACCTCGGCCCGATTCATAAAAACTCATCTCCACGCTCCCCCATCCAAAACATTTTAGCTGTGGTTACACAAAATGCTTTCCTGAGGTTACCCCAGCGTAACTCATCCATACCAACAAGCCTTGAACTAGCAGAGAAACGGACATAGCTATACCAGTAAAACTGTTCAGTATAGATGCAATTTTACTGGCCAAACTATTGCTCCATAAATTGCCATAAAACTGTACTGCCACAAATTGTTGCGAGCAGCCCTGAGTCATGAGAATTGGGCAAGATATAAATTTAATAATAAATACTAATAAAATGATAGGTTGTGGGTAAATTGCCTGGCCTACCAGAGTGTGCTCTTCCCTTCTTTCGCCAACAGGGGGCAGCAGAGTGTTTGTTCCATTCCCAATAGAGGGCAGGTGCGAAGAGCCAGCCGGCAGCATTTTCTTTGCGCTCTTTGTTTGTTTCACGGATGCTCTTGCAATGCCACATGCTTCTTGCGGGTTTAAACCCTAAGGGTTTAATGACCAAAGCTCTCAAACCCTCAATATTACAGTTTTCAGGCCTGATTTCTATGCCAGTGCTCAGGATTTGGTGGGGAAAGGGCAACACATGAGTTTTGAGCACTGGGGATGCTAGGCTTCAAGCTGCACATGCACTCCTTCCCCCACCCTGCTACGCTCGCTCCGTTATCCACACTCCCTGCCTTGGAGGCTACTTCCTTGCCCCTTCCTGTTTCATTGGCTCCAGCACAAAGGAGTAGAAGAGTAGTCCTCACCCCAAGTAGTCCATGCTGTTTTCTACACACACGCACCAGCAAGGGGGAGCCAAAAATGCTATTAAACCAATGATGAACACCCCAGAGTAGAGATGTCAGGTTTCAGGAAATCAATGCTAGCTCAGCCTGTTGGAGCTAACAGACTTCAGACTTCTTATGCATTTTTACTAGACTGAAATGCTGTCAAAACTCCTTATCTACATAGAGCACTGAACTGGTTTACACAAAAGGTGTGAATTCAAATCTGTTCCGTGAAACTGGGGCAGGCGTGTCATGTTTGACTTGAGGGGGTTCAAATCATGTTAGCATAAAATTCACCTCAACTGCAACAAGCCACCCAATGAAAAGGGTATCTCCATGGGGCCAGCCCCAGCTTAACTACCCCCCAGGTCAAAGCTTGGGCACACGCACAGGCCGAGCCTGCCTGCCGTGCCCTGCTTTCATGCTCCCAAATCAGAGCTCTCAGGGCCCGGAGGCAAATTCCAAAGCGTCGCATGTCATTTTGGTCTAGAACTGGGTGGCAGTGTCCTGATTTCCTGCAAAGCATAAATTCTGAAAGTTTTCATTTAGATCAGCTTGAAGCCTCTGGCTGATCGGAACTATTGGTACCAGAAGCAGCATGAGAAACGAGACATGATCTCTTTGGGATGAGGAGATATTTCCCTCCTCTCCTCATCCCCTGGTGCAATATGGGAGCACAAGTCCCACACAAGGTTTGCTTCCTGTCAGGAAAGGAAAACAAGAAGTCTACTGGAAGGGTTTATCGTGGGTTTTTGGCCAGCAATACTGGAAGTTTTTAAACAGTAGAATTTTTTGTATGTGATAAACTCAGAGACTAAGGCCACTTTCAGACATCCCCCTCCCCCCCCCCCCCCCCTTGGCGTGTATTTTTTGTTTTTGGGGGGGGGGGGGGGGGGGGGGGGGGTTCAGACCAGCCAATCCCCACGCATATCCTGGCTTCAGAGTCTCCCCCTCACCCACCCCGCAGTCAGAATATGCGCATCTGGGGGGGAAGGGGAGAGACTGTCTGAAAGTGGTCTGAGATATTACTATTGATATAGCACTAATGTGCCTGGTACTGCAGGGTTAGGATTAGAGGTCCCTGACCTGAGGGGCTTACAATTTAGGATGGACAAGGCAGGCAGGGCTACATTCATCAAGTTGAGATGTTGCAGGTGCACATGCTTTGCTTTGTTGCAAGGGGATCTTGAAGCACTGGTGAGCAATCTAAGAGGGGTGAGGAGCTAGGGAAAGCATGATAGAAGAGGTAGGTTTTTGAGGAGAGACACAGGGAGGGAGCAAAAATGTCATCCCCTCCAAGAGCTGGCTACTGCTAGAGCAGAATTGGCAAAGTGGGGGGAGGGAGAAATGTTACAACCTGCCATAAAAGCAAAGTCTCCCCCCCCCCCCCCCCCCCCCCTACTCTGCAGCACAAACCCCCTCCTGCAGGATTTAGCCAAGCAGAGAGCAAAACTCATCAATTCTCCCAGTTTAACCTTGTCTCTGTTTCAATTCACCAGGGTGTGTATGGATTCTAATACTCTCAGTCCCCTTTAGGCAATGCATAATGAGCTCCCATTTTGGGTTAAAACACACATCACTTCTCTCCCCACCCCCGTGCTCACCTACATTAATGCTCAGACCAGAAACAGAGCTGAGATGCCTCCTCCTCAGCCTGGTCAAGCGGCCACCACAAGAGAGAGAAGGTGACATTTGCACGATGGGTGCTGGGATTAGCAACTGGCGGAAAAATAACCTATAGCAAGTAATTAATAGTACTTACACCTGAGGTAGAGCGTGCGGGGAAGGTTCGGGTCAATACAGGGGTCTTCCTTGAATTAAAATTTAACTTACCCTTTATTGCAACCTACAAAAGCAAGTAATGAGCACTAACATTTTTATTTCTTTTAAACTGTCATTTAGTCTGCAGAGGGGATAATTACCTATTTCCACTGTAGTAAGGTTTTATCACCCTTAGTGAGGCATTTTCTAATTTAATATTTTTAACTATATTATCATAAAACCTTGTTTCTGGAAAAAATGATCACGAACCAAACAGCCATTTGCCATAAAACATGTGTGTGAGAGAGAGAGTGCCTTGCCTTAATTATTTATGCATTTCTTCCCAGCTGAAGAAGGGGAGGGCAGAGGGACAAAACCAGGCATTCGATACATCAGCATGCACACAACATACACACAACCCTCAGCTCCTTAGGCCACAATATCACCTCCATATAAAGTACTCCCAAGGACAAAATAGCCCACGAGTGCTCGTGCACACATATTGCCATTCCACAATAGCTTCATCCTTGGAACGAGAGAGAAAGAGACCCTGGGTCAGAGATGGACAGTTTATCTTGGGTTAACTAAAGCATAAGTTGAACAACCTAGGTCCCACATATCTGAAAAGACCCCCTCCTCCCTCATGTCCCATGGCGGCCTCGGTGGTCAGCCAGGAGTGCCCTCTTGCACCCACCATCCGCCTATCAAATTAGCATTGCAAGGGAATGCAGCAGGGAGACATTCTTAGTGGCTGCCGCGCAACTTTGGAACTCCCTTCCCCCTGGATGTTCATCTGAGCCCGAGCATCTTCTGAAGGCAATGCAAGACATTTTTATTTGGCCAGGCATTCGACAAACAGAGATATGGTTTGAGGAGGCTTAGGAAAAGTTTTTAACTGGTTTTATTTTTGTCTATTTAAAAACGTAATCCACACTGAGCCCTTGGGATAGGGCAGTCTGTTCGGTCCGTGCAGCCCCCCCAGTCACATGTTTAGCACATTCAGCCTAATAAATAGGCAGCCCCCTGCATGTATTTCATGTGCTTGCGGCACCCTCCACTAGTGGCGCTTGTAATCTCCCTCCCAATGGCCGCCTCTCAACTGAGAGGCATGCTAGAGATCCACCCCCAGCTGAGAGGCATGCTAGAGATCCGCCCCCCAACCTCTGGCCTCTCAGCTGAGAGGCACGCTAGAGATCCGCCCCCCGACCTCTGGCCTCTCAACTGAGAGGCATGCTAGAGATCCACCCCCAGCTGAGAGGCAAGCTAGAGATCCGCCCCCCGACCTCTGAGCTGAGAGGCACGCTAGAGATCCGCCCCCGACCTCTGGCCTCTCAGCTGAGAGGCACGCTAGAGATCCGCCCCCGACCTCTGGCCTCTCAGCTGAGAGGCACGCTAGAGATCCGCCCCCGACCTCTGGCCTCTGAGCTGGCCAGGTGCGTTAGTTGGGACTCTATGTGCTGGAGGACCTGGATGCCGGCACGGCTGCAAGAGAACCTAGTTGACAAGATGCAGGCACGTGGGCACCCACTAGCAATGTCCCCAGGCTCACTCATGAGCGGTAGCTCTGTGGTCCATGTGGAAGACACCTAATGGCTGGGCACGCGGGAAAGCGCCCGGTGAAGGCTAACGTGGGCCATCCTCTCGTTTGAGTCCACTCTAGTTTCACAAGAATGGCGTGATAGCAGGCCATCCAGTATGAAAAAGCGCACAAAGATATTCTGGATGGTCCTCATGTTTCAGCGCGATGGGGGTGGGAGGGCGTGTACCACATCTTATCCTATAGGAAACACCCTCCTAATGCAATTTGCACCCATAGTTACGCTATCAAGAACATAGTAGGTGGAGATAGTAACGGCCATAGAGCAGAGGTGGGGAACCTCCACGTCCACAACGGTTTATCTTTTTATTTATTTAAAAAATTATTATCCTGCCCCTCTTGCCTCAGGCAGCTCGGAACGGCTCACATCATATAAATATAAAAACATTTAAAACTATGTTCTGGCCCATAGAGCTAGTCCCCATCTTCAGGCATGAGTGAGTTCACAGCAAGTGCATGGAGATGAGGGCATCCATGTGAGAATAGGAAATACGTTCATCATCTGAACTATTCCCTTCCTTCCCCCATACCCCAACTCCTATCTGGCCCACAAAGTTTGTACTGATTTTCAAAGTGGCTTGTGGGAGGGGAAGGAGGATTCCCACCTGTGTCATGGAACAACAGCCTGCAGCAGTGGACTGAATGATAATTTGGCACTCAAGTAATCTTCCCACCCACCCCAGCTCTGTGTACAAATGGGAGGGTGAGGGTAGAGGACCTGCTCCCCAATACACATTGGTGTGAGCATGCCAAGCCCTTTGCATGAGGCTCTTGCAGGTTCAAGACACCATACAAGAGCACTCCATGATCTGCAAAGCACCCTGAAGCAGGGCAAGTATCATTATCCCCATTTTACAGACAGGAAAGAGCTGAGGCAGAGGGAGGTTAAAGTGCTTTGGCTGAAGAGACACAGCAAATCTCCAACATAGTGGGGGTTAGAATCCTGGAGGCTCCTGTCTCCAAGCTTGCTGCCCTATCTGTTCAGACACACTGCAGGGTGAACAGGTAACTCTAGCATGAGCCCAATCTCACAGCTATATCTTTGAGACAAAAAGCATCACCTGGACAGAATATGAAGCCATCTGCAAAACTCCCATTAGTGTCTGTGGTGCCAGGAGGTCATCCTCTATTTCCGTAAAATTAACTCGCATCCATTGTGTATGCCTGACAAGAAATGGACCTGACAATTTTGGAGAGCAAAACTAATATTCCTTCCAATGGCAGCTCACAGACTTTTTAGGTCTAACTGTCTGTCAACTTTCAAAAATTTCTCATGGGCTAACATGTGCCATTAGGCAATACCAGACAAGCTACCAGGCAATACGTATAACTAGACCTAACAGTGGCTACGTGCCAGTAGGAAACTTGTGTTGTCTTCCCCCATGACCTTTCAGGAGCCAACCCGTGTTCAATGTGTCCCATACCCAGCATCTACAAACATAATGGGGAACCTTTGTGTTTACAGACAAAATTGAGCAGCTAGCATTACATCTGGTGACCACCGTTGTCATCATCCTTTCAGCTGAAAACACTATAAAGACAGTGTCAGTGGTTTCCAGGTGATCCTTATTTTAAAAGGGAGCATTCCTTATTTCAGAGCCTTACAACTCCATAAACGTAAGAGACATCCCTTATTGACATCACTGTGATCTCTTATTCTGACCACCACCGCAGCTTTGTGGAACATAAAGGACATCCCATATTTCTGTCTCTCTCAGCTCTGGAGCATCCCTTATTTTGGAAACTTTGATCTGGCAGCCCTTAGTGAAAATGAAAGTCCTGTGTTTGTATAAGTAAAACTCTTAGCTTTCCTTTTATCCAGGAACATTAATAAGATGGATGTAAATTTTACTGATTAACATGTTTCCACAGTGCAGCTCATTCGCCTTCCATTAGCAGAGTCTTCTCACCTGCTATTCACGTTTTGTACATATATACAAGCAATTGGCAGGCGGTGCAAGACACACACACACACTCGCAATGGACAGAAGAGCCATCTTAATGAACATTATTTACAAGGAGTATGCGAAATAAAATTGTTTATCCATCTGATTACATAAAAGAAAGTGCCCTTTGCTAGTCTAGACTCCAGCGTGAAATCAAGCAGCTGATTCTGAAGAGATTATCTCATGAGCCCCTCAACAATCATCAAAATAATGAAACTGAGGAGGTCTAACCGGCAAGTGCGCCGTGCGTGCTGCATACATTATATCAATGATGGCCTGTAGTTAGGGTACCCAACATGCCATTATTTTCTGGGCTGGATCCGCTGTGTCTACAATAAACCAATAGCTATAAAGGAAACACAAACATAGCAGTCTAAGGAATGCTGTGCACAACGCTGGAAGAGGGAAACACGATTTTTAAAAGGTTTTCGTATCCTGCAACAAAAAGGATTTAACAGTAATGTTGCTGCCCTACTGCAGTCTGCATGCAGGATCCAGCTTCACTTAGGAGGATTGGTTTCCTTGCTTTGTTCATTAAGGCAAACAAAAGTTTATAGATTTGCACAGAAAAAGCAAAAGGTCCAATACAAAATCATTGGTGCTGTGTTTGGCTGTAATGCTGGGGTGTGGGGCAAAAAAGAACAGAGGGGGCATCCTGGATCATCTAAATAACAAGGGGGTGTTTTTTGGTTTTTAAGTCATTTGGTCTCTGTTTTGGGAATTCCATTAATAGAACATGTCCAGCTGTTTCACTATTGTGCTTTGGTGTTTGCTATTCAGAATATTTACTTCCCATTTCTCCTCCCTCCTACACTTGAAGTCTCCTCACTCTGAAAAAGTGAAATAAAGATGTTAAGCAGCCCCCAATCAAAACTAAAAGTCATCTATCCAATTCCTAGCACTGACCTTTGCTTGGAGTGATTCAAACTTTGGCAAACAATGATTTCTTTTTTTAAAAAAAAAATGTAAAAGAGCAACCCGCACCCCTGCAGCAGAGAGCACAGCTTAAACGGGACACGCCCACTCATGTAATTTTGAGGCGCGTGGATACGCGTTCCCGTGGCTCCCCCATCCCCCATGCACAAATCAACCAGCGAAAAGCCAGATGTGCCCGTCTGCACCAGCCCCTCACAGAGCACTCCACCTGCTGCGCACACACACACACACACACACACACACACCCAGCGGAGGGACATTTAAGAACAGTCATAGAAGTCATAGAAGTCACTCAGAAATTAGAGAGTCTCCTCTCCTCCTCCCACCACACTAGCTTTCCCTGGAAAAACTTTTTGTCTATATTAGTGATTGAGCTTTTAGCCAGTAAGAATCCAGATAAGCCAGAGAGCCAGGTGAGATGCCCCATTAAGTGCATGTCATTTATTTCTGTTCAAAGTTTTTATTATAAATCGGCTTATGCTGCACCAGGTCACATACACAAATTTCACCATGCTAATGTGGTATATTTCCACATTGGCAAAGTAGCCCATGATCCTTGAAATCGCTTCCTCCAAGGAAGTCCCATTGAAGTCCAGAATAAGCAAGTTTGTGGATCATGGTCTTAATGTTTTGTTTGCTAGTGCCTAGCAGAACAGATACCTACTCAGTTTCCATCTCCCCGCCTTTCCCCCATCAGACTGGCGTTAAATTACCTGTGCCTTTAAAATTAAAAAACACTGTGTAAATTAATTCCAAATCCCTGCTGTGAGATGCTCATCCAGTTCCCCTTGACTTAAAAGACTGGCCACGTATAGGTGTGAAAATAAATGTGAACATATACTGTAACTAGGCATGGGTGCACAAAATTATCCTAACTCCATGAATCCAACAAGCCTAAACTTCACCTATAACTTAAATGGAACATTTTTTGAGGAATAAAACATTTTTCGATTTTAAAAAAAGGAGACTGGCCACAAGGGGGCACTGTCTAACTCATTTCCCCGCCAAAGCAGCAAAAAACCAGAGTGCAAAACTCAGGCTATAAATTACCCAGCAAGACGGCTATCATCACCGTGCCCAGCACTTGAAGGAGATTCGAAAAGGTCTGTTTCAATTCCCTCTCTCTCTCGAGCAGGTCAGGATTGGGTCCTCCGAGCCATGTGCAAATGCTTTTAGCCCCACGGCTTTAAATTACGAAAAGGTGACATGTGACCTCTGGCTGGTCTCCAGAGATCAGGTGCGAGATTTATAAATATTTAAAGAAAGCGCGCTGGCCCTAAACAAAGAGACTCTGTACACTTGGCTAAGGCATACGGGTGGAGGCAGAGGACAGGCCTAGGGAAGGACTGCCTTCTTCTCTGCTCAAACTCAAGTCAAGTACAGGGCTCCAAGCTAGCCCTCCCCCACCCCCGTCCTCACCTATTTGCCTAATACAAACAATCCTCCATCATTTCAGCCTGCCATTCCCTGCAGCAGACGAGGTAGAGAAAAGGCTTGTGTACACCCCAACAAATTTTTACACTTCCACAGCAACAAGCACTCATTTCATGGCTTGGTGTTTCAAGTGGGAATGCAGGCGACCTGGATGCAGATGAGACATCAGGGAGGAGAAGCAAACTAACTTCCCATCCTCCTTAGCAGGCAATATTGTACATTTCCTCTGCAAAATGTTGCCATCCTGCTTGCTCTCTCTCTCTCCCTGCTCCCCATCATCAATATTTGAGCAGATTAATCACTGGAGAAACTAGAAAGCACAAGACAAGGCAACACAAGAAGGGGGAAATATTATTTGTGTACTTTAATATCCCATGTTCCTGGGATGATTTCCCTCTTTCACAGCTTGACTGTTTTATAACAGATTCGATGCAAGAGATGAAAAATTGTCTCTCAAAAGAAAGGCGACAAATCATCTTGCCATTCTTAACAGGGTTCTTTTTGTTGTTGTTGTTGTTCCTTAAAGGGTGTGGGTGGGAAGAACTCTGAAATTTCCATAACAGAAGAGTTGGTAACCTTACTGGAGATGTTAAGCATCAAACCTCAAGATTAGGCAAGACCAGCTCATTTGGGGTCATCTTTACCATATGGTGATAGATGGTTTTGGAAAGATAGTGGCGTGCCATGGGCCCATATCAACCCATCTAATGAGCTTAGCTAAAAGCCATGGAGTACTGAACTCCGCTGACATGCAAGTCCACTTCTAAGACTCAACTAGAGGTTCAACCAAAAAAGCCCAACACACCAAACAAATGATATACAAAAGCCTTACGAAGGACCTGCTAACTCGGAGCAAGGAGTGGCTCTAAATGGGTTTTCTTACACAGAATCACGCATACCTGTATACACAGGTCATGCATAAATTTATTCCCCATCCTATTCCAGAATCGGCTCAGGGTGACTTACAATACTTAAACAACAAAGTAAAAATACATATTAAAAAAATAAAGCCCATTCTTCCCTGTACCCGACCATCCATACCATCATACCACCATCCCATCCCACCCACTTCCACACCTCTCTCTCACCCAGAAGAGTCACCTCCTCCATCCCCAAGTTCAGCCCCCCTCACTTGGGAATGGGGTAGGAGGCTCTGGACAACCCCCAAACCTTCCCACCCTACCCTCACTCCCTCATCTCTCACACAGGGGAGTCTCCCTATAGACTTCCCATGTAGCCAAAACCCTTCCTCCCAATAAATCCACCCTCCTCCCCTCATGTGTGTAGCTTGTCTCCTGCCCCCATCTCACTGGGGGGGTTGTGGCAATGTAGTTTTGGGGGTGCCTCCAGGAACCAAATTCAGGAGCACATGGGCTGGAAGCTCCCCTACCCTGATGGATACATCCCTCTCTGTTGTCCCAGTAGCAGAAGGCCTACTAGCTATCCCGCTAGCAAACTCCAGGCTTAGTCAAGAGTAACAAGTGGCTCCATCATGGATCCGACAGTCACAAGACATCTCTCACCTAAACGATTAAACCACAGACAATACAGACTGACACTTTTCGGGGGCAAGACCCATGGGAAGGGACTCCTCAGAAGAACAAGAGTGCAAAGTTGCAGGATTTACCTTTACTCAATACAGATGATGTGCAAGACATATGGGGTAGCAATATCTGCTAGGAGGAGAGACCAGAAACAGCACAAGGACTAGTGGACACTATGAAACTAACTGGCAATAGATTTAAAACAAAAAGAAGTCCTTTTTCATGTGGAACTCGTTGCCAGAGGATGTTGTGAAGACCAATAGCAAAGGCCTAGGTATTTGCATCAGCCAGCAAGACTCGCTTGCAGCAACATTTGAAATTTTTCATAAAGGAAAAAGCTTCTGCAGAAAAATGTTTTTCATAGAACTGAAAACACGTCATTGAAAAATTTCAGTTTCGTCAAACTTTTTCCAAGTCTACAAAAAAAGTTGAGTCAGATTTTTTTTGGGTAGAGAAAAATGGATGTTCTGCTGTGTCAGTTTTCATATAAGTACTAGAAGTAGGGGACACTGAAACTAACTGGCAATAGATTTAAAACAAAAAAAAAGTCCTTTTTCACTCTACATACAATTAACTTGTAGAACTTGTTGCCAGAGGATGTTGTGAAGGTCAATAGCATCACAGGGTTTTAAAAGGACTGGATAAGGATTGATGCAGGTTCATACACGGCTATCAAACGTTGATTGGGCAGGGAATGGATCACTCCATGATGACCTGTTGGGCACTTCTCTGAAGCAATCAATGGTGGCCACTGTAGGAGACAGGACGCTGGACTGGATAGACCATTAGTCTGACCCACTAATGGCACTTTTAATGTTTTCATTTATAAAACCACTTGGGGAAATGACATTTTTTAAAAACAAAGATACACCAACTTTTTTTTTTTTGTTTCAAACACACTACAAGAATATTTCGTTTCCAGAAATTTCTGCAAGGGTAAATGTTTGATTAGCCCCAACCATAGAATTTACTCCATGCTCAATGGAGTAAGTTCTGTCCCTCTTTTAAGTCAAAGTAAATCTGGAATTAACACCTCTGCCGCCAATAAAGTTACACTGATTTTACACCTGCATAGCAGAAGAACCTAGTCCACAAACCCTTGTCTCTTTTTTTCAACAAACTTAATGTTTGCCAAAAGGTGCTGGATTGACAGCCTTAGTCCCAAATTCCTCAATTAATCCAGCCTCTTGGTGTTTTAATACCAGCGATACACAGTATGCCGAGTCAAGGCTGGGATCACATGAACATTTTTTTTCTTTTAACTCTTATGTAATGGAAGTAAATTAATCCTTTAATGCCCGGATTTCCTAGTACGCACCCCCTGTTGCTCACAGCAAGGGGCACTGTGACTGACAGAGCAGTAGCGTTAACTTTAAGAGCAAGACATGGTGATCTAGAAAATACAGCACCCTACTCAAGGCCAGGAGGGAAAAAAAGAATCAAAGACAGTGCCTGATTGGCAGCCAGTTAATCTCTGCCTTTACTCAACACGCACAGAGCAGCAAGCAACAGTTCCTGTGTAGAACGGCCTATTCAGTCTGGGTTCTAGCAGTCTAGATCTGATCTGCGTCAGTGACCTAGACCATCCTAGTTTTAAAAGCCCCAAATGGGCCATTACAGAGCCTCCTGCAAACCAAAATTCTGCATCAAGTCCAGCTCAGCTGCCTAACTGAACAGGTACAGTCTCTTATAAAATAATGAGTGGCCTAGAGAAGACCAGTGCGGAGCTGCTATTCCCCGCCCCCAATCTCACCACACAAGAATAAGGAGATGGTCAATAGGACTCAAAGAAGAGACCCTTCCCATACAACACAGAATTGAGACTGCGGAACCCACTGGGTGCTACCAGATGCAGTGGGTAAAAACAAACTCCACATTACCCACCCACAGGGTTTAATTTCTGTTTTTTCACACCCATTCTGGCAGAGGTTGCTGAGGCCCTGAATTTAGCCCTGTATGAAGTGCGACTACAGCTCTACAAATGATGAAAAGAAACCGTTACGACAGTTAACGTTGCCAAGTGACTGTTCTATGTCGGCTTGCAGAGGTGGATCCAGGTTCCCAATTGGAAAGGCACTCATGTAACCAAAGAAAACCACCATTATAGCTGACAGACTTGACTTGTAGCAGAAATGCCAAGGTGTGAACAGGCCTTGGAGAATGAACTACCTTTTCTCGGAACAGCAAACTCTTCCCCTTTTTTGGCTGTCTTATTGTTTAAGACAGCGCTTAAGACGTTAGGCTGGAACCCAGAATATCCATGTTCAGCTCCTTGTTCTACCACCAATTCCTTCCTTGTGTGACCTTGGCCAAATCACTTAAGTCCCACCATGCCTCATACACGAGATGGAAACATCAGTACATTCCAGCCTCCCCCTTCAATGTTGGAAGGGTAAAAACATTAACAAGCACTCAAATGCAATAGCAGAAGTGGGTAAGCCTGGCCCATGAGCCAAATTTGGCCCATGACTTTTCTTTTGCTGTCCCTTTTCCAATTCCTGGATCTGACCAATGGATCCAGTCCCTTCCCTCCAGTCCTGAAAGAGTGAGATCAGGAGAAGCAGCAGGGATGGAACCATGACCTGGACCCTTCCTTTCATTCCCCCCACCTGAGTGCATTCCTTAAGCACCCCTTCACACAACTTCTATCCAGCCCAAGGAGCTTGGGGGCCACTTTTAAAAGTGGCCCCCAAGAGAGGAACCATTTCCCATCCTTGCGCTGTAGTGCAAGGGACAACAGAAGCACTAAAGCAGCATCCACAAGAAGCTAGCCAACACCCAGTGAAATCGGTTACTGAGACAATCTCATATCAAGTTAGTTAGTTATTTATTTCTACGTGGCCGTAGGCCATAGCAGTCATTCTCATATCAATGAAAGCGGTGCTCAAACTAAAATGATTACTAAACTTTCCTCCACTCGCTGACTTATCACCTGGCACGCCTGATGTGCCAAGCGTAAAAGCAATGTCTTACAAGGTGAAGATTCCTAAAAGGATTTGCATATCCAAAACATTATGCCATCTGCTTAAATGCTATTTTAATCCTTTCTACCAAAAGGATTACATTGTCCTAAATTGCCAGTCAGTGTCACTCTTACGTGCCCTAGGCATTTTGTAATTCATAAGCTAGCCCACGACACAAAGAGCAGTCTTTAAAACATCCAAACTTTCACCATCTCTGAAGAGTCAGATCAGTGGCATTCTTCGACACAAAGCCAGCTCAGCATGTTACACTCCGCGCACAGCTGTCTCTCCCCTGTCAGATGGGGTAACACAGGAAGAGCCAGAGAGAAAAATTTGGTAGCCCAGTACAGATCCTGGTAGCCCTTCCATTACATAATGGAACTGGCCATGTCAGTTTTTGGAAAGGCTTGTATTTAAACACACAGATGCTAGCCACCAACCTCTCTTGATCGCTCACGTTATGCCTAGGCCTTACCATGAAATGGTTTTTCTTTTCAAGAAAAAGTTTTAATGAAAGTTTCTGTCTTGGATAACTATTTTATAGAACCATTAACTTTAAATTATTCTTCTACTCACTGTATTTAACGTCTATCAAGACCAATTCTTCATTTTTGGGGAGTCCCGTGAGCTTGGGGGCCTGGCTCAACTGTATTCTCTCCCCCCACCCCACCCCACCACCACGCACCTGTTGACCCTGCACATGGGAAGAGACCTTTGTCAGTACTACTTGTAAGGAAGAAGGTACATTTATTTATTTATTTTAAAAAAATTAAGGATTGACACAAAATTTTAAGCCAGGTGGGTAAGGAAGAGACACTAGGTCTGAGAGACCATCTGTCCTTCCATGATCCATTGAGGCCCCTGCTATCGGCCAAGAGCACCTCCCTGTGGGAAGCGTCGGTCGGTCTTGTTTACACGACAAAGGTTCGTCGAGGGTTGGGTGGGGGGTGCAGCGTGCTCTCAGTCACTGCCCTGATGTTATGAAACTCCCTTCCCCTGGAGGGGATGCAAGACCTTTTTGTTTGTAAAGGCATTAGGCAGGCAGGGATAGGATTTTGGAGGGTTTACAGAAGGTGAATGAGTGAAACTATTGCAGGTCATTTTCTTCTTCTGAATAGCACACCCCCCTATCAAACTGCCTTGGTTTTGGCTGCACCTTCCCCCTAACCTTTGCATACACACAACCTTCCAACATAATATTTTTGGCAGAAAGCTACATGGCATCCGGAACAGATGATGCCACTTCAAGGAGGAAATCTTATAGATGGCAAAATCATGCAGAAGAGCATGCCCATTTTTAAGAGTACAGCTGCAATGCTTACAATGCAATTCAGGGACCCGTGTTCATTGCATTTTCCCTATTAGCAGCAATCAGGGAAACACAGTGAACATGGGTCCCTGTGTATATTTCACCTGGAAAAGCCTTCCTTCCTATGCTGAGCTCCGCTGCCAGGGCAGGGAAACGAGCTGTACCTTTCTTTTCTTATAGAGGGCTGGTCCACAAATAGCTCTTAGTCAAGTTGGTTGGGGATGCAACCTCTGAATGTTCGGAGCTGGGAGTCAGGTGCAGGGAATGGATTGCTCCATTATGACCTGTTGTGTACTTTTCTGAAGTGCCTGAAGATGCCCACTGTTGGAGATGGGATAGTGGGCTGGGTGGGCCATTGGTCTGACCGAGTCGAGTATGTTCTACACAATGCCCGCTCTGTGTTTACGACTGCTAATACAAGCAATCCTGAATACGTACACAGTTTACTTTCTTATGTTTTTACCATTTATTTAGGCTCATTGATTAGATGTAGGAAAATGCCACCGGCCTGAACCATAACCATTACAGCCACCTTGGCAAAGCCATTGCCTCCAAGAAGCTTTTTAAAGGATAAGTTCACATTGGCACGTTCTCGCCACATATTTAGGAGTGGGATGTGTTGTGCATGGTTGGGATTTAGAAGGATTTTATATAAATATATTCCTTTTTTATATTGATGGAGACAAAGTATTTCGAATGATCTCTTTTATTGGACCAACTATTGTCCTATATTGTTGGTCCAATAAAAGATATCACTATCGTTGGTTCAATAAAAGATATATCATTTGAACTACTCTGTCTCCATCTCTGTCACTTGGGACCAACATGGCAACCACACTCTCTCTGGATTTTTTATATTGTATATACTTTGTGGATGTCTTGGTCCCCCACCACCTCCAAGGGGTGGGAATATCACAACCACCCCCTCCCATTTGGGGGGGGGGGGGACGTGAACATGGGTACTCTCTTGGGTTAGAGCCAAGGGAGTAGACATGGGGGGAAACAGTGTGGAGATTTGGAGTTTTGTGATAATTTGTTTTTAATAATGCGCTTTATTTATATTTGTTTCATTCTGGACAATGAGATAGGACCATACTGGTGTGAATTCTGGTCTGCTGTGTTCAGGGAGGACGAGCAGGTATAAATTATAGCAGCCAGGGCAATCAGAGGAATCGAACAAAATCTACCATATGGAAGCTGAGACTGAAAAAGCCTTGTAGGATCAGCCTAGCTAAGCACACGTTAAGAGAGGACATAATTGCCCTAATTATACGAGTAGGTTGTACATCAGGGAGGGAGAGGAGCTTTAAGCTCAAAGACATCCCTAATGCGTGAGCTAATGGGTGTGAATGCTGGATACAAAGGCAGCCGTAGCATCATTTTCTCACAAGTAGCAGAAGCAAGTCACTTGGATAATTTATTTATTTATTAAAATATTTTTACCCCACCCCTCCTGCTCCAGCAAGCTCACTTCACAGCAGGGATCATACCACAATGGGGCTGCCTGCAGTAGCAGGGGTCTAGACTTCACGGCTTTCCAGCCCGACTCCTGAGGGACTATAAATAGGGTTGCTGAGACAGATAGTGAGGGTTTATTATTTGTATTTTGGGGGAGCCCTAAAGGCTGCCTGAACACTATGTGCAACCAACATGGATACTCGCCTACCCAATTTTTCTAGTCGCCTCAATTTTTTTCTGGTTTGGCTATTTCAGTTGTGCCATTTTTTGCAATTGTGTATCCTCCACCGTGCAAGTCTTGCCAAAACAGAACCACCAGAACAGATGCTCAGAGTGCAAATGGGTATCAGTTATTACCCAAATTGCCGTTTTCAGTTCAGGCAGGCTTACCAATTTTTCCCGTTCTAATAAATACTGAAGCACAGGGTTAATAAAGGCGAACCAGCATTCTGGGTAAGTCTGGTCAGGATAGCACCCTGACATGTAGTAGGGCCAGTTGAGATATACCAACGCACAGAGATGAATGAGAATGAACCAACCCATTCACCCCGAGATAGTTGGAGGAGCTAGTCTGCAAAGCCGGATAGGAGGATACCCCCCCCCGCCGTCCCTCGAGCCACTAAGACTGGTCTCAAGACAGATAACCGAGGTACCCCTGTATGGCTCAAACACTTGCATACTCTTGCCAACAGGACAGGAGTTGGTCCAATGACCGAGATCATCTGAACTGCCTTGTCTCCATCTCTTAAATCTGGGACCAACATGGGAGTCACCCTCTCTGTCACAACTGTTAACAACATATTACCCATAATGCATAAGAGCACAGACTGCCTCACTAATCAGGTCCACACTAGCTTGTACACTGGGCCTTAGATACCACAGCAGGTGACACTAGGGAGAATATTCTATAGCAGAGGCCGGCAAAGTTCCCAAGCCCAAGAGTCATATTCCAAAATGTTCATGTCACAGAGTCAAGAACCACAAGAGACACTTTACAGTGATTACACCTTCCCGCAATCCCAGCATGGCTTCCCTCCACGATGCCACAGCTCCCAGGTAGTCTGGTTGATTCAGGCAGCGCAACACTTCGTCTGCGCTCTGGTATCAGCGAATGGCAGCTTGGTTTCTCTTGCTCCTGGGAGAGCTGCACAGACACCACCCCTTCCAGACAGCCACTTCTGGCAAGAGGCACAGTACAGGTGCCCAAAAGCTGCAAACTGCTTCCGAGCTGCCATCTGCCCACTTCTGTTCTAAAAGCAGCTGTTCAGCGATTCAGACATGGCTCGAGTCCTGTTATGTTTCTAGGAGCACATGAATCTGGGACGATTCTACATTTCAAAATGTAATGAAGAAACAGTCACCCTAGCAGGGAGAAAACAACATGCCCCAGAAACACCAGTCCCACCACACCAACCACCACTGAAGTTTCAAATCCCAGCTCAGAATTTTGGTTTGCACTTGAGAAAGGTGTCTTTTTTTTTTTTTTGTCATGCCTGGCATTACCGCAGAAAAACCTCCCTTTTTGCCTCCCACTTCAACACTGGGTGCCATCTTTAATGATGATGCATGAGCGTCCTTTTCTCACCGTGCTGCTGGGGGGGGGGGGGGAGGGGGAGTCAAACGTGTGACACCACCAGTATGGTGTATCAACAAGCGAATTATAAACCATGTCAATCCGAGTTAATGCAAAGCTGTAATCCTCTTTAACAAGAGATCAAATAAGTGCCATGAGTTATGTTCATTCTGTAATCTGATAAGGAATAGAGTGAGCCTCTAATAAAAGAGTAATGAGAGCCCTTAATGATGCTGTTAAAAGGTAGCGCCAGTTAAAATATTGCTCTTGTTCCAACTGATTAGATCAATGTTGCATATTTGCCAAGTCTTGTTTTACCTGTCACAATAACCTGTGTCTTGTTGGGAGATAAAAGGGGGTGGGGGGGCCCTCAAACCAAACATTTATAGCTTTAAAGGAACTCCAGGCAAGTTTTCAACTTTTCAGTTGTGGCCCAGCAACGTAGCTAATGCGAGTGGTGGGGTTTCAGCCTTAGCAGTGATGTGACAAGATACACAGCACTCCTACTCAGCCTACAGACAATACTATATACAGGGACCTACAGTCACTGCTTTTCCCCCATTGCTGCCCAAGGGAAAAACACAGTGAACACAATTCTATTATGATTATTACTTATAGACTTACCTTGTTTATGCTTCTCCTGATACGGTCGATCCTCTGGATCCCTTTCCTCCCCTGTAACTACGCTAAGCACATGCTCCTGCAACTTCCCAGTCTCACCAATGTGCCCCTCCCCCTTGTTCACTCTAGATTGTAAGGCCCCTGGAGGCAGGGACCCGTCTCTTCTCCCAACTGTTCCGTGCCAAACACAAATCACAGGGCTGAAACTTACCTTAAATCATCAGCTAGCCAACACCCCCTCACAATCAGGATCAACTTTTTACATCCCTAAGGACTCTGTGTGGACTGACATTGGCCCAGTAAGAGAGCATCTGAGCTATTCTCTCCATCACTTATGTTTGGGACCAACACAGCAACTGCCCCTTCTCTAGACAAAATAAATAATAATTTTATTTTTACCGCGCCCTCCCCACCCCCTTGCCTATATGGCACTCTGAGTGCTATACATTTTACATAAAAGCACAACAAGTAATTTAAAAGAATATTAAAAAGCTGTAAGATAGGGGAAGGAAAAAGTGGGGACAAAATACATTAAGGTGACCAGCAGGAGATCCAAAAAGCACCTAGAATATAAATAGTTTTTCAGGTGCTTTTTAGAGGTAAGGAGGGAGGAACAGAGAGAGACATCTGGTGGGAGCGAATTCCGCACTGAGGTCCACCAGAGCAAAAGCCTGATCACCCACCAACTTAAGCCGCGGTGGTGGAACCCCCAAAGAGCGGGTGGTTCCTGAGCACAGACACCCATCAGTGTGAGGCTCCAGAAGGAGGTCTCGAATATAGCCAGGGCCTAAACCATTCAGGGCCCTGAAAGCCAGGAAACCATTCCTGACATGTTTTATCTAAGCTATTTTTAAAGTCTTCTAATGATGGCGACTGCACAGCCTCCCTTGTTATCCGTGGCAGTTTATTCCATTGCTCAGCTATTCTTATGGTTAAAATTCTTCCTAATATTTAACCAAAATCTTGTCTCCAGGAATTTAAGCCCATTACCCACCATCCTAGCCACAGCAGCTATGGAGAGCAACTGGTACCCATCTTGCTTGCTGCAGCCTTTAATATATTTGCAATCCTATCACACATCCTCCCTCAGCTTTTTGTTCTCTAGGCTCATCCTTTCCAATCCCTTCAACCGTTCCAAATCCTTCATCATCTTTACTACTGTCCTCCGAATTCCCTCGTTTGCCAGTGTCTTGCCTTAAAACGTGGTGCCCAAAATTGGATGCTGTGCTCATCCTGTCTGGACTCAACAGGAGTTTTGCATTCAGCTAGTTGCTGGTTATCATTTTGGTTTTTAGTTTGTAATTTTGTCCCCTTGAGATTTCTGTGCTACTGCTGCTGCAGCAGCACAGTAAAGTCTACAAAGAGTCCAGAAGAGGGACAAAGGGAAAGACCCTTCAGGAGTCTTAGAAGTAAAGATTCCTGTTATTGTTACAGCCCGTCTCTAGCATATTTCATACAGGGGGACGCTATACAAAAGGGAGTTTTGCCACTGACTTCAGTGGGTAGACAATTACACTCCGAGCGTCCTATGCCTTAAACCAGATACTTCTACTAATGCATCCCAAAATGGCACTTACCTTTTTTGCATCAGCATCACATTGTTGGTCCATGTTTTATTTAGATTCCACTAGAACCTCCAGATCCTTACAAGGAGGGGGGGAAATATTTGCAGCCTGCAGCTAGTTTTTACTTGCCCCCTTGACCCAGTTCCTACCCTGAAGCACTGAAAGGACAGGGCATGCACATAAGGATAGAAGACAGATCCACAATCTGGAGACTGCTCTTCTTGAGCACCCCTTAAACATCCCCACTCCCAACCTCTATGCTGCCTTCAAAACTTGTGCTAATTTTCAAAGCGGCCTCTGGGAGGAAAAGGTTCCCCAACCCAATACACACACACACACGCAAGTGCACGTAACAAACAATTTGTGATGAACAGAGTCCTATTTTTCAAGTTGTTCTCACACACATATACACCCCCATAAACATGCACACGATATCCATTTAAGATATTAATCAAAATTACATAAAAGATACGGCATAAGATAAATACCCAGAACATGTGGTTCTAACAGAAGACGCTTGGAGGTCATCGGCGCACACCCAGCACAGCAGCATAACAACGGGAACATGAAGCTGAGCACCCATGTGCATGTTTAGGGTGCATAAAAAAGTGGCAAGCTGAAGATTAATTGCCTGCACAAATTCTATTATTCCAAGCAGTGGCGAGACTAGGAAGGGAGACGGCACGGATGTTGACCAAGCACTTTAAGAGCCCATATTGTATTTGTACATTTCTGTCTCCGAATCGGGCTGTAAAACAATGAAAACATCTTACACTGGCATTTACCATTAAGGAGTCACACCTGCCTTCCCCTCCATGGCAGACAGCAGAAAGGAAGGTCATCCTCTCTTCAACACATGTTCTGTGTTGACTTGCTGTTTTGTCAAACAGGCAAAAATACAAAATTATCTGGAGGGTTAACGCAACCTCAAGAGTTAATCAGGCATTAGCAGGATTCTAGATACTATAGCAATATATGTTCCACAAAGCACTTAAGATAGAGAGCTGAAATGGCGTGCACACACAACTGACATGGTTCTCACAAACAGCTACTTCAATGTCGTTAAGTCTAAAATCACTTTTACTCCTGAATCGTTTTACACATCAAAAGCCCTAAACCAAAGTTATTCAGGAGTAATAATAAATCACCATCATCTTTATTTTTATATAGTGCCCCCCCCCCCGCATTATGGCACTCAAGAGCGCTTTACATACAACAATTTAACACAACTTTTAATCCTCATAACAACCGTGTGAGGTAGAGGTTAGGCGGAGAGAATAATAGGACTGGCCCAAGGTAACCCAGTGAGTTTCTGGCTAGGGCGAGGCTAGAACCGGAGTCTCCTCCCCCACCCCCGGTCAAAGTACTGCGCACTTAAACCACCCTCCCTCTAGAGGCTGCCTGTCCATAGACCTCCCCTTTTTCCATAGACAGAGTAAGACCTGGCTGTTCCACCGGGCCTTTGGTGAGGGAGACGGGTGATGGGGAGGGTGGGTTCTTCGTCTCTTTGCCAGGTTTTTAATGCTTTTATGTTGTTTTATATATTGGTTACTTCTGTTTAAAACCGTTGATGGGAATATGCCCCAAGATGACACTTTTCTCATACTCTTGCCTACCTGAGTGATGTAGAGGTCTCAACATCACTGTACTGGGTAGATTTGACACAGACAGTGCAATACGCCTTGTTCCCATTAGGGCTGAAGGCACTAATCAATTAGTCAATCAGAGTAATTGATGCACTGAACGCAGATTAAAAGAGATTTTTAAAGTACTTAGGTTCTTTTTAAAAAATAAATAAATAAATCAGACTTTCAATTATTTTAACTCAGCAGCAACTAAAACAATGAACTGTGCTGTACAAAACTGCACTGTAATTCTATAATGTTACGATACTTGATTAATCCATCAAATCCACACGAGTTAATCATCTAAGGCTTTAGAACAGCAGTCCAAGACCACGATGCACAAAGTAAGCGGTTTGTGGATTGCAACCCAAATTTCCATGTTATTTTGGGAGGGTGAAGGACAGAGCAAAATTGCACAATCCATAAAACCAACCAGAGATGTGACAAATTTCCAATCCAACGTACTCAATACAGTCTCCAAATTCAATCCCTACTGAAGTCAACAGGAGACCTTCCATCAACTTCAGTGTGTGTTGGATTGGGTCTGTAAATCAAATAGTCTACTGATAATCTGTAAAGACGCTAAGTCAACTAGGACCATCTTAAGAATTGTAGAGGCTAATTTGGAGGGGGAGGGTGTAGGCTCTACTATGCAAGACTTGTCTTTTTGGCCAAGCAGTTGGCAGGAGTGGATAGGGGCTGGGTGGCGGGTTTTCTATGCGGCTGGGGGTTAGGAGATTTGTATATATATATTTGTACGTTTTTTATATGGCTCTCATTTTGTAAGCTGCCCTTAGTATTGTGGGAAGGAAAGGGTAGAAGTTTAAATATTATGGAAAACAAACAAAAAAATGTCATTTTGTGTGTCCAAAATTAAGCTGGAAATTAAAACACTGGTGTTCTACATGCACACGTATTATAGCAGCAGACCTATTTGACTAGAGAGACTGCTTCCTGTTATAAAATTATATAGCTCAAACAATGTATTTTGTACTGCACAATCATTAATTAGAGACAGGTCTCTACCTCAACAGACTTACAACCTAGGAGAAACAGGGAAACAAAGTTTAGAAGCTGCAGGCGTATGTGTTTAGAGGGGAGAAGGCTACCCAATGAAAGGACAGCAGAGGGAGCATAATCAGTGACCAACCTGTGGGGATGAGGAGTTAGGGAAAGCCTAATAGAAGAGGCAGTTTGAATCTGAAGTTTGTGAGGGTGGGAACAGAACAACTGCATTAAGGGAGGGAGTTCTTGGCATAGGAGGAATCATGGGAGAAAAGGGGGAAGAGGTTTAGCACCCCCTGAAGGTTTACAGCCCCCATGAGGGGGCCTCTCTCATACATGCCTCATTTTGGTCCTACCCTCTTGTCTTTCAAAGTGGGGGCCCAGCCCAGACCCCTTGAGTCCATGCCTTAAGATGGCACTGATGCCAGCACTAATCAAGGTACTCGTATCCGAGTCTAAAACGAACTCTGAACTGTAGCCAATACTATAAGTCAGCAGCCACTTAAACCAAGCTAGATATCTGCTTTGCACAACCCAATAGGATGAGCACAAAGGGTGTTCCCCCCAAGCCTCCCATTTGCCAACGAGCACCAGTATAGCCTAGTGGATAAGGTGTAGAACTTGGACCTGCGAGACCATGGTTCAAATTCTGTCTTAGCTATCAGATCACCTGAGTGGCTTTGGGCAAATTACTCTCTATTCCCCAGTTCCTCATCTATAAAACGGGAATACTAATAACCTATTTCACCGAGTTGTTGAGAGAGGGAACTAGATAGGGATTATAAAGCACTTTGAGCACTGGATAAATGATAATCATTCCTCCCAAAGACTACCTCAGCAATAGTCCTGAGCACCTGCCCCACCCAACCACTGCAATTAGAGTGTGCATATTTACAAGAAATTTCCAGGTATCTACCACTGCAGCTTATTGAGAATGAGCTCACACACAATACAGAGCTTTTCAGCATATCCCAATTACCTCTGCTCACTTAATCCTAGGTGTATTCCCACCCCCCATATAGTAATTCCTTTTATAGGCTTTAAACATGCTACTGTTTTCAGATTTTTCACACTATAATACACAATGCTTCATTGTATAGAGTTTTATTTGTTTTGGGGTCATGCCTCTAAAGCGACTGAGCAAAACGGCTCAGTGCATGATCACACCACTGTGAAATGTGTATTTGCATTTTCAATCTAGTAATTCACACTTGCAAACAATGAAATTACCTTCTACTGCCACGAAAGGAAAGCTGTTATTGCTTTCTCCTTTTCATGCATATAGGGTTTGCCTTTTTTTTGTAAAAAAAAATAATAATAATTTTAAAAATCACCTGTAGTTTAAAAATTGGACACTGCATTTTCTTCCTACCCTGTTGTGTAGCATTGCTATATGGCAGTAAATTAGCTAGTATGCCCTGCCCAAGTAGTGGCCACCCTTCAATGGAGGAGAGATAGTAATTCCTCTATATTAAGTGGATATAATTTTCTAAAACAACTATCAATTTTTATGTAATTCCATTTTTGGGGATACCCTTAAAAACTATTGATATGCAGCTCCCATACATGCAGCTCCTGCTTCTTATACCATTTGATTACTACTCCGCCCAAGTTATAGGATAGGATGAGAATAATGCCTCCAAATTCTTATGGAAGGGAAAACAGAAGTATTTTTATATGGAGGCCCAAATCTGAACAAAACCCATCATTCTGGATTGGCAAGAGATGATTTCCTCTGCCCTGTGAAAGTGTGTCAATCAGTGCAGTGCTGGACATAACAGCTATAAATAAAGCAGGATGGCTCATGCAAGAAGGCATCATCATCAACAGTTATGCAAGATATTTTGTGATTTCTATAACAGCTCTTCCCTCTGGGAAGTCCTACTTCTTTTAAGGTGGTGCCAAAATTCCCCAGCATGGAACTGACCATTCAGGATTCGGGAAAGGGTGGGATCTCTCTGCCAGAAAACCATTGGTGATTCTGGCTGACAGCTATCCCAAAGAATCAGGCAGTATAATCATATAAAAACAGAGGGAAAATACCAAACACAAAACGAAACAACAAAGATCAGTCTATCCTGGACCCCTATCTCTAACGTATGGACGATAGAAAGGTGTCTGTAAACACCACTTGGGCTTTGACAAAACTCCCAAATATTATGCAATTGAAGTACCTGAAAAAGTTCTTGTATAGTGACCTCAACTGGCTATTAATCTATCGATCTGATTTCTTACCCATCCATAAGAATAGGCATCAACTACTAGGATTTGTTCCGTGGATTTCCTCCTTTTTAGAACTATTGCCAGTTATTAGCTGTGTTAATAAAATTTCCCTTGTGCAAATCTCTCCTCTCCAGCGCATCACCTCTGCATTCCTGATGCAAAGGAACAACAACAAAGGGTACCAGGGAGAGCGATTCTTCTATTTCCATAAAAGTCCTCTGAAATTAAGACACACAAAGTTTGGGAGCGGGCGAGCTCTCTAAAGGCAGAAGTCATGGAGCCAGCCCCAAGATTTATGGAAATGCTGGGTTTAGTTTTACAGTAATTACAGGAGTGAAAGCTCAGCTAGATTGCCTGGACAGATGTGGCCAGGACAGCAATGCCAGTGACAAATGGTTAACTGATAAGAAGAAATGGAGAGGGCGACAGGCTGAAGAACAGGTCAATATCACACTGTCATGAAGCCATTTGAGAAACATAATTAATCTATTACTCACCTGGCATCATCATTCATTGTACAGTGGTCAATAGGTGCCATGAAGCTCACCAGCTTGCTATGGACATGATACCTAAAATAAGGCAGGAAACACACAGAAAGTGCATTAGTAACTATTAACAAAGGGACAGAAATTCAGGTGCCACCAAAGATTCATTCGGGGCCCCAAAAATGGAAACACTGCACATTTTTGGTGGTGTGTTCCAATGACTCTGTACTGGGTAATAATTTCCTGACTCTCCAAGAGTTACAAAAACAGCGGATGACCAGCAATGATCAAATCATCTATTTATTACAGCACAAAGAGAGAGAGAGAAAGACTTGACATCAGGGTGGGAAAGCTTTTCCCTCCCCGCGGACACTTAGAAAATTAGTACAAGCTCTGAAGGCTACACAGAGGTTGGGGACAGAGGTGCACTCAGGAAGAGGAGGGTCCTAATCATGGATCTGCCCCATTGACCTGTCCCCATCTCTTGTGTGCATGCCCTCATCTCTGCTCCCTTACTCTAAGCTCAGTCTTTCAGTGCTTGGAGTCGGAATCCAGGGGCCAGATTTAGGATCTGGAAAGGAGCCAAATAAAAGCTAGCCATGGGCCACATTTGGCCCCTGAGCATGAGATTTCCCCAGTACTGGACTACAGCATATTTTGAGTAGCATGCTGACAAGTAACACCAAAGAACCAAAGGCATCAAATGATGCCCATGTATCAGTAGCTCCCAAGTTTTTTCCCTGCAAGATTCCATTTTATCATTTCTATAGCATTTTAAATACTCTCAAAATGCTTCTCCAGGACATGATAAGTAGCACAATTCTCGTTTTACAGATGAGGAGCAGAGAAATGACAGCAGAATCCTGTTAAGTCAAATTCTGTGGGACCTCTATAAAAGTGACACTTCTCAGAAATTCAACTTGGACAGAGTGAAATAAACAGAGCAGCGTACTTTTTACTCAAGCACCATTTATTCTCCCAGCTAAAAATATCAGTACCTTTGAGTAAATGGATGATTTTGGGGTGAGGTGTGGTTAAAATACTCTAGTATTTTGCAGTGCACTCCAAGCTTGCAGTGCAATGCAGCAGTGCTCCTATTCCTGCTACTCAATTGAACAACAAGAAACAGAAGTGCTATGTCTACCTGTGCTGCAAGCACCACATCAGGCTCCAAGCTTGCAATGCAAGGCATAAGCAATCCTATTCCCTGCCATTCACCTGAAAAGCAGGACTTGCAGTGCAGACAGGGGCACTGCTGCCTTGCACCGCAAGCTTGGAGACTTTATACTATGGTATTTTAATCACATGCTGCTAAGAAATCATTAATCCACTCAAAGGAACTGATATTTTAGCTAGAGGAGCATATTCTATACACCTTAAAGATTCTAGTTATATGGGCACAGATTCATCTTAACCAACTGAAGCAGCAACACATTTGTTAGACCTGGGGGAATCATCATCATGATTATTCCCTTTTTATATAAAATGCTAGCAACGTACCTGGCGCTGCACAATCATTAGATGCAGGGCCATACCCCAAAGGGCTTACAATCTAGACAGGATAATGGCACGGGAGACAAGCAAGAGAGATACGTTCATGAATTTGCAACAAGAAGTTTACACAGAAATTTGAGTTACGCAAATTCAGCAAGATCATCCCATTTAAGTAATTCTCTCAAGGTCAAAATTTGATCCCAAGCCTCCTGGCTACCAGTTCTGTACCCTTCCCATCCACTGAGCCAGGATGGCAAAGCCTGGGATTTAACTGTAGGTTAAGTCTTGTAGGCTTAACAATTCCACATTGTCTTGTCTTTTCCGGAGATGTATGTTTTCCAAGGGTCAGTGCCACTCTTATTTAAAAAGATATCTAAGATCTACACCATGGTGGGATTTTTTCAGGAATCCCAGAGTAGTATACAGATCATACTCAGCAAGAGGCTCATCCCATTATTCCTAAAGGTTTACGAGTCTAACTCAGTTTGTGTGATGCTGTCAGTAGTTTTGACTGAATCATGAATATATCCAATTACATGTGACGCTGACAGAAAAGAATATTGATAGCCAATAATTATAGGCTTTTCAGGCCAACAAAGTAGCTCTTCCCTCTTTTAATAAATTATCTTATGACATCTATCTTAAAAATTGCTATGCCAGGCCTGACCCAGCCTGACTCTTGCTGACTTTCTATCAGATGCCATCTAAACTCAAGATTTATAGTTTACTCACAAAAGGATGGTTAATGTGGCAGATTTTTTCAGGGAGCAGTGCAGCTTTCCAGCACGCCTCCATGCCACAAACACCTCCTCTGCAACAAATCATCTAGTCGCTCTAAAGTCAAGGAGAGTAATGGAGAAAGCCCATCAGCTCTGTGCAGGAAAGAACAGCCGGTCCCCTCTATGCTCTTCCCTCCTTTCTCTCTAGTGTAGGATTGGGGTAGCAATAAAAATCTCAATTTTTTGTTAACGTCAATTTTGGGGGAGTTCCAATTTCTGACTTGAGGTTGGCAGAACTATCAATGCAAAGAAGACAGGCTAATGGCACAAGGAAACAGTTTTCAACGTCCCCCACTTCGCCGAGAGATTTAGGGTGGAGGGAACGGCAACAAAAGTCATCAAGGGTGTGGAACGGCTTCCGTATGAAGAGACACTTGATAGGTTAGGGCTCTTCAGCTTGGAGAAGGGACGACAGAGGGGATATTATAAGGTTTATAAAAGCATGAGTGACATGGGACAAGCAGATACTAAAACTAGGGGACACCCCATGAAACTAACTGGCAGCAGATTTAAAACCAACAAAAGGAAGTAGTTTTTCATTCAGCACACAATTAACTTGTGGAGCTTGTTGCCAGAGAACACTGCAAAGGCCAGGAGCAAGGCTCGTTTAAACAGGTTTGGAGGATGTTTCCACAAATGGATTATTAGTCAACTGGATCAGGAGATGCAACCTCTGACTGTCAGGAGCTGGGAATGAATAGTGGTGAATGGATCGTTCCATGATGACCTGATGGGTACCTCTCCAAAGCAACCAAGGGGCAGCCACTGCCAGAGACAGGATGCTGGGCCATTGGTCTGACCCAGTGAGACACTTCGGCTCTTTTTGCACATTATGGCCCTTACATATGGGGGGCAGGCGGGTATTTATTTTCGAACCTCAGATGTTTTTCAGATGTTTTATGTGTTTTATTCTAGCTTTATACTTCTATTTTTGTATTCATGTTTTTATAGTTTTATTGTTACCCGCCCCGAGCTGCCACTGAGCAGAAAGGGGGCGGGATATTAAATTATGAAAATAAACACACACACGTATCGGGACAGCTAACGTAAGGAATTCTGAACGCATAAGGGGCTGTATACACATGTACACAACAGCTAGTGGGCAGTCAGCAGCCATTCACGGGTTACCCCACAAGCTGTTGGGGGTTAGGGAACAGCAAGCAGCATCTGGTCCCAGCTGCTCCTCTCACTATCACTTGCTGCTTTCCAGGACCAGGACCAGGACCGGCCCCGGGACCAGGATCGCCGGCAGGCAGGCAGGCAGGCAGGCAGGCATTTTTGCAACAATTAGACTGTTGTGTTCCAATTTCATTGTTGTGGAACAAGCAGATTGCGAGCCCAGTGTGAGATAAACAAGTAATGATAATGCCCACCAAGTGACTACTGAAACAAAACAAAATTCCTGAATGATATAAATAAATATAAATGTATTTGGATAACAAACAAATGTGTTTCCGAAACACACTGGGTTTGTCATTAAATGCTCGATTGTATTAATATATTTACTTTTAAATTTGGAATTGTTTGTTTATTTGTACATTTACTGATTTTTTTACTTCTTTATTATCCAAATACATTTATAGTTATTTATAGCATTCAGTTTTGTTGTGTTTCACAGCAGTCACTTGATGGGCATTATCAGTGCTTGTGCTGCATTTTTCCCTTTAAAAAAAAATAAAAATAAAAATAAATAAGTAGTCAACACAAAGCTGCAAAATTAGGGTTTAAAATACACATTACACTAGGTGACTGTTTCCAGCATAAAGAACCCAAATAGCATAGCATGTAAATACACCCTTAAAGGCACAAGACTTGGGTGACGTTGAGGAGCACAATAAGAGATGAGTAGCAGGTCCTGGATTGGAAATCAGTTGTGAATGGCTCAAAGGCAACAGCAAGGAGTTCAAAGCTAAACAGAATTAGAACATAGGAAGTGCAATACTGGGTCAGACCAATGGTCCATCCAGCCCAGCATCCTGTCTCTGACAGCACCCAACTTCATTTACTCCAGAGAAGCGCACACCATGTCATAATGGAGTGATCCATTTCCTTCTATTCACTCCCAACCCCTACCAAGTTGGCTAGTAGTTACTGATGGACCTATCATCTAAGAATTTCTCCAACTGGCAAGAAGTAGTGGTGGAGTAAGCTGAAGCATGAGAGACACAGTCTGAATAGTGGCCAAATTCCACGAGGTTGGCAAGGATTGGAACCTGTGTTCCTAAATCCCTTAGGTGCTTTCAAAAGCATCCCCATTCTTTGCATATTTGCAAGGATAAAGAATGGCCAATTCCCATTTCGATTACACGCACCCGACTGGTACTTCTAGATCCAGAACACAGCATGTTTCCCATGTGTTACAGCCCAAAGCTCCCCTCTTGCAGGAACAAAACATCTCGGCACCAAAATGAGTTAGAACCATGACAGGGATTACTTTACATGTTGACAGACGCAGCGGACACTCACCGGATTTTCCTTCCTTTGCTGGCTTTCCTGTCGACTTTCTTCTGGATCTTGCTTCGTAACTTCTGGATGGCCAGCCACTGCCTGAAGAACCACAAAACCAGAGTGTGTCAGAACTACAAGTCTGCAAGATACCTTAATAGGTTGTCTCGTCCATTGCCCTGGCCCAAAGCAAGACCAGTTAAACCATCCCCAACAACTGTTTATCCAGTAAATTTTTAAAAACATCCAACAACTCTACACCCTTCCTTAAAAATTTGTCCTACTACCTAACTATTCTTTCAGCTAGAAAATTATTCTAGATTTTTAGATGTAGATATAGATATATCCACCTATATATCCTGATTGCATTATGTCCTAAGCATCACAAAAAAAAAGAAGCAAACGAGTGCTGCTTATTCCTCATCTGTAATTAGAATTGTGAACTAAGTTTATCAAAATGATACTTGCTCAAGTCAAGATAGTTTTCTAGGGGAGAAACTCTGCTGGTAGTTGCAAACTTTCTGTTATTTTAAAAAAGAAACAAAATGTCATCTTACCCGATTTACACAATGGAAACCCAGCATCAAGGAAAAAAATCTAGCAAAATCCAATTACCGCAATCTTAATATAATCTTAATTACTGTAATCTATTTTATTGTAAAGTCAGATAAATGTACAATGTAATCACCACTTAAATGCAATTTTGGCTATATCACATTTAAATTATAGCGAATAGCTTTCCATAATATTCCAAGACATACACAAAAATAAATTTGACACACTACGCTTAAAAATTTGGGTTGTATTTTACAGGGATAAAAAAAAGGGGAGGGGGGTTGCCAACATTATGTTTCCCCATGCGCCAAATCCCATTCTAGCATTTCCAGCTTGCTTTTCCTTTTATGCTTTTCAAATTATATCCTGTGGCTATTTAAATGTATACTGCTCATTAAGTGGTGTTTGGAATGTTTTTTATTTTCTAGCCACAGAATTAGAGAGAGAAATAAGAGCTTCCCCTCAGAGCATTTCATTTTATTTCTGGCACACAGGAAAACATTCCCGTATGCTGTTTAACAGCACAGCATATTTTTTTTAAAACTCAACTGGGAAGAAACTTACAAGGAAATTGCATTAACAGAGCCCAATACATGAGGTCTGGCATGGGCAAAGAACATTTCCTCTCCCAAGGGTTACTTTGAAAATTAGTACAAGCCGCAGATGCTGGATAGGAGTTGGGGACAGCACTGCATTAAGAATGGAGGAAGGAAAAGGAAGATCTAGATCATGGCTCTTTGACAAGGATCCAAGTCCTATCTTTGAGTGCACACCCTCCTCTCCATTCCCATCTCCAGAGCTCACTCTTTCAGGGATTAAGGGGAGGAAATGGATCCATGGGCCAGATCCAGGAACCGGGCAGAGGCCAAATAAGGTCAGATGTTCCCCACCCCTGCTCTAGAGGGGGCTAAGTTAAGAGCTGAATTGCAACACCTATTCCATCTTCATGGCGTTAATCCAGGTTTTTGAAATGGGCAGCGGAGATCCAGGGCGGGTTTTTGTCTGCACCTATCTCTGCAGTTTGTTCTGACTGCTCATGTGCATGTCCAGCAATTCCCTTTTGTTTACTGTGCGGCACAGTCTTGCTGCTACGGGGGGATAGCACCATATTGCACATGCACAGTAAACAAACGGGTATCGAACAGGGGTCAGATCACAGCTGGTCTCGACCAGGGTCAGAGCGAACAATTCCATCAGAGGCAGAATATACCACAGAACTGGGTTTCACCCCATTGTGTTTGCCTCTGCAAACCAAGAGGTTGACAATAGCACTGGAACTCCTGCACTTAAAGCACAAAACCTGAAATAAAGCATATCTGATGCGCAGGGCGTTCCTGAGCTTTGCAGCATTCCTAGCTCACCCAAAATTTTAAGCTTCATTTGTTCAGTCCAGGATTCTCTCACTAAAGTTTAGTCCCCCCCAAACACAAAAGCCAACGTAAGTCTGGGCAAACTTCTCCCTAGAATGATGTGACTGACTCTTGGCCATTCACATAGAACGAATGCATCTGTAATTGTAACAGAAAATCTCCTTGAAACTTATCACCACTCCCACCCCCATCCTCCCCTTTACAATTAGGCAGTCAGCCCTTGTCACCCCCAACACTCAGTTTACATCTTCTCTCAGTTCACGTGATCAGCTAAATTGGTTTATTAAGTGCTTAACTTGCTTGTACCTCAACACTGTTCACACATCAGGCAACAGTCATCAGTAACTGGAGTCAAACCACATACTCTGGCATAATCAGGAGCAGATAACCCCCTTCACTTTCTAAACCAAAGTACCTTCTAACGCAAACCCCTTCCATGTTTGGGTGGCAAACAAATCATTCCCAGGCTGCAAAGCAAAATGTCTCTCCTACTGAGAATTCTCTGGAATACATCCTGGAATCCTTTGTCTGCAAGACATGAAGGGACAGGTGCCATCATTCATGCTTTCATGACATGGCAATGTGGGGCACATGGTGACAATACTAAATCAGTTCGAAGTGAACAATACTGGAGTTACCAAGACCTAAATAACTGCTTCGACTTTGATAAACCAATTTAGTTTTGTACATGGGAACGTGACCTCAGAGTTGAACCCTGCAAGGTCGAGAACCTGTTTTACAATCTTCATGAAAAATTCTTACCTGCCCATTGCCACCTGGTCATTGGGATCCAACGAGCTGGTTTTACGTTCAATGAGTTCTCGGAGGAGCTAAAAGCAGGAAGAGAAAGAACCAAGTGTGAAGGCAGAGTTAAGAGAGCTGCCTAAATCCTTGGCGCTTTGGAAAATCCCAGGCGAACATGAAAAGGCATTAACAATATTTTCTTAGCATTGAGTAGCTTAAAGACCTGGGAGAGAGTTCTGAATGGCAAAGCAGCTGCTTCAAAAAGTACAATCGATAAAACCAAAACCCAGTGACAAAAGGTAAATTCAGGTTAACCCCTTCTTTGAGGGAGCTGGGGAGGAACAGTAGCGTGACTAGAGCACGTAACTAAAGGCTGTTAGGAAGACTTATTGTACTCCAGTTAATTTCAGATGGATCAATGACCAATGCAGTATTCCCTTCATCATTTTATGATTAGTTTAGTCCTCCCCATCTATATCAAGCAAGGATCTTTAAAAGGTCAGACAGATACAGAGGAGATGGGTGGATCGGGTATTTGTTTCACACTGGTGGGACAGCAAACCACAGATCTTAAGTCTAAATAAGTGGGATGGTCTCGAATCAGCCAATGGTGGCTAGAAATTGACAGCAATGAGCCATCGATTTCTCCGGGCAGCAGTAAGCAATGACTGAGGACAAAGACTTGCGGCTGTGTGCTCTGTTGAGGTACCTACACACTACTGTAATACAAATAACTCATTCAGACCTGATGCAAACATAAACCATACTGGGTGTAGGTTAGCTGCCCTCTCAGTACCCACAAAGCAAGTGTTACTATTACAGCTACCATCTCCCTCCAAGCTTTAAAAAAAAAAAAAAAAGGCGCCATCTCCCCATAACCCCGCCCCTTACCAAGCACTACGATATCACTCCCTGAAGCCTTGATTTCTCCATGTTACTATGGGGTTCCCAAGTGACCTGGAGAAATCATGGCCTTGGTATAACCCGGTAGCTGTAGGCCCTCTCACCTCCCATTATGCACTTTGAAATCAATTTCTGTAGATCACACTAGCCCTCTACACATTTACTTGCAATTATCATTTTACTCATCATACTTTAATGTATATTACAAAATAAAATTCTTCTAGTGAGGGGGGGGGCTTGACCTTGAGGGCCCAATAAGAATGTACCCCACATTTCCACACACACCCTGTTAGTCCTGCTTATTGAATTACATAATATAAAATAAATACAAGTGCAATTTTTATTAATAACTGGGCCCACGTGAAAGAAACTGTCCCCACAGGATCCCCCTGGTAGCCACCCTGTGATTTAGTCGGTCAGTGCTGTTTATCGTATGCCACAAATAGCACCCTGAAATGGTGCCCCACTCTCCAAATAGGTGCCCTACTAGTCCATGCTTGGATAGTCCACGGATGGTCTGTTATGTATTAAAAAAGCGAGCACGTACAAAACGAGTGTGCTACGGCAACATGAAATGCTAAAAGCCTTCCAAAGAGCTTGAGCCAGAAAGCATCGAGTCGTAGTTGTAAGGGACCTTGAGGAGCATCTATTAATTTAGATTTATCTCCCACCCTATCCCTCGAGGCTCAGGGCACCTCAAAATAAATACATACATTATAAAATACATAATTAAAAACCCACATACCTAAACACACACACACCCCTCCCCCAAATCTATCCCTCCCCATGGAATGCCTGGCAAAATAAAAAGGTCTTACACCACCTCCAAAAGACACGCAAATTAGGGCTTAGGTGATCCTCCAAGGGAAGGGAGTTCCAAAGCTGTGGGGCAGCCACGGAGAATGCCTCTCTGCAGGCCTGAGTCTTATCAAACCGGGCCTAGGACAGATCACCTTCGGCAGATCTTAAGGGCCCTGAAGGGACATAAGGAGAGAGGGGGTCCTTCAGCTATGTAGGGCCCAAGCTGTTTAAGGCTTTATAGGTCGATACCAACACCCTGAATTGTGTCTGGAACACTATAGGCAGCCAGTGCAGACTCTTAAGCACCGGTGTCATGTGCTCCCCGCCACCCACCCCCATCAGGGCAGCCCCATGTACCCAGTCCAGCCTCGAGGTAATGAAAGCACGAGGTAATGAAATCCATGTTGGGGAAAAAGGGACGCAGCCTTGTCAGCAGGTGGAGTTGGCGAAAGGCACTGCTGGTCACAGCTGCAACTGGACTTTCCAGGTGGCTGTCCAACCCCACTTGGATGTGGGATGACTACAGCTATAACACCCACCCCCCAACTGATGGCTGTCCAGCCTCTATTTGAAAACCTCCAGTGACAATGACCTCCCCTCGACAACGTGTTCCACTACCAGGCAGCTCTTACTGTTAGAAGGTTTTTAACCAAAATCTCCCTTCCTGTAACCTGAGTCTGCCCTCTGTAGCGAAACAGAACGATTCCTTCCCGTTTTCTTGGTGGCAGCCCATTTAGATATTTGAAGACTGCTCTCATGTCTCCCCTTTAACCTTCTTTTCACCAGGCTAACACCCCCCCCAGTTCCTTCAACCTTTCCTCATATGACTTGCATCCTAGAGGCTTTATCAACTTCGTTGCCCTCCTCTGAACCTGTTCCTGTTCGGCAATGTCCTCCTTAAAACGAAGCATCCAGAAATGGACACAGGGACACAAGCAGCATTAAAGAGAACCCCACATCTCTTCGTTCATCAGGACAGACAGAATGTGTGGGTCACTAAACACTTCAGTGACTTGGCTCCGAGAAGGATATGAGGGGCTAGATTTTGGGTGGGTGGAGAGTAGTTATGTGCCCCACTCACCTGCAAGCAGCATGCCAAAGAGACCAAGTAAATAGCAGGCCTTGAATTGGCATCTTTGCCTTCATCTTGAACCTGTCTGGCAGATGGCTGGAAGTGGGGTCAGGATCGGGGTCCAAATCAGGGCTGGTGTCTATGTGCTGGCCAGCAGGTCCTGGCAGAAAGAGACCTCTTCTCAATCACCCCAAATTGCTTCTCGTGACCAATTAAAGTAAAACCCTCAACACAAAAAACATTCCTGCACCAGGAAAACAATATGGTCCCTCTGGAGATCAGCAAAGCACAAAGCTTTGCAGACAGACCACAGATACCAACAGTGTCTATTTCCATTCTGTGCTCTAGGAAAGGGAGCTGGGTTTTACCCTGTGTCCTCCTGAAGATAAGAGAATTTTTCAGGCAGCCTTAGTTGAATAATCAAAACAATTCTGTATTAGGACTTTTGAGACCAGTACTGCTCCTTTAACACCATATGCCATATACTAGATGGTGTAGAAGTCAGAGCAAAAATAAGTCATGCGAGATTCACTTCCCAGAATATAAGTGGTTTCAAATGCCATTTGAAGATCGGTACTTAATGATTTCATCAAACAGGAGCTGTGGATATGGTTAGGCATAATCCAGTTGCCCTCTGCATGGAGTAGAAAGGACGCACAAGCAGCTCTTTCTGCTCCTGCTCAAAGAGGTACAGCAAGAGCCCATGGCTGTTGGCAGACCCTGCTGTAAACCCATGCAGATTGGACACGTGCTGCATCCGAGGATGTCATCGCAAGCGTGCAGATGGTTGAACACGTATCTATGCTGTTGCCTAGTCAAGCAACTACTTGGTATTCCCCTCCTACCGCTGTCTCCACCACTGCTGTGTCCGAGTGCTGGAGGGGAAGGCCCAGTGCCCAGACTTACCATCTGGGAAAGAAGCCTGAGGCACTGGCTGCAGTAGCAGCAAGCAGCATCCCTACCTGCTCTCTTCCACACTTCTTCCTAATTTGGATAAGTCCAAGGACAACTCATGAGAAGGCTTGGTGCAATCGTGGGGTGCGGCTGGAGAGCTCACTGGGCAGAGCAGTCTCCCCCTCTCCCCCCACTGCTGTTACTCGTAGGGGGTGCACGAGTAGGGTGAGGGAAGGATTAGAGCCCTTGGAGACCAAGGGGTGAAAGAGCAGCTATGCCAAGAAATGCAGGCCTCAAACGAGGAGCAAGCTGAAAGCTGATACATAGTGGAACACCTCTAGACATAACGACAAGCTGCATGTTTGCCATCCTAACACAGCCAGTGTTTCATCTATAGTAATGCTCCATGTCCTTCAGTACAAAACGTGGGGTTGCAATGCAACACATGTCTAGAGGGGGCACATGCGAGCAAGGTGATGGAAAGAGCAGGGACCTCAGAAGCTGACGGGACAAAGAACAGGGTGCCCAGCACCCAATCAGTACAGCTCAGGGCTGCTCCTTGGCTAGTTCCCCTGCCTCAGGCACATCTCTCTACCCAAAACTCAAGTAGGACAGCTCCCCTTCCCATCCAGTCCATGTTCTGCAGGAAATTGATTTGTTTAGATTTATAGCCTGCTAAACGCTCAGGGCAGCTAACAAACATAAAACATACAAAAAAGTATAAAAGCCAATAAAAATATTATAGAACATTTCAATAAAAACCACTCCCAAAGCCTCTCCCTCTGAGCCCTATCCCCACCTGCTAAAAGACTGGTCAAATAACTAGGACTTGCATTGCCTCCATAAAATACTCAAGGTTTGGTGAGCCTCCAGCTGCAAGAACACCTGTTTGCGCCCATGTGGACTTGGTGCAGCGATGGAACTCGCAAAAGCACACCCCCAAGCTGAGTTTAGGGAACATGATGGACCACAGGGTGCAGTCCACGTCTAATGCAGTCCTTTAAATATGGAGGGCCCAAGCCGTTTAGGGCTTCACATGACAAATCTGAGATTTGAGATGAACTGTCTAAGGCCCAATCAAATGAGCAAACCCTTGGAATAAACAGCCTCCCAACCCACCCCCCAAAAAACATGTAGACAAATGTGATGGTTATAATTTCTGAAGCTTTGTATTTGTAAAAGTAGAGAATTAAAAGAAAGAAGATTCATATATATCTACAACACCTCTAACAGATCATACATGCTACTGCAAAAGAGGAAGGGCAATTAAAAACACCTCCCATGATGATTTTTTCATTTGCTTATTTTGGGAGATTATTACTGTGGCAATTACATTTAAAAATGCAGGGAGCAGAGGCCACTCCTTTATTATCACTAGAAAACAGCAAGCTATTTCTCTGACCTGTTTATCTGATTGATTCCCCAACATCTTTCTGGCACACAATCTATCAGTTTATCTCTCCCACTTCATCACAGTCACTTCTGGCAGCTAAATACAAGATCCAAATCCAGTGTTACACAGACATGCGACACAGTAAACCTATGTAACACTACTACTCTGTAAACAGCTGCCCTTAAGGGCTAAGCAAAAATGGGCTTCTTGGTTTCCAGTCAATATTCTGTCAGAAGCAAGGTGGGAGGGAGAGTTTTAAAGCTGGTAACATTTCAACAGCTTCTTCCTACTCTAGCAATGGGTCGTGCACAACGTCGCTTATCTTGCAATTTTGGCACTATCGTGCAGTGGTATTTCGAGTCCTGCAGCCTGATAATGCAGTTGCTTGCTTTGACAATTAAAAAGAGAATTCTCTTGCACCTTCCCATTAATTATCACAGTTCACATATATAAGAAATTCACAACTCCCCCATACCTACAGGATCTACAGACTGGAAAATCATTGCATGGATGTTGCCTTTGCTAGCTTAAGGAATGCAGGGAATCACACCAATATATATTATGGGAACTGTAGCAGGGTGTGGTTATTCCCTGTAAGTCTTAGTGGACTCAGTCCCCAAAATCACTCTGGGGTTTCCCCGTCAGTGCTGTTCATTCACAGTACTCCATCCTCAACCCAGTCTTACCAATAGGCAAATCCCTGGCCAAGGCTCCCAGCCATTCCAAGCCTCTTTTAGCTCCCAAGCCCAGGTCTTGGAGAGCTCCCAGCACACACCAGCTTCATGGTCCTTCTGGCTTGGCTTCCTGCAGTAGACTGGCAGGGTTCTAGTGCCTGCTGCTCTTATAACCCCAAGTACAGAGGGGTCAGGCCCAACAGACCCTCTTAAAGAGCCATCACTGCTCCAATAAAGGAAGAACTTGCAGCGGTTCTCAAATTTGCCTGACACCCCATTTTGAGACTTAAATATAATCCTGTTACCACAGACAGCAACCAAGAGATGCAAAGTATGTCCAATATCATTCAGGATTGTGACCCTAATTAAAGATGGTGCTGCTTCATCACCTGGGTTCATGATCTACAGTTTGGTAACTGCTGACCAACTGGACAGAGTATTGATATCTCTTATCAAACAACCTGGGTTCCAACATTACATTGCCTCATGGTCTATAGGACCAAGTCACCCACCACATGCCTTAGCTTCCCCCTATGCAAACTAGGAATCTTGACCACAGACCAGCCACAAGAGTGTTTTCAGCAATATGGAATTTGAGTGTATTAAATGCAGTAGCAATATTTTTTTAAAACATCTTTGTACAATATAACCAAGGCATTTCAGCTGAGAGGAGTAAACTCATTGTGAAATGAGAATGAAAATGTCTTTGAGAGCTAGATAGAGCCCCCTCGCCTCCCCAAGTTCCCAGTTCAGTTGACACATTATTTACATAACTCTCCATATTTTAAGGCTATCATTCAGTGTGCTGCTGGGAACTATCCTTTGGAAGCTGATCTCGTCTGACAATAAGGGGGAGAAGAGAATTTGCAGAAGACCTATTATGCACAGTAGGACTCTCCCCAACGGTAACATACTATGCCATTATGTAAATACAACATAAACACACACACGCAACCCTCATAATATTAGTTTTTACAAATCCCCTCGGTCCGCTTCTCATATTTATTCTCCCCTCTAAATCGTTTCAGCAACAGCTCCCAGCAGTTTTAAAAACTAGTCTGTTGTGATGCTTTTTGATTTAACACAAAATAGGTTTGATTTTTTCTGAGGATTTGGTCTGTTCTATCAAATTTGCCCACTCATTGGAGAAATCTTCATTTCCCCATTCATGATGAGACCGTAGAATCGGAAGGAACGCCAAGGATTATCTTGACCAGTACCCCGTCATTAAGCAAGAGCCAGTGTTTCTACACCATCCCGGACACGTGTCACTATTTTTAAAGGTCTGCAGGTGATGGGTCAGTGTAGCCTAGCAGGTAAGGTGTTGGACTTAAATCTGGGAGAGCAGGATTCAAATCCTACCTTAGCCATGAAATCACTGGGTGGTCTTGGGAAAGACTCTCTCTCAACCTCAGTTCCTCATCTGTAAAATGGCAATGATAACAACCTACCTCAGAGAGAATTTAACATGTTAAATGCCTCAGCATGCGACTGAACGTGCTGTGGATATTCTAAAGCTATCAGAGGGAAGAAAAGGCCGCAATTCATAGCCGAAGCTCGATAATAAAAGATCACTGCATCCCATCAGTTGGGTTCAAGGAGATACACAGTATGTTTTATTATCTGCCCAATGTGCTTGCCAACTTCAGCAGTGTCACTGGTTAAACTTGCACTGTGCTGTGAAAATACTTGTCGAAAGGATCTTTGGGTTATCCACATTTGAATCCTGAAGAAAGGCATCTTCTTAATATGGGATTGTAATCCTCATTCATACTTGATGTACTTTGCATGCACACATGTTGCTGTTTGAGATCCCACAATTACATTTTAGTCACAGAGTGGGGTCACACAGACAAGCAGGTTTGCGAGCCACTGCTATATTATCAATTTTCAAAAATTTCTGAAACTGAAATCCAACATCTGCTTAAGACGACTCCAAAATCAAAATGTTTTTCTAGTTCAATTTTTCAGATTTTCACTGTGTATGGCTGTCACAATGGAATACGGGGTTACATGTAGACTACAGGTCTAGCAAACATGTAAAGACGAAGGTCAAACGTATGTAATGCGAAAACTGTGAAACTCAGGGCATGTAATCAGATACTGTAAACTAAGATCTGGAAGCTCCAGGAAATGCAGAGAGATAAGGAGTATGGTGTCAAAAGGTCTATGCCAGACAGGAGCTCATACAGTTGCAAATGAACTTCCTGGTTTACCTCCTGCCTGGAGACACACACATTCTTTGCGGGGAAACTTTGAACAAAGGGGCTTGAAAAGGCTATAAAAAGCCAAGAGACAAGGAGGGATGAAGAACCATCTTTGCTCTCTCAGTGGAGAGAGAGGAGCTCAGGTTACAAGGACCTGGAGCCTGCATGCTGGAAACATGGACAGAGTAAGACTTTGCTTTCTAGCAACTCTAAGAACCAGCACCCAATCACCTACATCTGAGAGTGAGGAGGAACCAGAACTAATGGACTTTCGTAGGGTAAGATGCTTATCTAGGAACTCAACCAGTATAGATTAGGAATGTGTTATGCTTACCTTTGATTTCTAGTAACCACTCTGTATCAACTATCTTGCTTATGTAATCAATAAACTAACTTCTTATCTTTATGAAAAAGTGTGTGTCTAACATTGGGACACAAGTGAGCAACAAGAGTTTTCAAGCTCTTGGGACCCCAGAGAGAAAGAGTCTGTAAACGGGAAGGATCAGGCCCTTGGGTTACAAAGGGGTTGTCCCTGCTGCAGGCTTGAATCGGCTAGAGAGAAAAACTGATTCAAGTAGGCTGTAAGCGAGGGAAACTGAGTCACTCAAACCCAATAAAGTGGGGGTGCTGACCTCCAACCCGTGACAATGGCAGCTTGAGACAAAGCTCATCTGCCTCCAAATACACAACCCGAGTTCATGGGAGTCTAGTTAGCTATTAGCTCAAATTCAACTTCAGCAATAACTCCATCCTGGCTTAATTCCAAATGCAATTCCTGAAGTCACTTAAACCCAGTTCCATACTTAGTAATTTTTTCCCCCTTAAATGTACCACCATCAACCATTCGGCCTCTTTGCCAATGCACACATCCGAGCAACCCAAAGTAGTAGTAGTATTTATTATTTCCATAGCTCTAGCAATGAGCCTGGCTCATACAGTCATGATTAGACACAATCCTTGCCCTGAACGATTTATAATCTAGAATGGCAAGGGGAGGGGAGACAAGGGACCAGATGGGATACATTCCAGATGGGATACAAGCTGAGAGGTTGCAAGTGTGTATACTTAGCTTAGTTACAAGTTACGGAGAGGAATCCTGATGGAAAAGGCAGTATAAAGAGAAGCATATACGAACAGAATGTGGGGGTGAGGAGCCAGAGAAAGACTGAAGAGGTAGATTTTTAGAAGGCATTTGAAGATTGGGAGAGAGAGAACAGAACAAAACGTGCTCAGAGGGAGCTCCAGGCATAGGGGGCCTCATGAGAGAAGGGGCAGACAGTTTAGGGAGCAGGAGATTTGGGGGCAGCGAGTGAGGGTGGTATGAAGAGCGAACTTCCCAGGTGGGAATGTACCAGGAGATGAGGGGGAAAGACGGGGAGGAGCAAGGCCAGGTAGAGCCTTGAAAGCAGATGAGGACAGAGTATGTGTGGGATGCAAAAATGGAAGGAGCACCAGTAGAGGGAGAAGAAGGGGGGATGAACATGATCAAAGCGGCAGGGGAGGTAGATGACTTCTCCCAAATTCCGAGTGGATTAAGTACACTCACTGCAACATAACCCAATCAACACCCTCTCCAAGATACCCAATGCTCTGCCTCTTTGGGGAAGGCTCTAGAAGCAGACGACAGCCCTGTGAAATTCATTGTGCTGGCCACCTCCCCTTTGCTAGAACAAGCTTCACAGCCTTGAAAAGTCTGGCACCCAAATACTTGAACACATTCCCTTTTAATTAAGATTAATTTAGGTGCTTCTGCGATTAAATCCTCTGAATCCGAGAATTCCTGCACCAGTAAAAAACACTCCTCCTAGTAGTTCATTGAAGCCAAACTCTTCAGGAAGAAGAACTAGCTATGCCAGTGTCAGGTGTGCCTGTTCGGGCTGGTTTTTAACTCCTTACTTGCTAAATAGCTCGATTCGGTGTATAGATCTTTATCAAACACCACCTCTCCTTAGTTAGCAAAGCAACGTATTCCCAGGCCAAGCAGCAGGGACAAAGAACTTGGTCTGCACAGCAGTTGGGACGCTGCGTACAGAATCTTCAGATTATTGAGGGCACTTGATGCTGGTGTAGAGTAAGAAACCCTGTACTTACTCCTGGATTTATTCTTCCAGAGGATATCCCTTCCACTGCTGCTAATGGGAAGGTTTTGAGGTTAGTCACAGCCCATTCTTGAGAGGGGAAGCCTGAGCTTTGGGATGGGAGGAAGAACTCTCCAAACGAGAGAGAGAGAGGTGGGATGATTGGGTCAGGTCATACCTCCTGACATTTCCAGCAGCCAAAAGGGAACAAGCCCTGCTCCCTCAGCCAATAAACATGAGGAGGGGTGGGATTTTTCTTTTGCATGTATTTTAATTAAGATTAATTAATTTTTGTTGTATGACACCCTGAGCCACCTGTGGGATAGGATGGCGCTCTTCATGGCCAGCACAATGAATGACACTCAGCTCTACCTCTCTTTTTCCACCGACCCAGGCCATGCAGTCTCCTTATTTTCCCAGTGCCTGTCGGCTGTGGGGGCTTGGATGAGGTTGAGCCATCTGCAATTGAATCCTGACAAGACAGAGGTGATGTTGGTGGGCGAGGGCTTGGGGAGCCTGGGGGTGGTTGAATCTCCTCTTGTTGGGGGGGTTTGCCCCCCCCCATGGTGTCTCAAGTGCGGAGTCTGGGTGTGCTCCTTGATTCGCGGCTCAGCTTGGAATCTCAGATTGTGGCCGTGGCGGGGAGTGCGTTTCGGCAGTTACATCTTGTCCGGCGGCTTC